>SADC01000335.1:0-206322 GCA_004194705.1 Ditylenchus dipsaci | reverse complement strand
CTAGCTAAGATGGGCTGAAAATTCGAGAAAAAAACACCATTGTTCGATGGTATATTTGTTTGATAAATCATTCTGAATATACCATCTAACTCGAAAAGCCGATTTAGTATGCAAAAAAACAACAGAAATGTATTTGGTTAAGTGAAAAAATAGTTATGGCCACATCAAAGTTGAAAAGTAACTGAAAGCATGAAAAGTGTCTTCACAATACACAAAAAACATTTACATTTACACTCATACTCACAATTGTGATGAGCCATGACTCACATTCGGCAATTTCGAATGGCCAAACTATTTTTTCACTTTACTAAATATATTTCTTATATTTTTCACTCCTAAATTGACTATTCTTCGAATGGTATAATCATAATTATTGTGTTAATCAGAAGAACAAACGTCTATCTTAGTGCAATTGGGTGCATTACATGGTCCAACATTGTGAGAACACACCACCGTAACTTACCAAAATACTTAATAGATTTTGTATAGCGTTTATTGTATTGAAGAGTATTTTTGCGATATATTGCTAGCAATTTTAAATGCCTGTCAGATAAGCTTTATGTACTGGTAAAATGCAGATATAGTGTTCGATGTTGACCTAGCCAATTAGATCAAATATCAAACCCAACAAATAAGTCTAGAATTATACCTTATTTATAAGGTATAATCATTATACCTTCTTTGATATACCATAAAAGATGTTCATACTTGATATATCAGTACGTGTGAAAGCCTTCGTTGATGATACCGTTGGATAGCAAGAGTGTAGGAACATTTTGAAACTGAACTGTTAACTTACTGTAACTACTTGTAACTGAACTTGTTTGAAACTGAACTTGTTGAAAATACGGTTACTTTCATGGAGGCTTCGATTTCTTTAGGTCAAAAGTTTTTTTCTTTTGCTAAAACGATCGGCAAAATCGTAAGGTATTTTATCGTACCTTAAACATTTGGTATCAACTAATACTAATCTATTTTTGTACGTTAAGGTGTGAAAAATACCTAACAGTCACCAATGCAGTTAAGGTGCACCGTGGCACCTTGCTGTTAAGGTCCTCATGTGCATGTGTAAAAAACACGTAAAAACATCATGTGTAAAAAAACCAGATTTTTTACTAGGGCAAAAGCTCTTGGCGAATTTACGTGTTGGCCGATTTCCGTCTACTAGTTTATTAACTAATTTTGCTCATATTTGCTAGCATATTAAAGTGCTATTCAAAAGCTTCTTTTAATGGCAAAAATGCAGATAAGGTGGTCTTGGTTGAAACAAATATAAGGTTAGGAGTCTCAAAAAAAGACAATCTTATAAATAAGGACGTCTGGCAACCCTGGTATAAAACGTTGTGACACCTTACTAGACCTTATTTGTTGAGGTATAGTATATGACTAAAAAGCGCCTATGCAGTAGATGCCGCATTGTCCAGCATTTGTAAGTGACTCGAATGTTCGCACGTAGTTTGAGCCCCATCCTGGTGGTTTGGCGCCGATATTAGTTAGTGGTTCGGGTGTGCTCACGTTGTTTGGTCCCCATTTGCTGTTCCGGTGTGCCACGCGGTTTGGCCACTTCCCAGCGCTTTGGCGCCAAGAAAGAATTAGATCAAGTAGTAGACCTTCAAAATGAGGTCTAAAATTATACCTTATTTCATAAGGTATCACCAATACACCTTCTTTGATATCTCATAAAAGATGTTCATACTGAATATATTCATAATTTTTCGTTTTTGAATAAAAAGGCTGAAAACAGTTTTTGATTATATTTCATGCCGCTTAACATATTCACGTTAAAAAAATTTGAACTTTGTTAAAATGGAGCTTCGGATAATTGCTAGATATCACCATAGCAGTAGCAAAATTTTAAAAAATCTTGAGTATTTTACTATCGCTGTGGTGATATACAGCAATTGCCCGAAGCTCTATTTCAGCAAAGTAGGTTTTTTGTTAATGTGGATATGTTAAGGGCATGAAATATAGTCAAAAAGTTATGAATAAATTCAGTATGAACATCTTTTATGATATATCGAAGAAAGTATATTATGATACCTAATGAAATAAGGTATAATTCTATACCTTATTTGTTAAGGTCTACTACTCGATCTAATGAGGCTAGGTCAACATAGATCACCTTATCTGCAATGTTGCCAGTAAAGAAGTTGACCTGAACAGGCACTTTAAAATGTTAGAAATTATAAGCACAAATAGTTCATAAACTGGTGAACGAAAAATTGGCTTTTTCACACCAATTTTGATAATGATCATGGTTAGTATGTTTTCACACTAACTACACCAAGTTTTTACACTAACTACACCAAGTTTTTACACTAACTATTACACCTTTTATGCTTTTAATCTCTTGGCAACTTTGAACTGGCCATAACTATTTTTTCACTTCACCAAATATATTTCTGTTGTTTTTTTCACTCACTAAATCGACCATTCTGAGTCGAATGGAATAATCAAAATTAGTTTATTCGAGAAATAAACAATCGGACAATAGTGTATTTCCTCCATTTCCAGACAAGATAGTTTAAAAATATGGTATTCCAGTCTGAAGTCGGAGTAAATTAACTATTGTCCGATTGTCTATTTCTCGAATAAATCAATTTTGATTATTACATTCGACTCAGAATTGTCGATTTAGTGAGTGAAAAAACAACAGAAATATATTGGTGAAGTGAAAAAAAAAATAAACAAATGTTGTACTGTCGATCGACCCTCAATGGTTCAAATTCATCCTCACTATTTTTGACATACCCTCGATGTCCAGAATCTTTTCAGTGTTCTCTTAGTTCAGTTGGGTGTCCAATACCTGCAGTTAACTCTCTCCATAATTTTTCAGATTAATCTCTTTTGTCTTATGAAAAACTCCCATTATTTAAAATGTTTCTCTATAATTTGTCAGTAGTTCCACTGGATAATCATCTAACCAAACCAGGTGTTCGTCCACTTGTTGTGAATTTTTTTACGTTTTTCCTGTTCCAAACCTTTTTATTGGATTAATTAGAGGATGCTGAAGATGGTTTGATAGTGTTGAAATCGAGTTTTGGTGAAATCAATTATTTCCCAATGCTCAAAAAATACCACACAAAACTTATTTTACTATTATTAAACTATCTTCAGCATACCGTATATTCTCTATTAGAAGGCCCGGGCCTTCTATTTTTCAACGCTAAAAAGTCGTAAAAAATTTGGGTCGATTTCGAGATTTTTGCGTGCTCAACCAAAATTTTAAAAGTGGAATCAGGTAAGCTCGTGCTAACTAAGAAAACGCGAAAAACAGATTGCGAATTTCTTTTTCTAGGCTGATATATAGGTCCTCAAGGGAGTCCTTCTATTAGAGAGGGACCTTCTAATAGAGAATATACGGTACCCAAGTTAGTCCAGAAAACAGGTTTTGCAACATGAAAACATCGAAAAGATTTTGCACCAAGTGGTTGACCACTTGATTTGGTTGCTGGTTTGGTTGCTGCATGGATATCAAGTAGAACGGAGGTTGGATTATACAAAGACATTTTAAATTATAAGATTTTTTCATTAGACAAAAATTTTCTACCCAGGTACCACTACCTGAGTACCACCACCTGGGTCCCACTACCTGCGTGGTCGCAATCTAGATATTAATACCTAGATACCCAAGAACTAAGGTTTTGGTATGTCAAATCGATATTTTAGTATCATCAACCGTATTCAGCGCACGATTCTGAGCAAAAAACATTTTTTATGATACAGTCAAACCTCTCTACTATGGCACCCCCAAAGTTCGTTGCCGCCTTGGGTCCGACACTTTTTTTAACCGAATTTTAAAAGTCTTCTATTCATTCTGTTTCAACAGTCTGGCCCCAAATATCGTAAGGATTCCGATTTTGCCGATCGTTTTTCAGAATTATAAAAAAAATTCTTCTAAAAAGCAAAAACTCTGTTAAAATTTTTCTGTTAAATTTTTTTCAAGTATATTGATGATATATTGATGATACCATATGAAATAAGGTATAATTCTAGACCTTATTTGTGTGCATTGAAAATTTGAGTTGCATTTATGAGTAAATTTTTAACTAGCACTCATAAAAGTAGTTATGGTGCAGTGAAAGTAGGTAAAGTCGTCCGATCTGGCAGTGTCGACAGATACCCAAGTGAACCCCGCCCCTCCCTCGAAAATTTCTTGTACTTTCGAAGAAAAGTACCCATTTTTACCTGAAAATTTTCATTCTGAGGCACCCCAGTATGCAAAAATTTCTCAGCAATCCGAATGACAAAGCAGAATTTGAAAAAATACTTACTTGCTGAGATATATAGATATCTATAGATATCTAAAGTTGAAGTGTCAATATTTTTAAAAATGACCACTTAACTTTACTCCAACTTAAGATCATATCTCAGCAAGAAAGTATTTTTTTCAAATTCTGCTTTGTCATTTGGATTGCTGAGAAAAGGCTGTATTGGGAGGGGAAGGGAATAATACAGGGGCCACTTTTTTTTGGCTGCTTTACCATGTTTTTCAACTCGGGCCGTAAACCACCGCCGCCGCCACCGCCAGCGGCGTCGCCAACGCCACCGCCGCCGCCGGCGTAAAAATGTTGCTAGATTTCACCGCCGTCGCCGCCGCCGCCGCTACCGCCGCTTGTTGTTTAATATAGATAACCGCACCCGTGCAGGTTCGATCCCCAGTGGGTGAAACCTTGTGTAATCCCCTTTATTTATTCCTCTTATTTGTAAGTCTGGTGTCAGAATCATCCTCAGGCCCTTGGCTACCTAAAAGATCATCGCCGCAGGGTTTCACAGCATCTAGAGCTGATTTAGAAAAATAGAAAATAGAAAAGTTGAAAAAAATGAAAATTTGGTACTAGAATTAAGTATTTTGGTACAAGGATTAAGTTTTCTTTGGTACTATAAAGAAGTACCACCCTCTCGGATTGCCCAAAATATCGAGATCAACCTCGAATTTTTCGGTTTTTAGGGATCCGGAAAATGAGCGCGCTGGTGAGTTAATTAGAGGAAATAAATAATTAGAGGAAATACCATCGCTGTTGATGAAAATGGCAATCCGAGTTTTTCAATTGGCGGAAACAGCCGTAAAAAGGGAAAATATTTTCGCGGAACATTTTTTTATTTATATCTACATTTTTTAAATTTCATATACTAGGTGAGGCGAATCGCCAGTTATCAATAATGTTATATAGCTTAATGGGAGTCGGCTGAGTCGTCCGATCTGGCATTGTCAAGCAACGTTGGGCCTGACTAGGGAGGGTTCTTAATTTTAAACAAAATTTAAACTAAAATAATTAGAAACATATTTAGGGTTGGCGAAGGATCGGATTCTTCGATTCGAAGAATCGAAAAGTAGATTGGAGTCAAAAATTTTCGAAGAATCGGATCGGATCGAAAGTCGAAAATCGTTTTTTTTTTCGAAGAATCGACTCGGATCGAAAGTCGAAAATCGTTTTTTTCGAAGAATCGACTCGGATCGAAAGTGGAAATTCTCGAAGAATCGAATCGAACCGAAAGCCGAAATTTTTTAAAAATTAACTTAGACTAAACTTATGATAAACTTATGATTTTGAGCTATTGGATTTCAGAGTTGGTATTTTTTAATAACAACAACATTGAGCAAACCACATAAACAATGATAACGTATCATTCTCTAACAGTAAATCACGAATTTCTTCTGGCTCTTCTTGTCTGGCCCTTTAATACCTCTCGTCTGCTAAATTTATCTTGATGATATGTTACATATTCTCAAAAAAGAGCTGTCCCCCACAAATTCAGAAACTCGAAATTACCATTGTAATCAACGGCGATGGTCGTTTAAATAAATAATCTATTGAAAAACTAAGAGCATGAGAAAAGAGTTCTGCAGAAAAGTAATGTGGCAGAAAAGGTTGGAGCGGCGATAAATTGCGCGCCGGACTTATTTAATTTTTTTCTTTAGTCAAAGAGGCAAAATTTGAAACAATTTTTCCAAAGTGATAACTTCATAATGCAACCCTGCCATTCTTAATCATTATCTGTATCATTTTTTTCAATATACTAAAAAACGAAATGTGGACAAAAAAAGTATTAAACATGTCAGAAAATAAATTTTATTCACTGACTTGCTCCATATTTCAATTTTTATGTATATATTTTTCAAGCTTTTTTAAGAGATGATACTTTGTTAGAAACTAGAATTGCAGGACTACTGAATGATGTTTTTTGCGTTTTTTGGTGTTCGAAAAACGGCAATTTCAAAGGCCTTTTTCGTCTCACCTCTTTCAATTTCAACTTTTCTGAGGTTATTTTTTGCCAATAAGGTCTCTTAGGAAATTCTCTTTTTAATGCACTAAAACTCAGAAGAGTGCACGTTGATTTCTGATTTTCATGGCGGTAATAGTGTTCGAGAAACGCTGATTTTTAAAAAGAAACACATTTTTAGGCAAAATTTATTCCGAATTGTCACCAAAATTTTCACAGATTAACCCGATTTTGCGTATTTTTCATCAATTTCAAAAAATTTTTTATTTCAGTTCAGTTAGTTTAGTTGTGAAAATATCAAAAAAAAATTACAGGAATCAAATAGTTCACAAAAAAAGTACAGGGTGTCTTTTTATTTCCCGATTTTGATTTGTCGATTTTTATTAAAAAAATTTAATTTTTTTTTAATCTTTTATTTTTTGTTAGAAAGCTGAGATTTGACCATTTGGTTTGGCTTTTTTAAAACCGTTCCTTAACAGGGATAGCCTTCAAAGCTACTCACATTTCTAAAGTAATTTTGGTATAAAAGCCTTTGCATCAGGTTTTTTGTGCACCTTTAAATTTATAAATTTGCTATCATCCTTTCAAGAGTCAAAAAATAGGTGAAGCCAATAAAACACAAACTATGGCCATAGTCTTGGCTACATTTTGGTGTATGAAACGTGTGACTCAAAGAAAAAAGTCAGATAGAACTGAATGAACTAGTCAAAGAAAAAACCCAAAAAGAATCGATTTTGCGCATTTTAGCAGGTTTCAGTCTGTAAATCAGCTCTAGATGCTGGGGGGGGGGGGTTATTTTTCAACCCTCCAAAAATTGGGAAAATTTTAGGTCGATCTCGAGATTTTTGGGTGCCCAACCAAATCCAAAAAGTGGAATCGGTAGAGCTCGTGGGAGTTAAAGGACCATGAACTTGATAAGCACAGCAATTTGCGGAATTTGAATTCGCGCGGGACCACCCTAATTTTGTCCATAATGTTTTGAATTGTTTTTTTGTGTGCATTGAAAATTTGAGTTGCATTTATGAGTAAATTTTTAACTAGCACTCATAAAAGTAGTTATGGTGCAGTGAAAGTAGGTAAAGTCATCCGATCTGGCAGTGTCGACAGATACCTAAGTGAAGCCCCCCCCTCCCTCGAAAAATTTCTTGTACTTTTGAAGAAAAGTACCCATTTTTACCTGAAAATTTTCATTCTGAGGCACCCCAGTATGCAAAAATTTCTCAGCAATCCGAATGACAAAGCAGAATTTGAAAAAAATACTTACTTGCTGAGATATGATCTAAGTTGAAGTGTCAATATTTTTAAAAATGACCACTTAACTTTACTCCAACTTAAGATCATATCTCAGCAAGAAAGTATTTTTTCAAATTCTGCTTTGTCATTTGGATTGCTGAGAAAGGCTGTATTGGGAGGGGAAGGAATAATACAGGGGCCACTTTTTTTTTGGCTGCTTTACCATGTTTTTCAACTCGGGCCGTAAACCACCGCCGCCACCGCCGGCGGCGTCGCCAACGCCACCGCCGGCGTCGCCAACGCCACCGCCGCCGCCGGCGTAAAATGTTGCTAGATTTCACCGCCGTCGCCGCCGCCGCTACCGCCGCTTGTTGTTTAATATAGATAACGCACCCCTGCAGGTTCGATCCCAGTGGGTGAAAACCTTGTGTAATCCCCTTTATTTATTCCTCTTATTTGTAAGTCTGGTGTCAGAATCATCCTCAGGCCCTTGGCTACTAAAAGATCATCGCCGCAGGGTTTCACAGCATCTAGAGCTGATTTACAGACTGAAACCTGCTAAAATGCGCAAATCGATTCTTTTTGGGTTTTTTCTTTGACTAGTTCATTCAGTTCTATCTGACTTTTTTCTTTGAGTCACACGTTTCATACACCAAAATGTAGCCAAGACTGCAAGCTTTCATTTTAGCTATCATACACAGAAAAAGGTGAAATTTAGTTAAGGTTAACATTTAAAAAACGTTCAACAATGCCCAATCCCATGCCATCCCCGAACTTTTCGGTATTGTTTAGGAACTGACGCTTTTGTTATTTTCATTCGAATGATCATATTCAATCCTAAACTCAATAGGACGCCACGAAGTAGGGCTACATTTTGAGTATAAAGTTGTATATCATCGTGTAAATTTAAATTACAAAAAACGTCATTCCAAAAATAATACCGAAAAGTCAACCAAACCAGGTGTTCGTCCACTTGTTGTGAATTTTTTTACGTTTTCCTGTTCCAAAACCTTTTTATGGATTAATTAGAGGATGCTGAAGATGGTTTGATAGTGTTGAAATCGAGTTTTGGTGAAATCAATTATTTCCCAATGCTCAAAAAATACCACACAAAACCTTATTTTACTATTATTAAACTATCTTCAGCATACCGTATATTCTCTATTAGAAGGCCCGGGCCTTCTATTTTTCAACGCTAAAAAAGTCGTAAAAAATTTGGGTCGATTTCGAGATTTTTGCGTGCTCAACCAAAATTTTAAAAGTGGAATCAGGTAAGCTCGTGCTAACTAAGAAAACGCGAAAAACAGATTTGCGAATTTCTTTTTCTAGGCTGATATATAGGTCCTCAAGGGAGTCCTTCTATTAGAGAGGGACCTTCTAATAGAGAATATACGGTACCCAAGTTAGTCCAGAAAACAGGTTTTGCAACATGAAAAACATCGAAAAAGATTTTGCACCAAGTGGTTGACCACTTGATTTGGTTGCTGGTTTGGTTGCTGCATGGATTATCAAGTAGAACGGAGGTTGGATTATACAAAGACATTTTAAATTATAAGATTTTTTCATTAGACAAAAATTTTCTACCCAGGTACCACTACCTGAGTACCCACCTGGGTCCACTACCTGCGTGGTCGCAATCTAGATATTAATACCTAGATACCAAGAACTAAGGTTTTGGTATGTCAAATCGATATTTTAGTATCATCAAACCGTATTCAGCGCACGATTCTGAGCAAAAAACATTTTTATGATACAGTCAAACCTCTCTACTATGGCACCCCAAAAGTTCGTTGCCGCCTTGGGTCCGACACTTTTTTTAACCGAATTTTAAAGTCTTCTATTCATTCTGTTTCAACAGTCTGGCCCAAATATCGTAAGGATTCCGATTTTGCCGATCGTTTTTCAGAATTATAAAAAAAATTCTTCTAAAAAGCAAAAACTCTGTTTAAAATTTTTCTGTTAAATTTTTTTCAAGTATATTGATGATATATTGATGATACCATATGAAATAAGGTATAATTCTAGACCTTATTTGTGTGCATTGAAAATTTGAGTTGCATTTATGACTAAATTTTTAACTAGCACTCATAAAAGTAGTTATGGTGCAGTGAAAGTAGGTAAAGTCGTCCGATCTGGCAGTGTCGACAGATACCCAAGTGAACCCCGCCCCTCCCTCGAAAATTTCTTGTACTTTCGAAGAAAAGTACCCATTTTTACCTGAAAATTTTCATTCTGAGGCACCCCAGTATGCAAAAATTTCTCAGCAATCCGAATGACAAAGCAGAATTTGAAAAAAATACTTACTTGCTGAGATATATAGATATCTATAGATATCTAAAGTTGAAGTGTCAATATTTTTAAAAATGACCACTTAACTTTACTCCAACTTAAGATCATATCTCAGCAAGAAAGTATTTTTTTCAAATTCTGCTTTGTCATTTGGATTGCTGAGAAAAGGCTGTATTGGGAGGGGAAGGAATAATACAGGGCCACTTTTTTTTGGCTGCTTTACCATGTTTTTCAACTCGGGCCGTAAACCACCGCCGCCGCCACCGCCAGCGGCGTCGCCAACGCCACCGCCGCCGCCGGCGTAAAAATGTTGCTAGATTTCACCGCCGTCGCCGCCGCCGCCGCTACCGCCGCTTGTTGTTTAATATAGATAACCCGCACCCGTGCAGGTTCGATCCCCAGTGGGTGAAACCTTGTGTAATCCCTTTATTTATTCCTCTTATTTGTAAGTCTGGTGTCAGAATCATCCTCAGGCCCTTGGCTACCTAAAAGATCATCGCCGCAGGGTTTCACAGCATCTAGAGCTGATTTAGAAAATAGAAAAATAGAAAAGTTGAAAAAATGAAAATTTTGGTACTAGAATTAAGTATTTTGGTACAAGGATTAAGTTTTCTTTGGTACTATAAAGAAGTACCACCCTCTCGGATTGCCCAAAAATATCGAGATCAACCTCGAATTTTTCGGTTTTTAGGGATCCGGAAAATGAGCGCGCTGGTGAGTTAATTAGAGGAAATAAATAATTAGAGGAAATACCATCGCTGTTGATGAAAATGGCAATCCCGAGTTTTTCAATTGGCGGGAAACAGCCGTAAAAAGGGAAAATATTTTCGCGGAACATTTTTTTATTTATATCTACATTTTTTAAATTTCATATACTAGGTGAGGCGAATCGCCAGTTATCAATAATATGTTATATAGCTTAATGGGAGTCGGCTGAGTCGTCCGATCTGGCATTGTCAAGCAACGTTGGGCCTGACTAGGGGAGGGTTCTTAATTTTAAACAAATTTAAACTAAAATAATTAGAAACATATTTAGGGTTGGCGAAGGATCGGATTCTTCGATTCGAAGAATCGAAAAGTAGATTGGAGTCAAAAATTTTCGAAGAATCGGATCGGATCGAAAGTCGAAAATCGTTTTTTTTTTCGAAGAATCGACTCGGATCGAAAGTCGAAAATCGTTTTTTTCGAAGAATCGACTCGGATCGAAAGTGGAAATTCTCGAAGAATCGAATCAAACCGAAAGCCGAATTTTTTTAAAAATTAACTTAGACTAAACTTATGATAAACTTATGATTTTGAGCTATTGGATTTCAGAGTTGGTATTTTTTAATAACAACAACATTGAGCAAACCACATAAAACAATGATAACGTATCATTCTCTAACAGTAAATCACGAATTTCTTCTGGCTCTTCTTGTCTGGCCCTTTAATACCTCTCGTCTGCTAAATTTATCTTGATGATATGTTACATATTCTCAAAAAAGAGCTGTCCCCCACAAATTCAGAAACTCGAAATTACCATTGTAATCAACGGCGATGGTCGTTTAAATAAATAATCTATTGAAAAACTAAGAGCATGAGAAAAGAGTTCTGCAGAAAAGTAATGTGGCAGAAAAGGTTGGAGCGGCGATAAATTGCGCGCCGGACTTATTTAATTTTTTTCTTTCAGTCAAAGAGGCAAAATTTGAAACAATTTTTCCAAAGTGATAACTTCATAATGCAACCCTGCCATTCTTAATCATTATCTGTATCATTTTTTCAATATACTAAAAAACGAAATGTGGACAAAAAAAAAGTATTAAACATGTCAGAAAATAAATTTTATTCACTGACTTGCTCCATATTTCAAATCTTTATGTATATATTTTTCAAGCTTATTTTAAGAGATGATACTTTGTTAGAAACTAGAATTGCAGGACTACTGAATGATGTTTTTTGCGTTTTTTGGTGTTCGAAAAACGGCAATTTCAAAGGCTTTTTTCGTCTCACCTCTTTCAATTTCAACTTTTCTGAGGTTATTTTTTGCCAATAAGGTCTCTTAGGAAATTCTCTTTTTAATGCACTAAAACTCAGAAGAGTGCACGTTGATTTCTGATTTTCATGGCGGTATTAGTGTTCGAGAAACGCTGATTTTTAAAAGAAACACATTTTTAGGCAAAATTTATTCCGAATTGTCGCCAAAATTTTCACAGATTAAACCCGATTTTGCGTATTTTCATCAATTTCAAAAAATTTTTTATTTCAGTTCAGTTAGTTTAGTTGTGAAAATATCAAAAAAAATTACAGGAATCAAATAGTTCACAAAAAAAGTACAGGGTGTCTTTTTATTTCCCGATTTTGATTTGTCGATTTTTATTAAAAAAATTTAATCTTTTTTTTTAATCTTTTATTTTTTGTTAGAAAGCTGAGATTTGACCATTTGGTTTGGCTTTTTTAAAACCGTTCCTTACAGGGATAGCCTTCCAAAGCTACTCACATTTCTAAAGTAATTTTGGTATAAAAGCCTTTGCATCAGGTTTTTTGTGCACCTTTAAATTTATAAATTTGCTATCATCCTTTCAAGAGTCAAAAAAATAGGTGAAGCCAATAAAACACAAACTATGGCCATAGTCTTGGCTACATTTTGGTGTATGAAACGTGTGACTCAAAGAAAAAAGTCAGATAGAACTGAATGAACTAGTCAAAGAAAAAACCCAAAAAGAATCGATTTTGCGCATTTTAGCAGGTTTCAGTCTGTAAATCAGCTCTAGATGCTGGGGGGGGGGTTATTTTTCAACCCTCCAAAAATTGGGAAAATTTTAGGTCGATCTCGAGATTTTTGGGTGCCCAACCAAAATCCAAAAAGTGGAATCGGTAGAGCTCGTGGGAGTTAAAGGACCATGAAACTTGATAAGCACAGCAATTTGCGGAATTTGAATTCGCGCGGGACCACCCTAATTTTGTCCATAATGTTTTTGAATTGTTTTTTTTGTGTGCATTGAAAACTTGAGTTGCATTTATGAGTAAATTTTAACTAGCACTCATAAAAGTAGTTATGGTGCAGTGAAAGTAGGTAAAGTCATCCGATCTGGCAGTGTCGACAGATACCTAAGTGAAGCCCCCCCCCTCCCTCGAAAAATTTCTTGTACTTTTGAAGAAAAGTACCCATTTTTACCTGAAAATTTTCATTCTGAGGCACCCCAGTATGCAAAAATTTCTCAGCAATCCGAATGACAAAGCAGAATTGAAAAAAATACTTACTTGCTGAGATATGATCTAAAGTTGAAGTGTCAATATTTTTAAAAATGACCACTTAACTTTACTCCAACTTAAGATCATATCTCAGCAAGAAAGTATTTTTTCAAATTCTGCTTTGTCATTTGGATTGCTGAGAAAAGGCTGTATTGGGAGGGGAAGGGAATAATACAGGGCCACTTTTTTTTTTGGCTGCTTTACCATGTTTTTCAACTCGGGCCGTAAACCACCGCCGCCGCCACCGCCGCGGCGTCGCCAACGCCACCGCCGGCGTCGCCAACGCCACCGCCGCCGCCGGCGTAAAAATGTTGCTAGATTTCACCGCCGTCGCCGCCGCCGCTACCGCCGCTTGTTGTTTAATATAGATAACCCGCACCCCTGCAGGTTCGATCCCCAGTGGGTGAAAACCTTGTGTAATCCCCTTTATTTATTCCTCTTATTTGTAAGTCTGGTGTCAGAATCATCCTCAGGCCCTTGGCTACCTAAAAGATCATCGCCGCAGGGTTTCACAGCATCTAGAGCTGATTTACAGACTGAAACCTGCTAAAATGCGCAAAATCGATTCTTTTTGGGTTTTTTCTTTGACTAGTTCATTCAGTTCTATCTGACTTTTTTCTTTGAGTCACACGTTTCATACACCAAATGTAGCCAAGACTGCAAGCTTTCATTTTAGCTATCATACACAGAAAAAGGTGAAATTTAGTTAAGGTTAACATTTAAAAAACGTTCAACAATGCCCAATCCCATGCCATCCCCGAACTTTTCGGTATTGTTTAGGAACTGACGCTTTTGTTATTTTCATTCGAATGATCATATTCAATCCTAAACTCAATAGGACGCCACGAAGTAGGGCTACATTTTGAGTATAAAGTTGTATATCATCGTGTAAATTTAAATTACAAAAACGTCATTCCAAAAATAATACCGAAAAGTTCGGGGCATTGGGCATTGTTGAACGTTTTTTAAATTTTAGCCTTAACTAAATTTTACTTTTTTCTGTGTATGATAGCTGAAATGAAAGCCTGGAATCTTGGCTACATTTTGGTGTATGAAACGTGTGACTTAAAGTAAAAAGTCAGATAAAACCAAATGAACTAGTCAAAGAAAAAAACCCAAAAACAATCGATTTTGCACATTTTAGCAGGTTTCAGTCTGTAAATCAGCTCTAGATGCTGTGAAACCCTGCGGCCATGATCTTGTTGGATAGCCAAGGGCCTGAGAATGATTTTGACACCAAACTTGTTAGTAAAAATAAATAATAAATAGGTGTGCACACAGTGATATTCGAACCTGTAACCTAGGCTTCTCTTTTAATTGCACCCTTAGATAACCCGCGGTTATACGCGGGAATTTAGGGAAATTAAATTTGAAATGCGTGCCCAAATAAGATTTGTCCAAATTTAGTTTGCCCAAGTGAGCAGTAACCGTGCATGCACCCTAAATCCGCTATTTTTTAAACATTTAAAATATGGTAAATATTTTCAATTGTATAATATTTTGAAATAGTTAGCTGGATTAAGGTAGTTTAGGGCAGTTTGACAGTTTTAGTACCAAAATACTTTTTTTTAGTACCGGGATTTAACATGCATAGAAAAACTCTTTGTAAATTTAGAGATTTTTTTCTTGACACATGAACATGTAGCCCTGAATCTCGGCTTTCTAGCTAGGCTTCAATTTCTTGTAAAAGATTTCAACGATATGAAGATTTTGAGCTTTGTATGAGGTAACTTTTTCGACCAAGTTCCTCCATTCAGACCGCAAATCGGCGTTTCTAGTCATTCTTAAGTCATTTCAAGGTATATGCACGAATTTGCTGACGATCTGATGATTGCTTAAAATAAAATAATTTTATAAATGGGCTGCCAATATTAATGCAGTATTTTATACAGCAAGTCTCGATATGACGCGAGTGGGAGCGGAAAAAGGTCGCATTTTACCGAACGTAAATTTGACAAACTTTTTTTGCTGGAATCATTTAAAGGTTGCGTTATATCAACGTTCGCATTTATCGAGACATGACTGTATTATGAATTTGTTGAAAAAATTGCGAAGTCGATGATCAAGACGTTGTGTACCTGTGTTCAAGGTGTTTTTCTGTACAACCAAGTGGATAAGCAAGACGTTGTGTACCTGTGTTGAAGCTATTTTCACTGCAAGCAAAGTCGATGATCAAGACGTTGTGTACCTGTGTTGAAGGTATTTTTACTACAAGCAAAGTCGATGATCAAGACGTTGTGTACCTGTGTTGAAGGTATTTTTACTACAAGCAAAGTCGATGATCAAGACGATATGTACCTGTGTTTAAGGTATTTTTACTACAAGCAAAGTCGATGATCAAGACGTTTGTACCTGTGTTAAAGGTATTTACTACAAGCGAAGTCGATGATCAAGACGTTATGTAAACTGTGTTCAATGTATTTTCCTTACGAGCAAAGTCGATGATCAAGACGTCATGTACCTGTGTGAAGGTATTTTCCTACGAGCGAAGTCGATGATCAAGACCTTGTGTACCTGTGTTCAAGGTGTTTCGTACAAACCAAGTGGATAAGCAAGACGTTGTACCTGTGTTGAAGGTATTTTCACTGCAAAGCAAAGTCGTATGATCAAGACGTTGTGACCTGTGTTGAAGGTATTTTTACTACAAGCAAAGTCGATGATCAAGACGATATGTACCTGTGTTTAAGGTATTTTTACTACAAGCAAAGTCGATGATCAAGACGTTATGTACCTGTGTTAAAGGTATTTTACTACAAGCAAAGTCGATGATCAAGACATTATGTACCTGTGTTCAAGGTATTTTCACTACAAGCATAGTCGATGATCAAGACGATATGTACTGCGCTCAAGGTATTTTCCCTACAAGCGAAGTCGATGATCAAGAGTCATGTACCTGTGTTGAAGGTATTTTGTACAACCGAGTGGATAAACAAGACGTTGTGTACCAGTGTGAAGGTATTTTCTGTACAAACCGAGTGGATAAATCAAGACGTTGTGTACCTGTGTTGAAGGTATTTTCACTACAAGCAAAGTCGATGATCAAGACGATATGTTCCTGTGTTCAAGGTATTTTCCCAACAAGCGAAGTCGATGATCAAGACGTTGAGTACCTGTGTTAAAGGTATTTTTACTACAAGCAAAGTCGATGATCAAGAAATTATGTATCTGTGTTCAAGGTTTTTCACTACAAGCATAGTCGATGATCAAGACGATATGTACCTGCGCTCAAGTATTTTCCTACAAGCGAAGTCGATGATCAAGACGTTAATGTACCTGTGTTCAATGTATTTCCTTACGAGCAAGTCGATGATCAAGACGTCATGTCTTGTTGAAGGTATTTTTGTACAAACGAGTGGATAAACAAGACGTTGTGTACCTGTGTGAAGGTATTTTCTGTACAAACCGAGTGGATAATCAAGACGTTGTGTACCTGTGTTGAAGGTATTTCACTACAGCAAAGTCGATGATCAGACGTTATGTACCTGTGTTCAAGGTATTTTCACTACAAGCAAGTCGAATGATCAAGACGATATTTCCTGTGTTCAAGGGTATTTTCACTACAAGCAAAGTCGATGATTAAGAGGTTATGTACTGTGTTGAAAGTATTTTCTGTACAAAACGAGTGGATAATCAAGACGTTGTGTACTTGTGTTCAAGGTATTTTTACTACAAGCAAAGTCCATGATTAAGACGTTATGTACCTGTGTTTAAGGTATTTTTACTACAAGCAAAGTCGATGATCAAGACGTTATGTACCTGTGTTAAAGGTATTTTTACTACAAGCGAAGTCGATCATCAAGACGTTATGTAACTGTGTTCAATTGTTTTCCTTACGAGCAAAGTCGATGATCAAGACGTCATGTACCTGTGTCCAAGGTATTTTCCCTACGAGCGAAGTCGATGATCAAGAACGTTGTGTACCTGTGTTCAAGGTGTTTTCTGTACAAACCAAGTGGATAATCGAGACGCTGTGTACCTGTGTTCAAGGTATTTTCACTACAAGCAAAGTCGATGATCAAAGACATTATGTATCTGTGTTCAATGTATTTTCCTTACGAGCAAAGTGCATGATCAAGACGTCATGTACCTGTGTTAAAGGTATTTTCACTACAAGCAAAGTCGATGATCAAGACATTATGTACCTGTGTTCAAGGTGTTTTCTGTACAAACAAGTGGATAATCGAGACGTTGTGTGCTGTGTTGAAGGTATTTTTACTACAAGCAAAGTCGATGATCAAGACGTTGTGTACCTGTGTTGAAGGTATTTTTACTACAAGCAAAGTCCATGATTAAGACGTTATGTACCTGTGTTTAAGTATTTTTACTACAAGCAAAGTCGATGATCAAGACGTTAGTACTGTGTTAAAGGTATTTTTACTACAAGCGAAGTCATGATCAAGACGATATGTACCTGCGCTCAAGTATTTTTCCTTACGAGCAAAGTCGATGATCAAGACGTCAGTACTGTGTCCAAGGTATTTTCCCTACGAGCGAAGTCGATGATCAAGACGTTGTGTACCTGTTTCAAGGTGTTTTCTGTACAAACCAAGTGGATAAACAGACGTGTGTACCTGTGTTTAAGGTATTTTCTGTACAAACCAAGTGGATAATCAAGACGTTGTGTACCTGTGTTGAAGGTATTTTCACTACAAGCAAAGTCGATGATCAAGACGTTATGTACCTGTTTGAAAGTATTTTCTGTAAAAACCGAGTGGATAATCAAGACGTTTGTACCTGTGTTGAAGGTATTTTCACTGCAAGCAAAGTCGATGATCAAGACGTTGTGTCCTGTGTTGAAGTTATTTTTTACTACAAGCAAAGTCGATGATCAAGACATTATGTATCTGTGATCAATGTATTTTCCTTACGAGCAAAGTCGATGATCAGACGTCATTGTACCTGTGTTAAAGGTATTTTCACTACAAGCAAAGTCGATGATCAAGACATTATGTACCTGTGTTCAAGGTGTTTCTGTACAACCAAGTGGATAATCGAGCGCGTTGTGTACTGTGTTGAAGGTATTTTTACTACAAGCAAAGTCGATGATCAAGACGTTGTTGTACCTGTGTTGAAGGTATTTTTACTACAAGCAAAGTCGATGATCAAGACGATATGTACCTGTGTTTAAGGTATTTTACTACAAGCAAAGTCGATGATCAGACGTTATGTACCTGTGTTAAGGTAATTTTTACTACAAGCAAGTCGATGATCAAGACGTTGTGTACCTGTGTTGAAGTATTTTTATACAAGCAAAGTCGATGATCAAGACGATATGTACCTGTGTTTAAGGTTTTTTACTACAGCAAAGTCGATGATCAAGACGTTATTGTACCTGTGATTAAAGGTATTTTTACTACAAGCAAAGTCATGATCAAGCGTTATGTACCTGTGTTAAAGGTATTTTATACAGCAAAGTCGATGATCAAGACATTATGTACTGTGTTCAATGTATTTTCCTTACGAGCAAGTCGATGATCAAGACGTCATGTACCTGTGTTGAAGTATTTTAACTAAAGCAAAGTCGATGATCAATACATTATGTACTTGTTCAAGGTGTTTTCTGTACAAACTAAGTGGATAATCGAGACGTGTGTACCTGTCTTGAAGGTATTTTTACTACAAGCAAGTCGATGATCAATACGTTGTGTACCTGTGTGAAGGTATTTTTACTACAAGCAAAGTCGATGATCAAGACGTATGTACCTGTGTTAAGTATTTTTACTACAAGCAAAGTCGATGATCAAGACATTATGTACTGTGTTCAATGTATTTTCTTACGAGCAAAGTCGATGATAAAGACGTCATGTACCTGTGTTAAAGGTATTTTTACTCAGCAAAGTCGTGATCAGAAGGATATGTACCTGTGTTTAAGGTATTTTACTACAAGCAAAGTCGATGATCAAGACGTTATGTACCTGTGTTAAAGTATTTTTACTAAAGCAAAGTCGATGATCAGAGTTTGACCTGTGTTAAAGGTATTTTTACTAAGAGCAAAGTCGATGATCAATACATTTATGTACCTGTGTTCAAGGTGTTTTTGTACAAACCAAGTGGATAATCGAGACGTTGTGTGCCTGTGTTGAAGGTATTTTTACTACAAGCAAGTCGATGATCAAGACGTTGTTGTACCTGTGTTGAAGGTATTTTTACTACAAGCAAAGTCATGATTAAGACGTTATGTACCTGTGTTTAAGGTATTTTTACTACAGCAAAGTCGATTGATCAAAGACGTTATGTTGTGTTAAGGTATTTTTACTAAAGCGAAGTCGATGATCAAACGATATGTACCTGCGCTCAAGGTATTTTCTCCTTACGAGAGCAGTCGATGATCAAGCGTCATGTACCTGTGTCCAAGGTATTTTTCCTAGAGCGAAGTCGATGATCAAGACGTTGTGTACCTGTGTTCAAGGTGTTTTCTGTGTACAAACAAGTGGATAACAAGGACGTTGTGTACCTGTGTTGAAGGTATTTTCTGTACAAACCAATGGTTAATCAAGACGTTGTTCCTGTGTTGAAGTATTTTCACTACAAGCAAAGTCGATGATCAAGACGTTATGTACTGTGTTGAAAGTATTTTCAGTACAACCGAGTGGATAATCAAGACGTTGTGTACCTGTGTTGAAGGTATTTTCACTTGCAAGCAAAGTCGATGATCAAGACGTTGTTTACCTGTGTTGAAGTTATTTTTACTACAAGCAAAGTCGATGATCAAGAATTATGTATCTGTGATCAATGTATTTTCCTTACAGCAAAGTCGATGATCAAGACGTCATGTACCTGTGTTAAAGGTATTTTTACTACAAGCAAAGTCGAATGATCAGACATTATGTACCTGTGTTCAAGGTGTTTTTGTACAAACAAGTGGATAATCGAGACGTTGTGTACCTGTGTTGAAGGTATTTTTACTACAAGCAAAGTCGATGATCAGACGTGTGTACCTGTGTGAGGTATTTTTACTACAAGCAAGTCGATGATCAAGACGATATGTACCTGTGTTTAAGGTATTTTACTACAACAAAGTCGATGATCAAGACGTTATGTACCTGTGTTAAAGGTATTTTTACTACAAGCAAAGTCGATGATCAAGACGTTGTGTACCTGTGTTGAAGGTATTTTTACTACAGCAAAGTCGATGATCAATGACGATATGTACCTGTGTTTAAGGTTTTTTTACTACAAGCAAAGTCGATGATCAAGACGTTATGTACCTGTGTTAAAGGTATTTTTACTACAAGCAAAGTCGATGATCAAGACGTTATGTACCTGTGTTAAAGGTATTTTAACGCTTTTTGTGTCCATTGTGACCTTTATTTTGTTGTAAAACTCTAAGTTCATGCATACTTTCGCCTATCCTATGGCAAAATTTTATGCTAAATTTTTTCTCAGGTTTGATTTGGACATGTTGTACAAACTGCGGACTGATTTTACCATTACCAAGGAGTTCGAACAATGTTTTAAAAGGCATCCAAACTATTGAAAACAACTCCACATCCACCACACCAAACCACTATGTCAGTTATGGTTTAAACGATTTTAAACAGCCTTAATCATTTCAAACCATCAAATGAACTCATATCACCTCAGCCACAGCAACTATACACACAAATACCTGTAACAGTTTGAAAGTATCTCCAACCATTCCATACCTGAAAAGTTTAGGGAGGGGGGGGGAAGCTGTGGTAAATCTTAAAAAGACTTTCTGAGACAATGATAAAGTCACAAAGAACGATTTTAGTCTAAAACCACAGATTTTTTTGAAAAAAGCGGTTTTTCCAAAATGCGAAATTTTGTGAAAATGACAATTTCTTAATTTTTTTAAATAACCCGACCTCATTTTTGTTGCAGATTCTGATTCAGCGTGAACAGCTGAGCAAGTTAGCCAGAAAAATTTGGGTACCAGGGTGGGGGAAGGGGGTGGTTTGCGTGGAGGACGTAGTCATTTAAATTCTGCATCTCACACGAAATTTCCACGCCAATTCCCGATAATTTTTTTTGCTGAGAAAACCTTTAGTTTTAACATCATATTCGTGTCAGCGTGGTCGATTTGCATGTAAAACTGCTTTAACATAAAAAATCGCATCCAGATTTCGAATTCCGCTCAGACAAAAATGATCTGACAGAAAAAATTTATCGGACATTCGCATGGGGATTTTCGTGTGAGATGAGTATTTCAAATGGCTATAGAGGCAAGAGTCGTTATATAGAATGGCTTTTTGACAGTCAGGACATTACCTTCACTTAAGTTTTGTATTCGCTATATTTTACACCAGTACCACTATTTTATGTTTCATACCTAAATTTAAACGATAATTAAAAATGTCGCATTTTTGTACAAGTCTAGGAAAATAATGCTTTCAATCGGAATTGAACTGCCGACCGATTTCGACAATACGCCGCTGCTATTACTGGTAAGCCAACGATGCTGTTCATCGGTGACAGTGATTTTTATCACTTATGACGAGAGGGTACTCAAACAATTTATTGAATTGACCTGGTACCTGCCTTTTGAAATATTCCATCGGCGCGAGCATGTTCCTTTAAACACCCCTAGATTTTTAAAACTCTGGGAACCATCTGTAATTTCTGGCCATTTCTGAGTGTAAAGTCCGGTTTAGCATCGCAAACAGCCCTTATTGTATTTTCGCCTTTGGAAATCAATTAAAAATCAACTATTAGGAAAAGAAACTAATTTTGAACAGATGAGCATGTCCCTTTTGAGAAAATAGGCAGATTGCCGAAATTTTATTTGACCTGACGGAAGCGCGATATGCGGTAAAACAGGTCACTGCCAGTGCAACTGCGATGTGAAGTAAGAGCAAGAAAATGAGCCTCTCATGGAGAGGGGAAATACAACCGACTTTTTCCGATTATTTACGAAAAGACTAGATGAGGGGTTGGTGGTTTAGAAACGAGGACCGTGAAGAAAATTTTGGTAAGGTCTGCTTTGGTGAAAAAAAATCCGGCATTCTCGGAGACAACCGATTGAAAAATAACTTGACTTTCTAATTACTCATCCCCCTAAGGGAGGTTGAAAAATAACTCACCCGGGTGAGCTATTAGAGAAAATACGGTAGTATATTTTTATACCAATCTCACCATTTCATGTTTTCGACCTTTGGTTTGAGCAACCTTGAAATGATCACAATCTTTTTTTTCACTTCATCAAATATATTGCTGTTGTATTTTTCACTTACTTAATCGACTATTTGAGTCGAATGGTATATTCAGAATTGATTTATCGAAGAATCAGACCATCGGACCAATAGTGTATTTTCTTCAACTTCAGGATAGGCAGGATAGGCAAAAAGTATGGGAATTTCACCTGAACTTTGGGGAAAAAAACTATTGTTCGATGCTGTATTTAATTAACAGACACAGTATAAATACTGTAAAAAGATCCGGTTTTATCACTGATAGTAGTAAATTGCATTGTGGGTTCAGTTAGCAGGATCTATACTAGTCTTCTGTTTCTCTTCACAAAAAGAATCACTTTTCTTGCTTTAAGATATACAATTTAGATATTCAATGCAGCCAGTCTACAAGTTGGACAATCGAGATACTTCCAGGGTATTTTATGACTAAATATATACAGTGAATAAATTTTTGCGTAATATGCATAGATAGCTAGTTTTTCCCCTGAATTTTTGATAATCTTTGTCTGAATTTATACAAAAAAAACTTCATCTCTCAGTGTATGCAAACATGTCAATCTAACAACAATCTTTGCATTTCTTTCCTTGACCTCTTCCGTCTTTTGAATTTTTTTTTCAAAGTTTCAAAAAGTGACTCGAAAATCAAAAAATTAATTTTTTAAAATCCTTGAGAAAGACCTTAATTATCAAGGTTTACATATTCAAAAGCTGGTCAAGCAATTAATTCAAGCAGAAGTTATCATTTTTAGAAGATACGGATAGTGAAATTTGAAAGCAATAATTAGAAAATTAAAATAAAAGTCCATGGAGCCATAAAATCTTCTAAACTTATCTTCGAATGTTGTCAAAATCTCGAACTTTACGAATCATAACTCTTTTGAGACTGCTTTTTTCATTAAAAAAATCAATTATTTCAGTCTTATAATGACAATTCCACAGAACACAATCCGTTTCTTCGAAAATTTATTCAGGCATAAATGATTAAATTCTATATAATCATGCGGGAATTTTTCGATTCGAAGTGCATAGTTACATACCAACCATGAATTTAAAAATTGGTGCAAAGAGGCCGATTTCGTTACCAGTTTAATAACTAATTTTGCTCATATTTGCTAGTATTTTGAAATGCCTATTCAGATAAGCTTCTTTTACTCATAAAAATGCAGACAAGGTGGTCCATGCTGACCTAGACTAATAAGATCAAATATCAGACCTTAAAAATAAGGTCTAGAATTATACCTTATTTTATAAGGTATCATCATTACACCTTCAATGATATATCATAAAAGATGTTCATACTGAATTATTTGTTTTTGAATAAAAAATGCTGAAAACAATTTTTAACTATATTCATATCCCTAACATATCCACATTAACAAAAAACATACTTTGCTAAAATAGAGTTTCGGACAATTGCTGTATATCACCAGCGATAGTAAAATATTACTATAGCGAGGTGGTGAACTTTCGAGGTGATTTTTAAAAACCGATTGCATATTCGTGTTCTCGACCGGATTTTTTGCGGGAAATGATCATCAGATTCTGTGAAAGTGAAAAAGATTTTTTGGGATTGCTTGTTCCCCCAAAGTAAAATTTTTAGAAAAATTTGAAAAAAAATATTTTTTAAATTAGCGCTTTTTGAATTTAAAGGGATTAAGGGCTGAATGGGTGGGGAGGGAATAAAAGGGCACTAATCACACATGGCCCTACAACAAAAAGAATGTTGAAATAGTTTTGAATACTGGAAAAAAGTGTAGGAAGGGCATTTTTAAAAAAAATTTTGGTTCGCTTGGTTCGCCTGTGGTTCCTGTTCTATTTTTACTTGTCATCCCCCCCCGTGGTTTTGGTCATTTTTTGACTTATTATATACTCTGTTAAGCCAGAAAAGATGAAATTCCAAATAGTTTTGTTAACTGGGGCCTACCGCATAAATAAAACTCTGGTATGCATGCTTTTTCATGCATCCAGAGTCATTTCGAGTGATTTGTGTCTAAGCTATGTGGGTGTGCGCATCTCAACTCTAAGCCCCCAAGCCTTCCAAGCCCCCGAAGGGGGCGCAGAGGGCTTGAGAGTTAGAGATGCGCGCACTCACTTACTTAGACATGATTCGAGAAGTACTCTTGATCAAAAAGGCGTATATAGTCTTTTTTGCCACGGCCCAGTTGAAAAACATGGTGAGGCAGTCGAAGAATACATATATTTACTTTTCTATTGTTCTGCCATAAACTGGCAACCTTTTATTCCCTTTCCTCCAATATAGCCTTAATCCCTTTAAAATTCAAAAGGCGCCAATTTAAAAAATATTTTTTTTCAAATTTTTCTAAAATTTTACCTTGGGACCAAGGCAAATCCAAAAAATTTTTTCACTTTCACAAAATCTGATGATTATTTCCGTATTTCCTAATTTCCTCGAAAAATCCGGGTCGAGAAACACAAATATGCAAACTCTCGAGGGCCAAGAATGATCAAGTAATCAATTGCAATCGCTTCCAGCAGTATTTACTGTCACTTACTACCTCTATTTTGCGATTGATAAAAATGACATCGTTCAATGCTTTAACTTTCGCACTATGCCGAATGCCACTCGCACAGAGAATTGTCTATTAGGTATGTCTAAGGTATGTCTATTAGGTATGTTCGGAATCATATCTGAGATAAGTGAGTGCGAGCATCTTAACCAACCAAGCACTAAAAGTAGACTAAAACCATACAAAAAAGATAATTTTTTTGACTAAATAACTTTTGCATCTATTTATAGCTGCCTATTTTTAAACTTTTATTAAAAACTCCATAACACAGACATTTCTTTAAGAGACAAGCAAATTGAACAGAGTTGTTTTTTAATTAAAATAATGGATCAACCATCGAATTTTTTTTCTTGTATACGATTCTAGCCACTTTTTACTCCTACTTGTTTTTAAATTGGCTTTAAAAGAAACCGTTTTGCTCTCTTATTTTATTTTTTTGTAAAAACAGAATAATACAAGATATTTCAAAAAAACAAGTTAACAGAACTGTTTCCATTTAAAAACAAAAATGATTAAATAAATGAATCGCCAAGACATTTTAGTAATTCAACAAGCTTGAACATCAAAAATTACGAAAAAATTGAGCCCCATCCTGGTGGTTTGGCGCCGATATTAGTTAGTGGTTCGGGTGTCTCACGTTGTTTGGTCCCATATTGGTTGTTCCGGTGTGCCACGTGGTTTGGGCCACTTCCCAGCGCTTTGACGCCAAGAAAGAATTAGATCAAGTAGTAGACCTTAATAAATGAGGTCTAAAATTATACCTTATTTCATAAGTATCATGATATACCTTCTTTGATATACCATAAAAAATGTTCATACTGAATTCATTCATAATTTTTTGTTTTTGAATAAAAAAGGCTGAAAACAGTTTTTTGATTATATTTCATGCCGCTTAACATATTCACGTTAAAAAAATTTGAACTTTGTTAAAATGGAGCTTCGGATAGTTGCTAGATATAACCATAGCAGTAGCAAATTTAAAAAATATTGAGTATTTTACTATCGCCGAGGTGATATACAGCAATTGTCCGAAGCTCTATTTCAGCAAAGTAGGATTTTTGTTAATGTGGATATGTTAAGGGGCATGAAATATAGTCAAAAAACTGTTTTCAGCCTTTTTTATTCGAAACAAAAAAGTTATGAATAAATTCGGCTCTAGGTCAATTGGTCCACGGTCAATTGATCCACGGTCAATTGATTCACGGTCAATTGGTCACAGGTCAATTGCTCCACAGGTCAATTGCTCACAAAATTATTTTCAAATTTATCTTTTTTGTCTTGTGAAGAACTTCTGTTATTTTAACAGTTTTTCGATAATTCAGCCTTAACCCTACTGGTTATCCACGCACCAACCAAACCAGGTGGTCGTCCACCTGGAGCAAATTTTTTTTCTTGTTTTTCATGTTCCAAAACCCGTTTCCTGGACTGATCCGGACATGCTGAAGATGGTTTGATAGTGGTAAAATGCCATTTTCTCGAGTATTTTTTGAGTTTTGGTGAAATAGAGTTTTGGTAAAATCAATTATTCCCCAATACTCAAAAATATTCCAGAAACCTATTTTCACTATTATCAAACCATTTTCAGCTTGCCCGTATTAGTCCAGAAAAAACAATTTTGCAACATAAAACCTGAAAAAATCGATCCAAGTGGACGACCACTTGGTTTAGTCGGGTGCATAGATTATCTATGAAAACTGAGGTTGGATCATAGAAAAACATTGTAAATTTAAAATTTCTTTACCAGTCGACAATATTACTACCCGGGTACCAGTACACTGCCTGAGTTTTCCAACCTGGGTACGACTACCTGGCACAACAAAACTAAGTGGTCGTCCACTTGGATCAAACTTTTTTTTTTACTTTTTGGGGTTCCAAAACTTGTTTTCTGGACTGATTCGGACACGCTGAAGATAGCTTTATAATATAAAAAGAAGGTTTTTCATGGTATTTTTCGAGTATTGGATAAAATTGACTTTACAAAACTCGTTTTTACCAAACTATAAAAATGCTCGAGAAAACGGCATGGTTGCAGTTCAGAATACCCCCCCACGGGGACTGATCAGGTGGAGGAGATAACTTCATATTCGTGTTTCTCGACCCCGATTTCATGAGAAAGCGGCTGTTTTTTGGTTCTGAGAAAAAAAAAATTTTCGAACACAGGGGGTGTCATGGTTTTTTAGTCAAAATTTGAAAAATTTAAATTGGCGCCTTTTGAATTTAAAAGGGATTAAGGGCTGTATTGGGAGGGGAAGGGAATAAAAGGGGGCCACTTTTATGGCAGAACATTATAAATTTGAATATCTATATTCTTCGACTGCCTCACCATGTTTTTCAACTAAGCCGTGGCAAAAAAAGACTCTATATGCAGAGTTTGACTCTTCTCTGTTGATGCTGTCATCCTTCGCTCTGGCTTTTTTTATGGTCAAGAGTACTTCTCGGAATCATGTCTAAGGTAAGTGTGTGCGCGCATCTCTAACTCTCAAGCCTGTATGGGAGGGAACGGAATAAAAAAGCCGCTTTAAAACAGAAACATAGAAAAGTAGATATATGTATTCTTCGACTGCCTCACCATGTTTTTTAACTGGGCCGTGGCAAAAAGAGACTCTATATGCATTTTTTTTATCAAGAGTGCTTCTCGGATCATGTCTAAGTAAGTGAGTGCGCGCATCTCTAACTCTCAAGCCCCCTGCGTCTTTTTCGGGGGCGCAGGGGGCTTGGGGCTTGGAGTTGAGATGCGCACACCCACATACCTTAGACACAAATCACTCGAAAGTGACTCTGGATGCATGAAAAGCATGCATACCAGAGTTTATTTATGCGGTAGGCCCCAGTATTCAAAACTATGTTCAACATCTTCTTGTTAGTGGGCCCTTTTTCACAGTTATAAAAAAGTATGATGCAAAGAATCATCTTCAGCATGATCGAATTAGTGCAGAAAAATTGTTTTGTAACCCGAAAACGTAAAATTTATTTTGATCCAAGTGGTCGACCACTTGGTTTAGTGCATGGATTCTCAGGATCGCTTTTTGAGGTTGCAGGCTCAAATCCTGGTGGTAACAGACATTATTGTTTCTTGAAAAACAATTATAAACTATTCTGTGAAAGACCAGTAAGACTCAGGGTGAGCAGGGTAACCACCTGGCACCTTCTCTAAAGTCTGGACCATTAAAACCAAGTGGTCGTCCACTTGGATCAAAATTTTTTTCACATTTTTTTGTTCCAAAACCTGTTTTCTGGACTGATTCGGCACGCTGAAGATGGTTTGATAGAGGTAAAATGCCGTTTTCTCGAGTATTTTTCAGTCTCAGGCAATAATTGATTTCACCAAAATCAATTATTGCCCAAAACTAAAAAACCCTACAAAACAGCATTTAATACTATCAAACCATCTTCAGCATGTCAATCAGTCCAGAAAACAGGTTTTGGAGCATGAAGAACGTAAAAAAATTGACTTAAATTTCATTTTTAGGCCATCCAGCTTGATATCCATCCACCTGAACCATGGGTACCTATCCTAGGTTTTTAGTTTGAGTCAATAAAATTGAAAAAATCATGGTTTGCAATCCCATATAAAAAACTGATATTTCCGGGATTTGTAGGCAGATGCTCCCTCAGAATAAGTATCTATCCCCTTATAGGTGTTGTGGCTAGTGAAATCACTATATTGGTATTAACAAACTGTGTTCAGCACATGATTTTAGGTGAGATAGGGTGGTTTTCTGTCTTACTATATAAAATTTCAAATTTTCCGAAAATTGTAGATCGTAGCCTTAGTCTTAAAAGTTTCAGTTAGGATCCACAAGCGTAAAAGTTGTACTCAAAAATAACTTGAGCGCCGAAAAGAGCATAAGAAAATGAAACAACGATGATGCGCCGCACTCCGAATAAAAAATCGCCTCACTCAGAATGAAAGAGCGCGGGAGTGCGGCTCTAAAAATGTGTCGCCTTATTGTGTACACGCTGGCGCCGCACCGCGGGAGTGAAGATTTGCGCAGGAGTGCGGAGTGCGGGGGTGCGGCTCCCATTGAGTACTTAGCTTAAACCCTTAATAATATGGAATGTAAGAGTTTATCAAAAAAATTAGAATAACACGAAAAATTGCTGTATTTTCTAGTTGATTCAGGATACCTTCTAGTCGCAAACTTTCCGGATAGTTGAGGTGGGATTGAGACATTTGCTCACACTCCAGGTGAATGGTGTAGCATTCAGGCGTTTGGGGCACCCTACAGGCAGTTTTAGTACTCTTTAAGTAAACAGGGTATCCAGGTGGTTGAGTTACTATCCAAATAAATTTTCATCGGTATTTTGCATTAAATTAAAAACGCACTCTGTTATGCTCCTCTTCTCAGCCATATCTGTCCGTTAAAAAAAACGTAAAACTAATTATCCTGGTCTAACATATAAAAAATAGCACTTGCAGACGGTGAACACTATATAAAGATGTATGTGAAGAAAATGCAGACAAGGTGGTCCATGCTGACCCAGCCTAATTAAATCAAATATCAGACCTTAATAAATAAGGTCTAGAATTATACTTATTTTATAAGGTATCATCAATACACCTTCTTTGATATATCATGAAAGATGCTCATACTGAATATATTCATAATTTTTTCGTTTTTAAATAAAAAAGGCTGAAAACAATTTTTTGACTATATTTCATGCCCTTAACATATCCACATTAACAAAAACCTACTTTGCTAAAATAGAGCTTCGGACAATTGCTATATATCACCATAGCAGTAGCAAAATTTAAAAAATCTTGAGTATTTTACTATCGCCGAGGTGATATACAGCAATTGCCCGAAGCTCTATTTCAGCAAAGTAGGTTTTTTGTTAATGTGTATATGTTAAGGGCATGAAATATAGTCAAAAAATTGTTTTCAGCTTTTTTCACTAAAAAACAAAAAAGTTATGAATAAATTCAGTATGAACATCTTTTATGTTTATCTTTCATGATATATCGAAGAAAGTATATTATGATAACTTATGAAATAAGGTATAATTCTATACCTTATTTGTTAAGGTCTACTACTCGATCTAATGAGGCTAGGTCAACATAGATCACCTTATCTGCAATGTCTACCAGTAAAAGAAGTTTACCTGAACAGGCACTTTAAAATGTTAGAAATTATAAGCACAAATAGTTCATAAAACTGGTGAACGAAAAATTGGCTTTTTACACCAATTTTGATAATGATCATGGTTAGTATGTTTTTACACCAACTATTACCACCTTTTTATGCTTTTAATCTCTTGGCAACTTTGAAGTGGCCATAACTATTTTTTCACTTCACCAAATATATTTTGTTGTGTTTTTTCACTCACTAAATCGTCCATTCTGAGTCGAATGGAATTATCAAAATTAGTTTATTCGAGAAATAGACAATCGGACAATAGTGTATTTCCTCCATTTTCAGACAAGATAGTGTAAGGACTAAGTCAACGAATCAACGTCTTTTTCACTAGGCTACATTGCTTTCCTACTTTTGCAACACAAACCGAGCAATCAAAAAAAACTAGAATTGCAGGGCGACATGCTAGGCTTAAGAATTTCGAAAAACGGATAAGAAAAAAGTTACGGCCACTTCAGAATGGCCGAATTTCCGGAAACACCCTGAAGTTTACCTAGCCCCTAGTAATCTCTACATGATATCAAGGTGCTTGGTACATCTTCCAGATGGCTAACTTTCTTACCGAGACTCTCAGCATCTCCTTGAGAAGATAGTCGCAGAATGATGTTTTGACGAAGATGAAAAGCTGGATGGAAAGCAAGATTATTTAATTACTCATAAAATATATGGTTGATACGGTTCACCCTTCTTTCCGCAAAACTCTTTTCTGCAAAACTCCTTTCCGCAAAATTTCTTTTCGCAAAACTCTTTTCCGCAAAAATTTTATGAAAATGGTTTTTCGTCAAGATTTTGATGTAAATTATTTAGGTTATTTGGAGGGGGGGGCAAATGTTGTACTGTCGATCGACCCTCAATGGTTCAAATTCATCCTCACTATTTTTGACATACCCTCGATGTCCAGAATCTTTTCGGTGTTCTCTCAGTTCAGTTGGGTGTCCAATACCTGCAGTTAACTCTCTCCATAATTTTTTTAGATTAATCTCTTTTGTCTTATGAAAAACTCCCATTATTTAAAATGTTTCTCTATAATTTGTCCGTAGTTCCACTGGATAATCAACTAACCAAACCAGGTGGTCGTCCACTTGTTGTGAATTTTTTTACGTTTTTCCTGTTCCAAACCTCTTTATTGGACTAATTAGAGGATGCTGAAGATGGTTTGATAGTGTTGAAATCGAGTTTTGGTGAAATCAATTATTTCCAAATGCTCAAAAATACCACACAAAACCTTATTTTACTATTGTTAAACCATCTTCAGCATACCGTATATTCTCTATTAGAAGGCCCGGGCCTTCTATTTTTCAACGCTTGAAAAGTCGGAAAAAATTTGGGTCGATTTTGAGATTTTTGCGTGCTCAACCAAAATTTTAAAAGTGGAATCAGGTAAGCTCGTGCTAACTAAGAAAACGCGAAAAACAGATTTGCGAATTTCTTTTTTTAGGCTGATATATAGGTCCTCAAGGGAGTCCTTCTATTAGAGAGGGGCCTTCTAATAGAGAATATACGATACCCAAGTTAGTCCAGAAAACAGGTTTTGCAACATGAAAAACATCGAAAAAGATTTCGCACCAAGTGGTTGACCACTTGATTTGGTTGCTGGTTTGGTTGCTGCATGGATTATCAAGTAGAACGGAGGTTGGATTATACAAAGACATTTTAAATTATAAGATTTCTTTATTAGACAAAAAATTTTTACCCGGGTACCACTACCTGAGTACCACCACCTGGGTCCCACTACCTGGGTGGTCGCAATATAGATATTAATACCTAGATTCCTAAAAACTAAGGTTGTGGTATGTCAAATCTATATTTTAGTATCATCAAACCGTATTCAGCGCACGATTCTGAGCAAGAAACCATGGATTGATTAAATATTTCTCATTTAATAATTTGGGAGTTCTGGAATCGGATACTCCTCTGGCTGGGTACCTCCGAGCATAGGTAAGCATAGGCCTAGGCATAGTTGTAGATTGTTCCCATTCTTCTTTAAAGCTATTGATACATTCAGTTATCTCAAACCATAACGGTTTGAAACCGCCTGAACCATTTGAGCATTGGGTGTCACTGCCTGGGTACCCGATACCTAAGTACCACCATAAAAAATTTTGAATTCTGCAGGTGAATACCCATTTAAGGGAGATACTAAGTGGTTCCCCACCTACTCTAAGAAATAATAGTCTTATAAAATTTATTTATGACTGTTATTCAAGAAAAAATGATGTCTGCTACCATTAGGATTTGAACCTGTAACTTCGTTAATTAGAAGGGTGAGTTTATCGCAGGGAAAAATTTAACGCAGGGGAATTCTAGAAGCCCCTATTTCACCTTACCGTTTTGAGACATACCGACAAAAAATGAAATAATTTAGATCAAAATCTTGACGAGAAACCTTTTTCATAAAAGTTTTGCGGAAAGTGGTTCCCCACCTACTCTAAGAAATAATAGTCTTATATAATTTATTTTATGACTGTTATTCAAGAAAAAATGATGTCTGCTACCATTAGGATTTGAACCTGTAACTTCGTTAATTAGAAGGGTGAGTTTATCGCAGGGAAAAATTTAACGCAGGGGAATTCTAGAAGCCCCTATTTCACCTTACCGTTTTGAGACATACCGACAAAAAATGAAATAATTTAGATCAAAATCTTGACGAGAAACCTTTTTCATAAAAGTTTTGCGGAAAGAAGGGTGAACCGTTTTTACAAAAAATAGCACGATTTATATATTTTAACCTGTGGGTTTGACAACTTTATGTCTGTATAGGGGACGACTACTACCAGCTATACTACCAACTTACGGCCAAACACTGCGTAATCGGCTTTGCGTAATCTGTGCACCGCAATCTGTTCACCAGTAACGTGGCGTCCTAATAGATACGGTCATCATGCTTACCCAAAATGGCGGCGGCGGTAAATTTACGGGTGAGAAATAACCTTTTCTCATAATGCCAAACGAGAAAAATGGCCAACGAAAATTACTTTTGGCTAAATGCCAAACGAGAAAAATGCCCCATGCAATTCTTTTAACAATATAACAATAAGGTATAATTTAGACCTCATTTTGAAGGTCTACTACTTGATCTGATTCTTTCTTGGCGCTAAATTGACTATCTAAGTTTTATCGTGTAGCCCATAGTGGATTAACTTAGTGTAGCCGCGAGGGATTTTCCGAACAGAAAGAAAAATTTTGAGTTCTAGGTCAAAGAAGGTCGAAAAAAACCACAAAAACGCTAATTTTGGATACTTCAGTGTCCCAATGCTCAGTTATTCGTTTGTCAAGTGCAAAATCTGATTATTATGACCTTATGTTACTTTTTGATTTTACGTCTAACAGTGATGTTTTCAGATATTATTCGAAATTTTTTCGAAAATCGAAATTTCCATGGTACATTCATGGTACACTGATCGCTAAAATTTCGATTTTCGAAACAATTTCGAATAATTTCTGAAAACATCTTGTAAGTCCGTCCCTTGTAAGTACATCTTTACCATAAGCGTACCCGGTGGGGGGATTTGCACGGCTATAGCCCTCCACCTCACCCGTCAGAAAATCCTAAGTACGCCTATGATCTTTACATACGCTGGCCTACCCTTACCTAAGTTTAAGCCTAACAAAACAACAGGGAACCTAGCCAAAAACCCCCTATTGTGGGATAAGGCAAAAATTTTAATGATGTTGGCAATTTGGGTACCGAAAAGATTCGGGATCGGTTTTAACCTTTTTGCAGCTGATTCATCAAGCGGATCAAATTTCGCATTTCTGTGACCGCATATCGATACACTTTTCCGTGTTAATTTTTTGGTATACACAGAGGGTTTCAAAAAATTCCATGGGTTTAAAATGGTCATAAGTTTTTTTCTAGGACGTTTTTCGAAATTCTATTTTCGCTGATCAATTTTTCTCGCCGACAATATTTTGTTTTGGTATAGACACGATTTTCGATAAGCTTCCACCTGTGGTTTGGGTGGTCTGTGCATGGACCCTGGATGGGTAAGGCCCGAGCGGAAATCGTTGATCGATTGCGCGTAGTCATTTTTTCAGAAGAAAAAAAGTGGTTCTGCATTCACAGAAATTATAAATCAGCCCCAAAAAGTTATAACCACAAAAAGTGTCAGAAAAACTTGAAAGACCCGGTATTTTCGTTCCTAATAAATTGCTTTGACATCTTGGAGTCTTAGAGATCAGATTTTAGTCACAAAGTGTTCCTGGAACTTATGTTAACTCCCAATAATTAACCAGATAATATATAGAATCTGAATAAGTTACATAAAAATTTCCTGCACTAAAAATGGGCTACAAAGCTAACTAAGGCTAACCACGGACCCTAGATGAGATAAAAATTCAGTTATCAACGGACGTAAATGTTACAGCCATTAAATTAACTTACTTGTCTCTCAAAATGGTCCTAAGTTCTCGAAGTCGATCTGTCTGAGGCAACAGAGTGATGCGCTGATCTAGCAGGAAGTTCTGCTGTGGATCAGTAGATGAACAAATGGTAGACATGATGGGATGGATGCACGGCTAACCCATTTGGAATATAAAGGGAAGGCAAAATGTGGTGAATAAAATAAAGGAAAAAATATTGCAGAAACAACTGGAAAAAAGGTTCGTTTCAAGACGAATTGATAATTCAGAAAGGAGTTTGCAACAGGTGTTCTAAACCCACTTACCACACTTTTTCTTATAGAAAGGACAAAGGAATTACATATAATACACCAAAGAGTAATTATTCTCTGAGCGTTCAGCTTTCGGTCAAACCCAGTTAATTGTTGTGTAGTCAGTGGTAAGTATATTTTTCTTTTTATGAATCTTAAACTTACCTGGCTGGGTGTGTTCTGTGATCAAGCAGACAGGACCTCCATGGTGAGGCTCTGGCATTGCACTTCTGCCGGGGCTGAACTGTGCTGCGGCCTTTAGGGTAGGCAGACAGCTAAATTTTTAGGTGTGGGTTGGCCTTCGGGTCACCCTAATTATGCCGTAGGATAGAATTTTATTAAAGAGTTGACATTAGGCATAAGTTCATAAAAACGCATTTTGATTACATTCTCACATTCTGTGATGATTAAAGAAAACAATAAATGCTTCTTTTCCCTATATTCCGCCCTCATATATTTTCGGCAACATAACATTGAAATTATTTGTCTGGATTTGTTTTTATTTCAAGAATCATGTAAACAATGAAACCATAACACATAAGGGGTGCTTTCCAATAAATACGCGGATGGAGTGGTGCGATAAAAGACTCGAGAAAAAATTATTTTGAACTAATACTCAATTAGAGATGATGGCATGACCTTTTTGAGACGGGTGGGACAGAGTTTTGATTGGAGTTGCTTTAAGGACTCCGAATTGTTATTGTAAAGCAGAGGCAAGCTGTAGTTCAGAAACATGATCATATCCACCTTCTTCGGGTCCAAGTTCGCCCCCATGTAGTCGTACACTTTGCGGACAAGGGAGAGGATCGACTCGCTCGCGACACTTGTTGCTGGGGCTGATAGATACTTCATCGCTAGATTTGCCAGTGTTGGGAAGGCCTTGTGGCTGTTCTAAATTCGGACCGGCCCTGGCTGTTATCCTGAGGGGACGCAATATCAAGGGTTGACTGCAATTAGAAGCTGAAAGTAGTTTTGGAAAAATTCAATTTTTTCGGGACGGGACATCGGGATGGGACAGGCATAAATCTAGGATCGCGACGGGATTCCGGGACAGAAAAATTCCATCAATTTGTCCGGCGGACGGGAATTGTCCCGTCACGTCATCATCTTCAAACTCAATCGATTGAACATTCTACATGATGGGCTTCGAGTCAAGTCAAGTCAAGAGCGTAAAAAGTGCACCACCATGTATTTTCAATGAAATCAAGGAGCGTACTTAGAAAGGAGGTCGGTGGCAGAGAGCACGTGTATCCCCCTCCCCCGTCTTTTTTTTTTCTTGATCGGTGCCTTCCCCCTCCCCTCAGATTTTTTTGAATGGTGTAAGTGAAATGGCCTAAAAATTTGCGATACTGAAAATTTCTAAAAAAAAATTTCTGGCGCTCCTCGGCAGAAATTCCTGCGTATGCCGCTGATGACATGTCTTATACTTTGACTATATAGCCATTAGTTTGAAGTACAGCCATTAGTTTGAAGTACCGCAGTTTGAAGTACAGCGTATGTCAAAAAAATTAGAGTTTAAAAATCCCGGATTTATAAGAAAATTTTAGAAATCCTATTTTTGCTAATCGCTTTTTCTCACCGACAATATCTTTTTGGCTTGTAATGTCAACAACACGAATTTTACCCATGCGATTTTGGTTGCAGTCTGTGGATGGCCGCTGGTGGCTAAGTCAGAACAACAGGAGAGGCATATAGTTCCAAACACTAGCGTTTGTACCAAAAAAAGGTGGACAATGGTCATGGTGCAACACAAAAGTTTCAAATACCGTATTTTCTTTAATAATGACCCCGGGGTCATTATTTTTCAACCCTCAAAATTTCGAAATTGTCTATCAAAAATGGCTTTAACTCTGAAATCCTAGTAAAAATAAAGGGGGGGGGTTATTATTAGAGAAAATACGGTATTTTTGAAACAGAAAATTATTAAATAGAAAAAGCGCGAGCTAGACTTCGACCTGCTTATGGCAGATCAATACTTCAAAGATCACAAGAAAACAAAGCACTAAAGCTTCATCCTATCATACAACAACACAATCCCACCATATAACGCCGAGCCAGAGGCCCAGCAATCCAAAATTTGATCGAACACTCCGAAGAGGTTCGGCTCGAATAGAAACCTTTAGGAATCTATATTGATTCGAGTAGGCTATAAGCTTTTGATTATTTATAGTTTTTCCTATTCTACATCAGGCTGGGTTTAAGGTCTTATAAAAAGCTGAGGAACTAAAATACTCTTTTCTATACGTAAATTGACTCAAAATTCAGGTGGCCATACCATACGAGCAACCATACTTACCGTATTTTCTTTGATACAGCATCACACTCCTGAAATGGTTAGCTTTGACGGATTATATGTGGGGCCGCTTTATTAGAGAAAAAGTGGTGTGTGCGAAACTAACTATTTTTTAATAACAATTGCATTATTCTTTTTTATATAACCAAAATAGTCTAAGTTTGAATGACCCAATGATTTTGTCAATATTTGGCCTTTTTTAAATTTATGCACTGCCACTAAGGGCAATGCTTTCCAAAATTTGCAATTCTACCGCTTATTCGGGCAGAAACATTCAAGTACCTCAAATTTGGGTAATTAAACCGAAAAATCAGGATTAGAAGAAACCAATGAAAAATAGCTAAGTGCATAAAGTGATAGGGTTCGCCTTGTCTTCCTAGCACACTATTTATTAAGGGGCATCAAATATAGTCAAAAAATTGTTTTCAGCTTTTTTCACTAAAAAACAAAAAGTTATGAATAAATACAAATTATGATACCTTATGAAATAAGGTATCATTCTAGACCTTATTTGTTCGGGTTCGATATTTGATCTAATTAGTCTAGGTCAGCATGGACCAGTATATCTGCATTTTCACTGGTAAAAGATGCTTATCTGAATAGGCACTTTAAAATGCTAAAAATATAAGCAAAATTAGTTAGTAAAGTAGTAGACGGAAATCGGCCTCTTTAACACCAATTTTGATAATTATGAACAAAATTGTTGTGAAAGAGTCCACTTTCCGTCTACCAGTTTTATTAACTAATTTTGCTCATATTTGCTAGCATATTAAAGTGCCTATTCAGAAAAGCTTCTTTCACCAGTGAAAATGCAGATATACTGGTCCATGCTCAATCAGACTAATTAGATCAAATATTAGACCTAAACAAATAAGGTCTAGAATGATACCTTATTTCATAAGGTATAATAATATGTATTTATTCATAACTTTTTTGTTTTTTAGTGAAAAAGGCTGAAAACAGTTTTTTGACTATATTTCATGCCCCTTAACATATCCACATTAACAAAAATCCTACTTTGCTGAAATAGAGCTTCGAACAATTACTTCATATCACCACAGCGATAGTAAAATACTCAAGATTTTTTAAAATTCTGCTACTGCTATGATGATATACAGCAATTATCCGAAGCTCTATTTTAACAAAGTTCAAATTTTTCTAACGTGAATATGTTAAGGGGCATAAAATATAGTCAAAAATTGTTTTCAGCCTTTTTTATTCAAAAACAAAAAAGGTATGAATAAATTGACTATGAACACCTTCAATGATATATCATTGAAGGTGTATTATAATACCTTATAAAATAAGGTATGATACTAGACCTTATTTGTTAAGGTCTATTACTTGATCTAATGAGGATAAGTCAACATGGATTACTTTATCTGCATTTTTACTACTGAAAGAAGCCTTAGCTGAACAAGCACTTCAAAATGCTAGCAAATATGAGCACAAATAGTTAACAAAACTAGTAGACGAAGAACTGTCCTTTTTCACTCTAATTTTGAAAAATTATCTCATTTTGTAGCCTGGAAATTCTTTTGTAGCCTGGAAACAAACCATGGCCTCGCTCAGGCCTTCGTTTTATCCGAAAATCCATCATTTTTGGGTTGAAGGCATCTGAGTGTCGGACTCGAGTTCATCCAGTGCGAACAAACATAAACTGTAAATGAAGCTGTGGTTGTAGGCTTCCGGTACAAGGTTTTTACCGGGCAGGAGTAAGATGCGGCAAATCACATTGCGACAAATCAAATTGCGGCAAAATCAGATTGCGGCAAATCAAATTGCGGCAAATCATATTGCGACAGTTGAAATTGCGGTAATCAAATTTGAAACTTTCAAGTAATGCTTAATCTGCCACCACTATGTGTTCTCAATAAGCTGCCGTCTAAACAGGCTTGTTTGTGAGATGAGATTTTGCTAGAAACCAAAAAATTGACTAGCTGTACAAAAATCGGCAAACAATCAAACAACATAATGCGCTGTTTGACAGCAAAAGTGTCGAATCTTGACCAGCACCATAATTGCTCTACTAAATCTACTAAATTCAACAAAAAATGATATACAAATATTTACTCACAAAGTGAACGAAAATACCTAACGTATAAAATAACGATCAACCCAAATAGCAGCCCAATGTGACCCTCCCACTTATGCCGCAGTTTCATCTTGCCGCAATTTAAATTGTCGCAATTTGAATTGTCGCAATCTGATTTGCCGCAATCTGATTTTGCCGCAATGTGATTTGCCGCATCTTACTCCTGCCCTTTTTACCCACCACTTTCTTACAAAATGCAATAAAAAATAGGGGTTACTAATCAAAAGTAACGGGAACCCGGAGACTCGGAGAAAGAAAAGGAAAGAGAAGAAAAAGTAGGAATAAGAAGGTCTTTGACACAAAAACAACTACAAAGTGCCTTACTAAAAAAAAATATACCAAATATGCCTTTACCAAAAAATTTTTTACCAAATGTTCCTTTACCAAAAAGTTTTTTTTACCAAATGTGCCTTTACCAAATATTTCTTTACCTTTTTCGGTACAGCCCTTCCCCCAAACAGCCCCCGTACAGCCCCCAAAAATACAATGCGCAAAATGAAAATTTTCAGTGAAAATGAAAAATTGAAAAATGCTTAGTCTGCTTGAAAAGTGGAAATTTTTCACTTTTCATTTTCACTTTTCATTTTCAATTTTTCAATATTCAGCTTCAGAATATTCATTTTCAATTTTTCATTTTCATTTTTTCAATTTTTCATGAAAATTTTTCATTTTTCAAATAGTCTGCTAGGCCCCTGGTGAATAAAAAATTGAGTTTTAGACACTTTTAAATTTTGACTTTGGGGGGTACAGTCTACTCTCGATATAGTGCACTCTCGATATAGTGTAACTCTCGATACAGTGTATGTTTTTTACGACTTGGTTGGTTAATTTAAAACATAAGGAACCATACCTTCGATATAGTGCACTCTCGATACAGTGTAACTCTCGATATAGTGTATATTTTTTGCGGTCCCGACAAAGAAAACAGCTCTCGATAAAGTGTATATTTTCTAATTTTATTGAAATTGCTGTCTCTAAATGTAAATTTATCTGTTTTTTGCAATAGAGCAATAAGTACTGAAAAAGAGTGCGGTTTGATTACTTTGAACTAGAAGAAATCAGTAATGGAAGTTGCCAAAAATAAAAGCGCCAAATTCATTAATAAGAGGGTATGATGAGCTACAATTGAATTCTTGGATCTTTTTTGCCGAGGTTAAAAGAACCGAAAATAAATGTAGTGAAGGGCAGTGAAGGTGAAACAATTAAGAGACGGTTGAAAGCTTAAAGAGCGTTTGATTTTGCCAGTAATTATATAAACAGCATTCTGATGATCATGCGGTGCTTAGTTTTGCCGATGCATCAGAAGAATATTTTTACGAAGAGAGGCGAAAAACAGAAACATGATAATGTAATGGCTTGTTTACGTTGTTCGAGTTAGAGTCAGAGTTCGAGTTAGAGTTCGGGTTTTTGATTATGTGAACACCTCTGATCTGAACTCGAACTCTAACTCGAGGGTGTTGACGTACTCGAGCTCGAGGTCGAATTTGAAGGTGATGATGCATATAACTCGGATTTCCTTGCAGTAAACGGCCTGAAAACTAACTTTCAGTGGCTTTTGACCGCTCAGGGGCGAAATTCTGAGCCATCTGAGCTATATATAAGCACGTTCAAGCGCGACCTCGAACTCTAACTCGATGTACGTGAACACCTTCGAGTTAGAGTTAGAGTTCGGATTTTTGAGTACATGAACACCTCTTACCCGAACTCGAACTCTAACACCAACTCGAACAACGTGAACAAGCCATAAATGTACATCAAAAATGACCAGTTACTTCTCGTCTAATCGTTAATTCATTTCTCACATGGTACCATTATTATTTTTGTCGAATAAAATATCTTTTTGATTTGGGGTTCAGGTCATTAAGGCGAAAACTCTCGATATAGTGTACAACATTGACTGCTTTGTTGGGAAACCTTCGATATAGTGTACTCTCGATATAGTGTACTCTCGATATAGTGTATATTTTTCCAGTCCCCGCGCACTACACTGTATCGAGAGTGGACTGTATTTGCACAAATCCAAACTGACCACATCAATTTTTTCAGAGCAAACTTTCTGATCTAACGGGCGACCTATAAGTTCCTGACGGAATTTGAATGCTAAACACTTTTATTTTATCTTATCACTCATAGAAATTGATATGTCATTTTGTAGCCTTGAATACCTTTTTCGAAACAGGGGGGGTGTGTTAGGTACTTAGTTTTGAAAAATGGCCTCCATGGCGCAGTGGGTTAGCGTTTGTGTTTTTGGCCCAAAATGGTGTGGAAGGTTCAATCCCACTTGGTAGCATGCTATTTTTTGGCTTGTTTGACCAGTTGTGGAGGTAATTAGACTTTTTTGACGCCATATTCGGAATCAGCGACCCCAATTATTCCTACACATTCGTAAAACTTTTCAAAATAAATGGCATGGAACCTTCTGCAACTTCATTTTGGACCAAAAAACGCAAAAGCCACTTCAGGAAGTTGAATTCAATTTTAATCATTACAGTAACCATGAGCATCGTGTCGTAGCTCATCTCTTGAGCTACGAAACTCGTTTGACAGAATAGTTTTTGAAATCTGAGTATGATATGGTTATTTGAAAAAAAATTCTTTAAGAAATGACCAAATCAACTTTTTCGGATTTCGGTCATTTTTTCAACGAACTGATTTTTTTTCGAAAAACCATATTTCAACATTTAGATATTTAAAAATTATATAGATCATGATCTGGGCTACAACATGATGCTAAGATAGGGAGGACAGCAATTTTCCAAAAATGATCCTTGTTTTCAGTCGATTCAACTCAAATCTGATATTTATGACCATATCCTACTTTTAAAAACTGGACAGAAAACTTTTATCGGATTAGGTAGAACGCTCATATAAAATAGTAAAAAGAGAAATAGATTGCTGGTGCACGCTTAATTACTGTGTAACGCGCTAGTATGCCTTTAAATGATGAAAATAAATTCTTAAAATGATCTCACAAGTGCAAAGAAAATGCGAAAAAGTGAGAAAAATTCCCTCTGAGCTACACGATGGTATAAAGAACGTGTGTAACTATGAAAAACTAAAATGTTTTTATCGAGTACGCCAACATGGACATACAAATTTTGGAATCCAGGATCCTGGGCCTTTGTCCATAAATTTCAAATGACATGGAGATATTGGCAGCACATAACTTCGAGGTGCTTGCAAGGATCTGCGAAAAATCTCTCAACGAACTTTTTGAAAAAAAACAGTACTTGAGGTTTCCTGGTCAGTCAAATCCGACCAAACCGAGCCCGTTAAATTTAGGTATGACTGTACAGCTCAAATAGTAGATTTGCCAGATGTTTGCAATCAGCAAGATATAATTTTAGACGAATTTTAATAATGACGGGTTAAAATAATTGAGACATCGACACTGGGATCTAAGGTGCAGTTATTCGCAGCTCGGTATTGGACAAGAAGTTTTGCCCACGTTTGGCTTTTTTCTGCCCGCTTTTAACTTCTTTCTGCCCGTGTTTTCGTGTTTATATATCAAAAGATTTGAAATAACATAGAAAAAGCAGATTTAATTCACTATACATGACATGTGTCACTATATCGAGGGTATTTTTCTTTATTGGAACTGGCCCAGGGGTGTCACTATATCAGGGTGTCACTATACCGGGGGTTTAGTCTAAGGCATTTTAGACAAAACCAACCTTAACCGAGGGCTGAAAAAAAATTTGAAAAAATGTATCTTTCAAAAACTTAGAAAAAGCAGATTTAATTCACTATACATGACATGTGTCACTATATCGAGGGTATTTTTCTTTATTGGGACTGGCCCAGGGGTGTCACTATATCCGGGTGTCACTATACCGGGGTTTAGTCTAAGGCATTTTAGACAAAACAAACCAAATCGTCAGCAAGGTGTCACTATAGCAAAGGTGTTCCTATAGCTAGTTGTCACTATAGCGGGGGTTGACTGTTATTGAAAAATCTGAGTTATTCCAATCTTTTCCGATTTCTGTCATTTTTTTCAACTAATTGAAATTTTCAAAAGGCCATATTTCAAGATCCATAATTTTCATAATTCATTCTGTAAAATGGGTACGGTAGCTCTTGAACTGTGCTACAATATGGTGCTGAGATGTTTCTGAATAAAACTCAATTAAACTCAAAAAAACGTTAGACCAGCTCAGGTTTTCAAAAAGGTCGTCAACTTCTCGAAATGACCTCACAAGTGTTTGGAGCAAAATGCTGAGTTTTTCAAAATCACACAAGCAAGTTTTTATACATTAATCGAGAGAGAAAGAAGAATGAAGCTACCCTACATATTTGGATCTGTTCAATAAATTTTGTTTTAAAAAAAATGCCTAAAGTTTTTTCCACGAACTTTTCAGACACACTGTATGTATTAAAAAAATCTGTTTCGAATAAAGATTCGAGCGCCAATAACCCGACAACCCTTAGAGTTCGTTTCCAACTAGAATCTGAAAAACCGTTGAATTTTTGACACTTAAAAAACCAATTCTTATAACAAACACCTTTTTTCATAAGGTGTCAGGTTATTTGAATTTTGTTTTTCAAGTGTTGAAATGGAAAGGTTTCTTGAAAAAAACCGGTGAAATCATTATTTTAATTTAGAACAATCGCACTTTCAATTTTTTGTATCGAAAGCATTTTCACGCCAAAAATATAAGAAAAAGTTTTTCTTTTCATTAAATATTAAAAAATACATATATCGATACTAACAGGTCATAGCTTTAGCAAGTCAGATAAGTCATCCTTAGTGGAGGTTTCTAAATTTTAGAATTTGTGAGTCAAAATTCAGGAAAATTTTATTGCGATCATTTTTTTTTTCTTTTTTTTTAATTTTAAATTTTAAAAGCATCTACTGGTCAAGCCGAACGACTCTTTTTTTAAAAATCATACTGTGAATCAACCCATGCAGGCTGATCACACACTTCTTCCATGCGCTTGATGCACTTCTTTACTAGTTCTACATTTTTTTGCTCAATTTTGCCAATTTCATTCCAGTCAATGTTGGCAGAATATCTGATACCAGACTGTGTGTAGTTGATCTCGTTTTTTATTGATTCATTTATTTTCGGCATTACATTCACAATTATTTTTTCAATGGTTTGAGATATTAGGCTTTTAGATTTGTTTTTCAAAGCATTTTTTCGATTTAGCTCGCTCACAGAGAAGTCTGTATTTTCCAAATCCTTATACAGCTGGACAAGGTCATCGTACAGTTTAACAGCTTTTTCGATATCTTGAATGTAGGCGTCTAAAGGGAGGCCACCTTCTTCTTTGGGTGCCTTCGATACATTTGTTTCGAAGCTTAAGTTTTTAAGTTTCTGATAAAAGTCTTCAATGTGAGCTGCATATTGGTTTGACAAGTTAGAAATAGGGCTAGCTTTTGTGGATATTGACAAAATAGTTAGCGAAATAAAAATTTAATCATTTGTCTGAAAATTTGTAAAATAAATTTTTTTTTTAATAATTTTATTTCTCATTGTCATGCTTGTCACTATTAAACTATCACATTTTCCGTGATAGGGTGCCATCCTGTAGTAACAGGTGTCCTAAAAGTCCTTAGCGTATTTTAAAAGAATTTACTCATTCTTTTTTGAAAGAACATATAGAGTGACCAAATAAGTGGTGAAAACACTCGACAACTTTCCAAAATGACTTGACAAATGTTTGGAAGTAAATAGTGACTTATTCAAAATAATCAAGCTAAGTCTAATATGGAATAAGAAAAAAGAGAAAGAGATATGAAAAATAGATATGATGCGATTTTGGTGAAAGATAAGGTTTTTAAAAATCCGTTACAAACTCTTTGTCCACCAGTGTATAATCAAAAAACTTTTCTTTCTCATTTTTTACTGTGAATTCGACCTTTTTGGAAATTGTCGTTAAATTGTCAGTTGGTTACTTTGGACCATGTTGTTAGATCGAAATTTTATAGCACTTTAATAGGACTTCTCGCAGTAATAGTTTAGAATATGACAAATGAGTAGATTCAATTCAACTGGCCAAAATTTATTAATGTAAAAAAGTGAGAATAATGTAAGAAAAGGTGAGTTTTTCTTATTCATGCAAAAAGCATATCATTTTCTTATTAGTTTGAGAAAAAAAATTCAACAAAGGCTTTTTGACTGAGAGTGATGTGAGGTATCTTGCCATATATCGATTTTCTGCACTCAATGCCCACATCATTCACTTCACACATCATATAGATTAGGACATTTTTTGAAATATTTTTTTTTAAATTAACAAAAAGAATTCCATAAAAATAAGCTTGGAGGAAAAAAAATAAAAATAAAATGACTTGACAAGTGCTTGGAGAAAAACTGCGCCAGATATATTTTCAATATGGGTTAATAATGTTTAAAAAAGTAGTGAAAATACTCCGCTTCCAATATTCAGAACGATAAAATTCTAGCTATAAAATTTCAGTATTACACTAGGACAAATTTATTGTTACCATAGTTTACAATGCGAGCTGCATGTTGGTTTCACAAGTGAAAAACAGGGCTAGATCTTGTTGATGCAAACACAATAGTTAGCTAAATAAAAAACCAGTCTGGTTGTACCCAGCACGCCTGAGAAATAGCCGAACACCTGAAATATTATCTCAAACTTTTTTAGAGGTATTAGAAATAAATAGATGGCATTCAAATTACCGATTTGGAGAAAAAGTCAGAACGCGCTAAATACAAAATTTTATAGCAGCAAAGTAAGCAGTCCATACTTTGCTAATGATCTGACCTACCGTAGCTTAAAAGGTATCCATCGCTAAGTATAGCTGTCAGCATTCTAATATGAAATTATCAGACAGCAAAGCAAGCATTGTATTTTTCGTTTAGAGTCCCTCTGCATATTCTCTGCCTACAATCAGCGCTATTCTATTTTTAGGTTTGTTGTAAAATCTTTATAAGACATAATCAAGCTCAACCAACTTTTTCAAATTAGATACAGAATCTTTGCATGTCATAATGAAATCAGCACTAGTTTTTTAGTATAGTTGTAAAGCTTTTCATGACATAATCAAGATTAATATACAGTCGACTCTCTATATAACATACCGTAAAACCTCTATTAAACGGACACCCTCCAATAAACGGGCACCCTCAAGGACCTATATCTCAGCGCAAAAAAAATTTTTGCAAATCTGTTTTTCGCGTTTTCTTGATCACCTCGATCTTAGTTGATTCCGCTTTTTAGATTTTTTTGAGTACCCAAAAATCTCAAAATATTTTTTTTTCCATTTTTTAGGGGTTGAAAATTAAACGGGCATGCCCGTTTAATAGAGGTTATACGGTAAGTCTACATAACAAAAAACACCTCATAACATAATCCTGGAAAAGATTTGGTCGGTCGCTCCTAAATTAGCCAAATGAACTCTCTATATAATATAATTCTACGTAACATAAGACTCATAATAACATAAGTTTTCTCGTCCCTCAGTCCATAGATGGCATCTCTATATAACATAATCTCCTAAAACCATTCATAATTTTTCAATTTTTCTGTTTTGCTGCTGTTGTGTGGGCCAAGCTGGACGCAATGGAGCTGATGAAAGCAGCTTTCGACGACTTTTTGGTGGTAGACGATCAGCTGGCAACCGGTAGAACAGGGTTTGTAATCATCCTTTTTAAAAAGATTTGTCCTTTTTTCGGCACCCAAAATCTTTTTTATTTTTGAAGTTTTTAGTCAAAATCTTTTTTTTTTCGCTCCAAAAAAGCAATAAGCACTAGATAAAATGAAATAAAATTGTTTTTTTTTTCACCCAAATGTCCTTTTTTCGAAATTCTTTATTGTGAACCTCGCGGTAGAACACGAACTATGGCAGAAATCGTGGCGTACGCCTCAAAAGCGTATGCAGAAGAGCCAGAGCGAGCGGACAATGCTTGGATTATTTTGCTTTTATTGCTTTTTTGTTTCAGTGACACTGAAGTGATAGTGATCGAAGAAGAGCCAGTGCAGTCAGTTACCAGAAGAGATGCAACCGCCTCACTCAGGGTCTTCTAGCCGTCCTCCATCTTACCGACGGCCCAGGAACGCCTGAAAAAAAAACAAAAAACAAAAGACACCTTTTATTAATTTACTGTTAGCCACTGATCGTTTGTTTGAATATTGAATGTTATTGTTGGTCAATGAAGCTATTTGGTAAGAAACTCTATATAACATAATTTTAGAAGTGTTTGAGAAAAGAAACTCTAGTTAACATAAAACACTACATAACATTACCCTATATAACCGGTGCATGATATTTCGATGCCGCACCCGTTTCGATGCCGGCCCTTTCGATGCCGGCCGTTTCGATGCGGGACATTTTGGTGCCGCACCAAACTCTTCCTACCTCATTAATATATTCAGCGAAAAAATGGAATAAGCGATACTATCAAAAGTAAGCTTAAAATCGGGATTTTGGTCTTATTAGGCCAAATTTTTCCTGGTGGATATCCACCTGACCAGGTAGTACCCACTTAAGTACGGGCCTCTAGGATGGGCCTCAAAAAAACCTTAAATTTCGTCTTATCAAACCAAGTTCCTCGCACACTTCCACGTATGATATCATGGTTCGCTTTTAAATTTAACCTCACTTCATATTTTAGGCCATTCGGGCGGTTTCCACCTGTCGCGAGAAGTACCCACACTAGCTTGCAGCGTTCGGCTAGGTAAGGTTCAGTAGCTCCTGGGATAGGGTTGCCGGCCACCCTATTACTTTCTTGTGGCAGGATGATTTGGTGCGGCATCAAAATGTCCCGACATTGAAACGACCGGCATCGAAATGGCGCGGCATCGAAATAGGCGTGTCCGCTATATAACATAATATTTCGGCCGGTCCCTTGAATTATGTTGGTGCGTCGTTTCAGTTACTTTAAGCCAAATGGCACAAAGTAAGAAAAATGTCTTAAAAAATCACCATTAGTTCAGCATTGTATCAATATCTGTTTATTTTTTTTTCTTTTCATCTTCTGTTGTTCTTTGCCAATGTGCGTCGAAACTATTAGCTGATCATCATTTCGTACCTCCTCATTCTTATTTTAGTAAATCTTTCATTTCCCAGTATAACAAAGTAAAATATTCCGTTAATCTTTTGTCATGTTCAGATAAATGATTTTTCATGGTCTAACGCCGATGTGATGGAAAAGCTTCAGCAACTCAAGAACAAAGAAGTCAGAGTGGGTGGTGTCGTCGAACATTTTCATTGAACATTGTCGAACATTTTAAGCAGCAATACAACAACAAGTGCAGTATCAGGACTATCTACAATGACATGCCGAAGGAGGTCACTGTCGTTTCTTACCTCGCTAAATAGGATGTCCTGTAAATTTTTTATTTTTCCTCTTCTATTTTCTGCTTTTAGATGAAATTTTGTAAGACCACTGAAGACAAAATTTGGGAATCAAATGCTAGCTCTCAGAGAGAAAGCCAATTTCCGAATATACAAAAAGCAGAAAGAGGGACGATATGTGTGCATTGATTGCGAGGAGTTAGTTTATTCTTATAGTGTATGACCTTGAATAGGCCGGCTGGGCAAATTCCTTCCCAGTAAATTTACCCAGTGAGTACGGTGGTCCAATAGGTTTGGTACCGACGCCTTCGATGATTGTTACCCCTATCCGCACCATGTGGATGTTTATTTTATACAAATTCACCTTGTGTTATTGAATAAATTTTGCAATGATTCAGGGCTGCTCCTACTCCGGTTCCATTGTCAGCTCTCTCGGAAACAGTTGATCGCTACACACTCAACCAGGGTTTTCATGCTAAAGAGTGCCGTCTCCATCCAATAAATAATTAAAATTTATTAGAAAAGCGAAAAAAGCGAAATTGATTAAAAAAAGCGACAGAAAAGAATTTTGAGAAAAGAATTTTGAAAATTTCACGAGCTTTTTCATTACTTTAAATGGTCGAAAGTCTAATTCAGAGATTGACACTTCAACGTCATTTCAGCATAATGTTGTAAAGCAGTTTAAGAGCTACAAACTACATTCGACGAAAATAGTTTTGACATTCTGAGTATTGAGACAAGGCTTATTAAACTAATCCGTTCTTGAAAAATGACTAAAAATTTGAAAATTCGGAAACACTTGGATTTTAAGCATTTTTGTAGAAACTGATTTGTTGACTTTATATGTGTTCACAAAAAAGATAAGTGCGTTGATTTTTCATATTTGATTCCGATGGTTTCATTCAATTACATATTGCGAAGTCAGAAACTGATCAAATTTAAATTGAATAAACTTGTATCAGCGATCATTTATTTATGCAACAGAAACATTTGTTTTCATAGACTACTAGATTTCATACAAATAAATAGGCTAAATATAGAAAGCAAGTAACACAGGTCATCGCTCTAATTAAACTACTGTGAAAAGGTCAGGTTTCGATGTTTTTTGTATGCAAATGTTATACAACTTATATTTCTTCACTTAATTTGTTTTCACTTTCGGGTAAGCTCGTTATGAGTATCAGTCCAAGATGCTGCTTTTTGCGCAACATCAGCTTTTTTTATATCAATCAAGTACTGGTCATGCTGTTCCTTTTTAAGTCCATCGTTTTTATGAGCTTGCTCAACAAACTTACTCTCCAAATCTTTAACCCACTGTTCGAAGACCATGGGCAACACATCAATTTGATACTTTTTTGTTAAAAGATTTTCCAAGGCATTTAGGAACTGAAATTCATTCACAGTTTTTTTTCTACTATACCGTATTCTCGAGCAATTTTAAAGATAAAAGATTCCAAATTTTTTCTTTGTGAATTTTTGTCCAAACTGCCGCTTTTTCCATTAAATTCCCCTTCTCTAAATCAATCAAGTATTTGTCATGCTCTTGCTTGTTTAATCCATCGTGCTCATGAGCTTGCTTAACAAATTCACGCTCCATGTATTTGAGCGATAGTTCGTAGTTCATGGATATCCCATTCACATTATAATGTTCTTTCAAAAGTTGTTCCAAAGCACTGATCAGCTGGTGTGCAGATATAGGCCCTAGTTTCACGAAACCGTATTCATGCGCAATAGTGTATATGAGTCCTTCTAAATTGCCTTCCACATTTTCTTTGTTTATATTAGCATCAGTAATTTCAAAAATAAAGCGCAGAATAACAAAGTGGTGATAATTTGAAAAAGCATCATTCTTGAAAATAATACTGATAGTGATTTTAACTGAAAATTGAAAGGCTTTTTAAATAGAAAATGTGAAATTGCTCTTATGTACTGATCACAGTTTGTGGTGCATTAGCATAATGACCACCAGATAGGCAAATCACAAACTTAACAAAAAACATTTTCTTGACATATTATGCCAAAAAATAAATAATCGGCAAGAAAAGGCGAGCTGTAAAACACATAAATTCGAAAACGAACTTGAAATAGTTTAAAGCCATTAAAAAGTAAGTAAGTTTCGTGTTACATCCTGTAAATCTACATCATGCCAATTCATCGCAAATGTGATTGGTTACAGACAGGGTTCGCAGATGAAAAAACGGAAAATCAGGATTTTGAACAAAAAATCTCCAAAAATCAGGATTTCGAACAAAAAAATCTCCAAAAATCAGGATTTCGAACAAAAAAACAGAAAATTCCTGATTTTTGGCGATTAAAAATCAGGATTTGAATCGAAAAATCAGGAAATTCCTGATAAATCAGGACATCTGCGCACCCTGGTTAGAAAGTAAAATACTCTTACATAACCAAAAAATGAGGAATTCAGCTAACCTCTGATGCTTTTTACTTTTGTCCCTAATGCAAAAATAAATATTTATTTAAAAAAACATCCCTTTCTTGTAAGAAAAGTTCATCTTCGCAGAAGAGTTGAAGAATAACTCCCCATAAATAGTTGATAGAGTAAATACGGTATCGAAAAAATTGTTGATAAATGTACCCCTAATGGAAGCAGGGTTTGCAATTTGGAGTATTTTGAAGTGAATTATGTGAAATACTAGTGTACTAGAATTATTAAAAACGTACTTGACGTTTGACACACAGACTTCTTATAGAATTTGAAATATATTAAAAGTTATGTTCCTTACTAGAATTTTTTAAACTTTCAGTTAAACAAATTTTGAAAATGCTAGTTAGGTGCATCACGTAAAACTTCATATTTTTCATTCATTTATTTTTCTATGGAAAGTTTTAGTGTCGAACGACGGTCCTGCTATTCCTCTACCTTTTGACATCAAGATTTTCTACGAAATGCTCAGAAATCTAAAGCTTTGAAGTAAAAATTGCGAATTTTATAAAAACTAAAAAATGCTAGTGCACTAGCATTTTGAAAATACACCTAGAAATACCCCAAAATGCAAACCCTGAAGGAAACATGCTGAAAAGGCCTTTCCTTGGAAGCCTCAATTCGAAAAGAAAAAAGAGAGACTGAAAAAGAGAAACTGAAACTGTTTCGTTACAGATTGCTACTCTCTCCAGCGAAAAATTGCAACCTTTTAAACATTCAAAAAAGAAGTGATGACGAATTTGCATATGTACATGATCGATTATTCGTTTCATGCTATCATAATGATAATCCTTCGAGAAATATTTCTAGATGTATGAAATAAGAAAAGTTATGAAAACATATTTTTTAAAAATGGGTTTAATTCATGAAATATCGCAAATAATCAATAATTTTTTGAGATTCAAAGCTCACAATATTTCATTATTTTAAAATAGAAACGTTATGGAAGTTGGAATTACGGTACAGTTCTGTTGTTTTCTATTGTTTACTGCTTCATGCTCATTATTCTTTCTTAAAGTGGAAAATTAATAACAGAAACCCAGAGAATTTGATTATAAGACACAAATTTAAAATTAAAAAAAACCCTCAAATTTCTCATTGACTTCTCAGATTTCGAACAAGGTCTACTAGCGCCTCTGGCATAAGTAATATCTATACCTTCACGGAATAATTTTCATTCAGTTAAAGCCCAACTTTTTTTCAAGCTGACTCACATGCTTTTATTTGTAAACGATTTACTCAACCCATCGCAACAATTTAGCGATGTAGACAAAAACAAACAGATCTTGATGATTCATCCCATCCTGTGGTCTTCTGTTTCTCAGTGACTCCCACGTTCCGCATTCTCGACAAACGCTCAAACAGGGCATCTTCTTGCTGCTGCACTCTTTTCTCGTGATCCGTAAACATTGGCAAGATTATCACTTTATCGATAAATTGCAAAATAAATAAAATTTTGCAATGCAAACCAACTTACAACATGTTCAATTTCGGCTTCGGAACTGCAATAAGTTTTTCACGCGCAGTGCACTTAAAAAAAGTATGTAGCACGAAGGTGACTGATCCAGACAGACAAGGGCCAGCTCCGTCTATTCAAGTTCAGCTCTCTCAAAGAGGACTAGTTCGATAGCCTTCTCCTGCTGCTAAGTCTAAAGTCGAATCAAGATGACGCTATCCGAATACGCCTTCTACATCGAAAATACAAAAAAGGGTATGCGGTCAAGTTCGAAGAAATTGTCAAAGAAGCCACCACCTACCTGTCCACGATCGCCGAAGCCAAGCATTTGGAACAAAAGCCTGATCCAATACTATGAATTTTATCGCCCTCTATAGAGAGCTTCCACAACAATTCCGTGCCAAAGATCGTGCTCCTTCGCCGTCTGCCTGCTACCGCTGTGATGAAATGCATTGGTCCGATGATTGCCCGCACGTCAAGCACGGATGTTCAAACTGCAACAAGCCTAGACATCTGAAACGCTAGTACCGCCGCTACCAAAACTCACAACCGAGAAAAAACAAAAAAACAAGAAAAATTTTGGTCTTGTTCCGCTGCCTTCAATAATGCTCAATCAAGTCAGTTCTGCTTTGCCTTTGCTCACTGCTTCCGTGATGGTGAATGGGACTGCTATCGACTTAATGCTGGATTCAGGTGCCGGAGTCAATACAATGAATGAGTTCGCTATCGCCGCTGTGGGTCAAATCTTGATCGCTCCAACACAGTTTCGCGGTCGCATGCTAGATGGTTCCAAGCAAAGCTCTCTTTTAAGCGAATGACTTCTCATCGAGTCAAAGCTTTGTGGTGGTCAAATCAGGATGTCGTTATCTGCTTGACCTGCCTGCACTCTTTGCTCTTAAGTTCCTGACGAAGTGCCTGGATTCTCTGCTGCCTGCTGTTGGTTCTGCCGCTACCTCAAGTGCTGTGTAAATGTGCCAAATTTCCGAAGTTCCCGCTGCTAAGAACAATGTCATGATTGGAGATCTCCAAATCCACCAAGATGTTGCCAAAACTTCTGCCGTTGCTACTATGTTGCTTGGACATCTTCCGAATTCGGCCTCTTCTGCCGCTGCTAAGATGCCTTGCAAACACCTCCTGAAATCCGCCGCTCCTTCCACAGTCAAAATGTCGCCGAAACATTTGCTGAATACTGTTGCTTCTGATGCTACTGCTGATACTCCTGCTGTGGTGCCAATGAAGCCTCTGCTTCTAAAACCGTCTAAGCCTCAGGAAACAATTCGCCTGGATTTCGCTGTACCGCAGAATGGTACTAACCTCTCGCTCAAAAGTGAAGGGAAGGAAATGGGACATGTCACTCAAGAACTCTTGCTGTGCCTCCGAAATGTCCTCTGAAATGCCGCTTTTCCTGATGCCGAATCACCTGCCGAATGCCTTCGGGGTCAAGTGCCATCAGTAATCATGAAGATGCTCCCGTCTTCATTTGCTGCTTTGCCTTCGTCCTCGGCTGCCTCTCAACTGCTGGCTGCTTTGCTATTGGAAGCTTTTCAAGTTCCGCCTAGGTTCAAATCTGCTGCTGCTCCTTCTCTCAGTGTCTGTGCTGCCTTGGATGCCGGTGGTGTGGGATTCTCTTTGCTCAAAAAGGATTCAAAATTATTGGACTCCAGCACCTCTCCCGCTAGACTGTTTTGGCTTAAGCAAGGTTTTTTATCGCTCGTTTGAATCCCTTATGGTCCTGACACGACTACGATTCGTGATCAGGGTCTTTGTTGCTCCCGTTGTTATTACATCATAATTTTTGTGCTTGTGAAATAAAGCTGCCGTCAATTTCCGCTCTCGCTCTCTATTTGCTCTCCATCCACCACTGCATGTTACAACAGAAACCTCTTAAACTGCTTATTTTCAAGCCTTTACGCTTTTCAGCACTTAAATCTTTCATTTTTATCATTTTGGAACTAAAAAGTAGCTAGTTGGAAAGGTTAGGAAAAAGCTTATTTAATTTTGTATAAGGCATTCTATAGTGATAAAGACATGTTCGTAAAAACTATTTCTAATAATGCGGAGATAATTATTGCTTAAAACCAATATCTAATTGTAGTTGCGGGTCTATATCTTTTCGAACCCCACTCGAGTGGGGTCTATGATAAGAGAAAAGTCTATAATTTATCCGACCCCGGGCAATTTCGATTCTGGAATGTTCCAAAAATTCGATACATAGAAACATGAATGATCTCAATTGATGAATACAACCCGTCCAAAGTTATTTTCTTGATTTTTAAGATTTCATCCACCATCAGTACTTCTACATTTGCATTTTTACTAATAAAAGAGAAGCATCTTGTCTAATAAAATCTCGCGAATATCTTTTCGTGAATTTTATCGCCTGACAGGGAATATAAGCTAGCCTGAAATCACAAAAAAGAAAACATTTGTGGAAAACAAATTATGGAGAGGCCACATCTGTTCTTAATTTCTGTAATATTTTCATAATTAACGATGATTTATTTTATTTCCATATTTATTGATAGCATTGATGAATTTTTCTCCGAGAAAATGTTATATTATAAAATGTATCGGCATTTTTAATTTTTGAACATATTTTGTGAAAATATCATTGATCTTAATAACTTGTCATTTGCAATTATATCACTTACGAAAAATTTTCAAAAACAGCACTTTATTTTATAGCATCATCTTTTGTTGCATAATATTTTTAAATTTTTTTTGACAAAACATTAAATATGAAAATCTAGTCAAATTTTTTCTGTTATCTATAGGATATGTGCATGCAATTGTCACGTGCATTTTTGATACAAGGAATTTTTTTTATTCATGCTTATACAAATAGGTTAGTTGACATTTAGATTTGTTCATTTTATTTAACTTCTCATAGAAAAAGGTCGGCATAGGGGCGTTTAGGGGATTTTGTGACAAATGTCACAAAATCCCCTAAACGTCTTAACAGAGTAAGTTGCCAAGTAAACGCCAAGTTTGTACACGTTTAAATTCATTCTTATTTTTTTCACAGCCGGCTTTCTATGTTTGGTCTCTTAATTTTTCTCCTGAAGTCTCTTTTTGAGTCCTTTGATAAATTTTTACAAATTTATAGAGGCTTTATGGTATTTTATGAGAATAATATGAAGAGAATTTGACATTCTGTTATCTATTTTAACTCATTATCGGGTTCTCTAGTTAGGTTTCGGTTGATAAAGTCAATTCTCTGCCAAAAATCAATGATTATTTCTGTATTTTGATTGATGTACATCGATAATTAAAATGTGTTAGAAGTCTATGCGGCCCACCGAAATACCGTTTTATCTCTGTTGAACGGACCAGACTGAGAACTTTTCACCCTCCACAGAATCATAAAATAGTTGCCAATCTTTTAATTTGAGTCCTTAAAAAAGCGGTATTAGAGGGAGCCCATTCATAAAAAAGGACCGTAAAATATAATTAATACGGTACAACCTTAACACTCTAAGGTACAATCTCTAAAGCAAAATTCACGCTGAACTTTATTTAACTTCAAACAAATAACAATTCTCAACAATGGGTTAGACAAAAAATATATCTAAAGTACTGGTCTCTCATTTTTTCTTTGTTTGGCTCACAACATCAAAGTGACTGCGTTGATAGCGTATGATAGAAGTAGGACCTGGTGCCAAAGGAGTTCTCAACTGAAAAATAACATTCATAGCCATCATTCATCAGACACACCAAAGAAAAACTTGCGTTTTCATAAGCAGCAGAGAATTTCAAAAACCTCATTCTTTCATCTGGCTGGAAGACGATAAAATTGCGATTGTAGAGGCGTGCTGCCAGGATCAATTGCTGCGTGCTACCCAGTGCTTCTGCTCGGCAAAGATTTCACTCGGCGTAGTAGCATGATCTCTGATGTAATCATCAACATCCTCAATAGAGCAGATCCAATTCGTCCACGCCCATCTCTGCTTTTTCATAGTCACAGTGGAACTTCTCAAAAACTGGCTTGATTTTCAGCTGAGCCCATTTCGCTTGCAAGTGCTGAAAAACGACATTGTAGCTAGCTTCCAAACGATTCTCCATCAGACAAGTAATGACTGCAATCCATTCTCCTTTGAACTAAGAGTAGAAACTAGCACACATTAGTAACTGAAAAGGAGAAAAATCTTACAAGTCCATGTATGATGAAAATCTGCGCAAAACCAATCGGACACATATCGAAAGTCCCGTCTGCCATCAAAAGTATGCACTGCGCAGCTGCCTTGTAGTCATCATCCGAGGCAAACATTACTATCCCATTTTTCTCATCAGCCAACGAAAGCCATCTATAAGAAAAAAACAGTAATCACAGGTAGTGATTCGAAAAATTACAAACCGTTCCTTATTTTCCATCACAAAAGCACGGTAAGGGTCGTCATACATCTTTGGTGGTATGAAAGGATTTCTCACATTAGATGCGGCCATCTTTCTTCGGCGATAATACTGATTGCGGACGCTGTGCCACGATGGAAAGAGAACTGCAATGGAATCTGGCTCCTTTCCCGTTTGCCCAGAATTCTTAGCCATCTTTAGAGCATGCTGCTGCCCTTTTTCATGAGCTTCCTGAGGCCTCATGAGCGGATTCTTCTCGGCTTCTTCTCGCACCACACGGTTGATGTCTCTTGCCATAAGCTTGTTTTTTGGATGGAGGCGACATTCTTCAACATGCATTCCCTTATTCAGCATGTAATGGCCATCAACCTGTTTGAGAGTAGGGACTGGAGTCGGACGAGTTTTCGCACTAAGTTTGCATAAAATTGCGTTGAAACCTATCCCGAAAATTTGACAAAAATACTTTAAGCAATCGATGCATTCGAAGACATCCTTGTGCTTCTTGTACACTCGATAATCAGAACCTTCCTTAACAGCCAGCATTTCATTCGAGAATTTAGTTTGCAGAGTCCTAAAGCAGAGGTAAGAAAGGACAGGTTATGGAAAAAGTAAAATCTTACACAATAATTTCATCATTGAGGTATGTATCAGCGGTTCTTTCTCTTGGCATGTGACGATAGATCGTCCTCAGCGCACACGTTTTGTTGTATTGCTGCTTTAGGAATTCGACGACATCTCCCACGGTAACCTTCTCACTCTTGAGTCGCTGTAGGTTTTCAATCACGTCGGTGTTAGTCCACTTGAAGTCCTTCATCTTAACAAAGCAATGTAAAGGAACAAACAGTAGAATGTTATCATTTTTTCATATTATTCTCTAAAATTACCATAAAGCCTCATAAATTGGTAAAAGTCCATCGAAGGACTCAAAAAGAGACTTCGGGAGAAAAATTAGGAGAGCAAACACAGAAAACCGGTTTTGCGAGAAATCAGAATGAATTTGAATGTGTACAAACTTGGCGTTCTGTTAAGACGTTTAGTGGATTTTGTGACATTTGTCACAAAATCCCCTAAACGTCTACGCACCAAAAAGGTCAGAAGTGGTGCAGCTGGACAACTGCTTTTTAAGGTCCATAGTTTTGTAATATCATTTTACAGTAGGAACAAATTCTTTTTTCTCCATTTTGCCGCAAGTATTTTTCTATTTCCAGTGTTAGCTGATTCATAATTAACTTTTAAATTTATTTTTAATCATTTCATAGATAGATTGTTATTTTTTCGTCTACCAAAAATAAAACTAACTTTATAAAAAATATAATGTTATAATATAGCACTTTGATCATTGAAGATAGATAAAAAGAGACTCTAATGCATTTTTGAATATGAGTCTTTCTCAGATTTCATGTCTTACTCCCATGCCTTTTCACTACTTTCAGAGACGCAGCACTGCAATGTTCTCTGGGTTTACTAAGTTAGGGTAATCAGCATGGTGATTCCCCAAAACTGTGGTAATCATAACTATAAAAAGCAGTAATACAACTTTTAAGACAGCACCCCTGAGAACCATCTGTAAGTGCCATATTAGGTGGTTTGTCGTATTTCCGTACCGATTAGCCAGATCAAGTTGAATAAATAAGTCGTTATTTTAGGGTTGATTTAAGTTAATGTATCTTGTTTGATCTATTAAATATATGCCAACTGTATTAACTATTCTTGATCTCTAAATTTTATCAACCACCGCTTTTGCACTTCAAATAAAATGAATGCTTGAAAATACACCTTCCGTTTAGTTTCGTAAAAGACGGTGCGTTGACGTTAGTTACCCTTTGCCCCATTTTGTCACAAATCCTTTTTTTAAACCTCATAAAAAAGCACCCAATTATTAGTCCCATTTCCAGATTAATGTGGAAAAAGTGCGTAAGGCTTGTCCGTCCTAACATACGCTGACATACCCCTAAGCCTAAGACCTGAGTAGTTAACACGCCCAGAGTCGATACCTTAAAAATATAGTATTTTCAAACGTTGTGACGTTGCACATTCCAGTATTGTGGTCCACTTTTTCGACTAATTTTTTTTTTATCCGACTTGCAAGGAGTTAAATAAATTCATTCGACTCGCAAGGACTTAGTCTTCCATATCAGTTAAAATATTGAATAGTCTAGAAATCGCAATCACTTTAGTCTATAACAATACAAATTAGTCATACTTTTTTCAGAATCTAAATTAACTATTTCCTGATTAAAATTCGCCCCATTTCTTTGTTAAAGGATTTTTACCTTTGTAGAATATTCCGGAGTCTTGAAAAAGTTGAGTGAATAGATTAAAGTCTAGTAAAGTAAAAAAAGAAACAGTTTGAAAATGATGAACACTTTTTCATGGAACAATGTGTGCACACAGCTGCCGACACTAAACTTACAGAAAGCCAATTCCGATAGTCTATTTCCCGTGTTAAAGCCCATTAACATATCAGGACCTTCAAGACCGTGCGTGGTCTCCGGCAGTACCTCCAATGATTTCCAGATTAACTCTAATACTGATTTCAACAACTACAGCTCCGTAATGACCACCTTTTTGTCGTCTGCTGCTGCTGTAACATTTGCCAATATGTTTAGCAAACCACTCCATGGTCGATTTCGGAAAGAATGATTCCTTTAACTTAAATGCGGAAATAAGATCGTCTTCAACTAGTTATCTGAATTCTATCGAATCCGCCAATTTCAATGTTTCTTCTAGAGCCAACAGTGTGGACATTGTGATCATGGGTAGTAGTGAGGCGATTAGCCATTGTGGCAACGATATGCAACGAGTCATTGTGGCAATGTATAGTTCACATGCAAGTGCCTAATGCTCAACTGGCTTGGGATGCAGATGATCATTTACTAGCCCAAATGTCGCTCCAAAATAATAATGGTATGTCGGAATGTCTGCCTGAACAAGCTAGAACTACAATTGCAACGGCCACAGATGGCTATGAAGCAACTTTCAACATGATGAGGTGGGTGAAAATACTTCAAGACTTTCAGGCGTTTACAGCATCTTCCATAAAACAAAATCAAAAAAACAAAAAAGCTTCAGTATTTAAAAATATCGAATCTTTGATATAAGGGTACCTTAGGGACTGGCCAAAATGGCCTTGTGTTAGATTGGTCATATCGGGGTTTTACTATATACCAAGACTCTGAAATCTGAAATGATCGCATTTAATTAGCAATTAAATTAAATTTATTGAAAATGAAACGAAATAAAATTTAAATAAAATAAATAAATAAATTTAAATGAAATGAAGGGTGCCAACTGAATGATTACCGATAGATATCTATGCGGACGTCTATTTCTGGAATTATTGCGATTTGGCAAAAAAAAACAAAAGTGCGAGAAAAAATTTATGAAATTTTCGTTGAAAACTGGCGGTAATTTTTAAAAATTGAACGAAAATAGTGCAGTAATCTTATGTCAGGATTAGGGGGATAGGTGATGGGAACGAATATCACCGAAAATATTCTCCGAATATTTTTGATAATCAACGGAGAATGGTGATTAACTTTTTTCGATTTTCAACAATTTTTCAAGGTTTTTTTTGTCAGGTAAAGCACTGCTCCTGACACCTGATTCATGCTCAGCATAGTTGATTTGCTTCCGAAAAAAAAACTATCAAAACAAAAACATTTTAATAAATTTTGAATTTCTCTCAAGAAAACAAAGATTTGAATTTGAACATTCTTTTATTCTTCCACTTTTTCGAAAAAGAATAACACTGCCTTTTTGGGAATGCTCCGAAATATTACCGGGAATATTCCCGAGAAAATTATCATCGGTGATTATTTCTGCCCTAGTCGGGATGGCCTTATATCGAAGTTCGACGAAAAATGCTTTAAATAATGTTAAAACGTTCCAGATCAACGTGTCCCGGCTCCGGAGTGCCCGATCATCCTAGCTGTAGTGATGAGTTTTGCTCAAATCCCTCTTTCAACCAGCTGAGCGATATGAATTTGAGTAACTTATGTGGGTCCATGGGTCTTTTCATGCCAATTATCAGGAGGAGAGCATATTTCCTGTTTCTTTTTTGCGAACGCAAGTCAACAATCAGCAGTTTCCGGAAGCTTACGCTGCAGCTAATGTAGTATTTGAAAATGTAATGCAGGCGAGACAATTCATGTCTGACTCTTACGCCTTTGAACACCACAAAACTATAAATCCAGCCAATTTAACAAATTGTTTAAAGATCGAAGGTGTGTGGCCTAGTGTTTCGGATAAGAAGTCGTCTAAGAGACAGCCTAAAGCTAATGTTAACAGCAAAAATGCTGTGTATGTTGATAAAAACTTGCCCCAAGTGCCTAGATGCAGCATTTGCCGAGCTGATTCCACAGGCATTCACTTTGGAGCGGAAGCCTGTTCTGCTTGTAAGTTTATTTGTTAGACGAATTTTGTAGCTTATAGAAAAAATGTTTGAAAAGATTCGCCTATTTTCAGATCAATACAACAAAGTGAAAAAAAAGATTTTCTAGAAAAAATTGAAATTCTGAAATAACTGATCGAATTTTTGCACTGTTTACAAATATTATGGGCAGTTGAGATTGGTTGAAAACCACATAAAGGACCGAGGCCACTGTGGGGTAAATTCAGGATTGTTTTGAAGAGCCACAGCATGGTCATGTGGCCATACCTGCACGCTGAGAAAAATCGGCGCCGGGCGCCGACCCAGGCGCCGGGTCTACTAAAAATCGGCGCCGGGCGCCGGCGCCACAATTAATTCGGCGCCGGGCGTCGGCGCCGGCGCCGACGCCTAAAAGAGGAAATACGGCGCCAGGCGCCGGCATCAAGCCATTTTTGTAAATAAAATAATAGAATGTAACAAAGACTAATCTAACATTTTATGTTTTTAAATAGAAATTTTTTGTATTAGGAATAGCAACAAATTGTTGCAAGATTTTTAAAATGCAAATAAAATTTTCAAAAATATCGTGTTAAGGTTATTTGGCGCAAGTTCTTATACCACTGCGGAGTAAAATCCGGAAAAGAACTATTTTTCAAATTTATTGCCTTCTTTGGAATTTCAATCACAGCTGATCAAGCTGGAGAGGCAATCTTTGGAAACAGTGAACAACGAGTCGAGGAAATAGTGGATAACTATCTTCATCAGATAGTGGAGAACATCAAAAAAAAAGCAAAAACCGGTGATAAAATTTTGTGATTTACATGTGATGAACAAAAAAATAAAAATTTAAAAATAACTTGTCTGTAAAAAAATCTGAGAAAATTTTGAATTTACTAAAACATTGTCAAGACAGCTGAAATCTTAACATTCAGGCGCCGGCGCAGGCGCCGCAGCTAAAGTGGCGCCGGGCGCGCGACTTTTAAGATTTTTTAGCCGGCGCCGGCGCCCGTGCAGGTATGCATGTGGCACGATAAATATTACCGAACAAAAAGTTTTTTTTCAAGTCGTCAATTTCCAATTCATTGAGAAAATGAGGAAATCTTTGCATACAAAAATATATTGAACAGAATTTTTTTTATTCATGCTTATACGAAAAGGTTGATTGATACGAATAGGCTAGTTGACATTTGGATTTGTTCATTTTATTTAGCTTTTCTTTAAATAACATGATTTTTCGATAGCACACTCATAAAGAAAAAACACACTCAGAAGTGGTGCAGCTGGACAACTGTTTTTAATGTCCATACTTTCGTAATTTTATTTTAAAGTAAAGCTTCAAAGCTTATAGAAAAGATGTTTGAAAAAATTTGCCTATTTTTGGAACAATACAACAAAATAAAAAAAAAGGTTTTCTAGAAAAAAATTAAAATTCTGAAATAAATGATCGAATTTTTTGCACTGTTAACCATTTTTATGGGCAGTTGAGATTGGTTGAAAACCATAAGGGGGACTGAGGCAACTGTGGGGTGAATTCTGGATTGCTTTGAAGAGCCACATCATGGTCATGTGGCACGACAAATATTAACGAACAAAAATTTTTTTTTGTTCAATTTCCAATTCATTGAAAAAATGAGAAAAACCTTTGCATACAAAAATATATTGCACAGAAGAAAACAGCGTGGACAAAAGCAAAAAGGGCACTCGGTTGTGACTATATTTCTTCTTGACCTTGAATCTATATGTTGGAGTAATAAAAATTCACCAGATGAAATTGCTGTATGTTGCAATTCTTTTTAAAAGTGTGATCTTTAAGTTATTAGCTCCTCTGTCTGCGCTCCGACTGCTAAGCCACAGCGAAAACACACTATTTAATATAATTTGTCAAACAAAAATTGTAGGCTCTGCATTTTTTCGTCGAACGGTGGTGCTCAACAAAAAGTATGGCTGTTCTAAAGCGGCATCATGCAACTTTCACAAGGGTAGGAAACCAAAAAGAGCTACTATTGCTAAATTCATAAATACAGATATTTCTAGACTCTTCAAACAGTGAAAAATGCCGAGCCTGTCGATTTACTAAATGTTTAGACGTGGGCATGGACAGAAATTATGTGCAACGTAAACGGGATGCTATTGGCAAATACTCCACAATTGTCAAAAGAGAGAGTAGTAGTCCATTAATTGGTATATTTTGATCTAAATCTGTTGTAAAAGTTTTAAAAGTAGATTGAATTTAAAGAACGCTTGCCGTCCTCGTCCGTTGACCCAAGTGCAACCCAGCAAAAAAGTCCAATGACTCCAAAACAGCCAAGGCTTTCACAGCTCAATAGTTCACCGTTTGATGAAATAGGATTATCAGAGCCTCGACGTGCTGCGACTTTAACTATGCAGCATAGAACATCAGTTTTGGTAGGTTAGCAAAAAGGGTTCGAAGGAGTCCACTGGGGGTGAGGGGTTCAGTGAATCATGTTTCGTTGTGTTTTGAAATCGTGTTATGACTACTTCTTTGAGCTTTCTGAGTTTTTATTTTGTAAAACAAAACTCAAATTTTCAAAATACGAAAAACATTTAATACATTTTTTCGACTGAAATTCGACTTCCTGCGTTTCATGATCAAGGTAGACTATTTTAAAATTAAGCTTTTGACTGACCTGATGTAATTAAAATAGCTTTTTGAACAACATCCGTTTGTTAAGAACAAGCTGTAGCTGGAGTACACTATTGCTATGAAGCCAAAACCTGGCTTCTTTATGAAGTATAAATGAGAAGGGTAAATTATGGTTTTACAGATCCATTGGACCTATTTCCCTACGTTAAGAGGTTTTCCGGCCTTAGTCCCTCCTCTTTTTTTTGTATATTTTCCGGGCCTAGGCAAGGCTGATGTCAGGACGGGCTAAAAGATGCTCCCCTAAATACAAAAGAGTAAGACGTGTTCGAGTCCCCTTAAAATACACTTACCTGAAACCGGGTCTTGGAGGGCGGCCGGTAGGTTATACTATTAACCCGACAACCCATACTTCAAGGACCTATATCTTGATTTGAAGAGTTTTTTTTTTCAAAGCTCTTACCCTGCATTTTATAAGCTCCAACAAGCTCTACCGATTCCAATTTTTCGGATTTTTAGATTTTCACCCAAAAGTTTCAAGATCGACCTGACATTTTTCTGATCTTTGGTTGATTGAAGTATACCCCGGAATATCGGCTTATTAGAACAAATACGGCATTTGCTACAAAATTGACTTTAAACCGTCTACAAGCCGGTAGAATGACTGAAATGAATTTTAAAAAATCTGAAGCGAAAACAGGCCCTTTAAACCTATTGGTCTTCGATTGGTCTGAAAAACTGACTTAATCCAGTACAATAAAAAAAATTATGAGTCGATATGTATAAAAAAATTAGAATGAAATAAACGTGCAAAAAAATGAAATTAATGAAATTAATGAAAAGTGCAAATTTATTTTTTGCAGCAAGAAATAGTTGACCGCTATGATGAGATGAATCGCCGAAGAAAATTTTTTTACAGCAAATTATCTTTGAGCTCTTTATTTGACGACTCAGTGGAATTGGTTAGAGTTCGTTAAAATTATTGATAATAACTTCAAACTAAATATATAAAAAATATATTTTATAGGACCCTTCAGAGTTAACTGATTTTGGTGAATGTATGTACCAATTCTGGCATATAGAACCAAAACTAGCTGTTGAATTTATTGCTTCTAATCAATATTTTAAAGAAATCTCTAAAGATGAAAAGGTATGTTTTTGCAATATGCTTTTTAGCTTTTTTTTTAAATATAGTTTGTAATGTCTTTTCATTTCTTAGATCATTTTTTTAGTCAAAGAACATTATATAGTAAAAATATGCTTATACCATATTTGTTCAAATAGCTAGCTCACCTTGCTTTAAGGTCTTTAAATACTCTTTTAGTAACTATCGCTTTTTTTGACCCAAAATTAACTTTATTGTCACATTGAAAACTGACGTGAAGATAAATGGTGAGTCCAAGTAAGTGTCAGAAAGTTAATTAAAGACACAAAAAACCTCACGGAACTGCCAGAACCCTCTTATCTTGCCATGGTAAAGAGTTTCTGCCAAAAAAGAATCATGTGGGCAGTGACATTATGTTTTAACTTTGATCCCATATTGGCAAAGAATATGTTCGCGCTGAATATTTTTCTTCACTTTAGTTTTCGATGTTACACAAAAAACTAATTTTGAGTCGAAAAATCCGACTAGTAAAAAAATATAAAATGACCTTTCTGCGGAGCCTAACTGAATAAGTACTGTACAGTCAATCGCTGTACAGTCAACTCTCACTATTATACCTTTTTCTCAGATAACTTTTTCTCTTCAAAAGAAGATGCTTCATTATTTCTCTAGAATATTCTCGTAAATGCGCGCATTTTCTCGAGAATATTCTGGAAAATATTTCTTCTCAGCAACTCGAAATCCTAGCTTTTTTCGGCCCTATCCGAGAGGAAGACACTTTTTTTGCCTTGGTCCCTCCTGTTGATTTTTTGTGTAATTTAAGGCTTAGGTTAGGAAGGCCAACGTTTTTTAAGATGGACTTGAACTTAAGTCTATCTTTAAGTTTGTCCCAACATACGCTGGCCTACCCTTGCCTAAGCCAAAAGCCTGAAAAATCACGACAAATCGACAAGGGCTAAATTTTCCAAGGCAAAAAAGTGTAACTATTTTAAAAAACTTGTTGGTTAAACTAGAAAAACCCATGTCTAGTGTATCGTAAGTTGGTGATTGGACGTAATTTGGTGATTGGTGATGTTTGAGTAGATGTAATGAAAAATTTAACAAAGAAGGACAAGAGGAGGACAGCTTTTTTGCCTTGGTCCCCCTGCTGGTTTCGTCAAATTTCAGGCTTTAGGCTTAGGCATGCCAGCGTATGTTAGAACATATCTAAGACTACTGTACCAGTCCGTTCTAACACATGCTGGCCTACCTTGCCTAAGACTAAAGCTTAAAATTTCACAAAAAATCAACAAGGGGAGGACCGAGCCAAAAAACTGTAAAAAGAAAAATAAAAAAAGTCAAGAATAAATTTCAGGCCAAAATATTTTCAAATTTTTTAACATCATTTCATGCTATAGAAGAGCCGTATATTACTTGGAAACATAGTGGGCTAACTAAGGGCAAGAAGTTTCGGATCATGCCTAAAAAGTAATAGTAAAATTCTTAAATTAAAATCATAGAAATTTAACATTTTTTACAGATTTGACATGGGTTTCGACCATATAAAGCAGTATTTTTACAGAAATTCGTTCGTAATGAAAGATCTCAACTCGGACAAGTCTTCGGCTATTGAGTAACTAACTACAAATTTAATAACTTATTTAATTGAAATGCGGAAATTAAGTCTGTTCAAGCCAAATTTTGAGCATGCTATGGAATTGATGTGCAGACAAATGGCCGCTATGAACATGACCAAAACGGAGATGATTGCTTTGGTTGGAATTGTCCTTTTTGATTCTAGTTGGTTTGCATTTCACCGTGGCTTATAATTTTTTGAAACTTTGGTCCTACGTTTTTATTGAAGAATTATTATTATTTTCAGTTTGTTTGATTTGTTTAGGTGAGCTTAAAAGTAGTATACTACTTTTAAGTAGTATATACTTTTACTAATTTCTGTTATATTTTCATATGTTATCAAAAAACAGGGTGTCCCAACCAGTCTTGCTGAATCAACTCGCGTTATTAACCGGTCGATTCGCCAGTGGGCTATTAATTGATCACTTTCATCAACCGGTAGAAAAAACTGAAAATTTTGCCGAAATTACCGATCTATCAACTAAGGATCAATCAGCCGGTTGAAGGCTGATGTGGTAGTCGAATACCCCGAAATCCTAATCAACCGGTTGATCAATCGCGAATTAATCAACCGGCTGATGATTGATGTGACGATTTATAGAATCCAGGCGTCGACAAGCCTGGTCCCAACAAAGCCATAAATAAGTCATGGCTTCTCAAAGTGTAGTTATTTCTAGTGCCATTTTACACTTTGTGAATTTTTTTTTGTGAGATGAAACTTTTTCAGCTTGCCCTACTTTTACATCGCAAACTAAAGAACTCTTAAACAAACTCAAAAATCAGCTTTTCGATGATATGATCAAGCACTATGAAGCCGATAAATTAATTGACTATCCAGAGATATGTTTGGGCAACTTAATTTTACTGATGGCTAAAATCAAGGTTAGATATATGGAATTTTTCAAACAAAATTTGATCAGTAAGTTCGCGGACCAACCCTCACATTTTTTTTAAAGTGTTTTCGCAAAACTATTGAAACTGGTATTCTAGGTCTAAAATTGCGCCTTTAGCACCAACCTGTGCTCAGAAAACAGAAAATGACAATAACAACAAAATTTATTTATTAAAATATCACCATCAGTGACGTAAATGTTTCACGGAGTACATCTAAAAAATAAAACAATTAAAAATCACTTTGAAGGACTGTGCATTAAAAATGATCGTTTTGTCATTTTTTATTGATCTTTACGGTGATTAGGAATATAGACTCGTGCTCAACGTGAATTTTTTCGACCTAGAATGGCCAGTTTCAATAGTTCCACAAAGAAATTTTTTTTGTAAAAAATTTAAGAGCTAGTCCGCGAAATTACTGATTAACCCAATATAAACTATTGAATTTTTTGTAGATTTACGCCCATAAATCTAGGCAGAACATGCATTTGCTCAAAATATTTGACGTTGTGCCTCGAGACAAGCCGTCAGAGGATGTGAATGGAACAAGGTCTTCCATTATTTTTGATCTTCCGGTCTCTAACAGCTTATCTAGTAGTAAAGCCAATGTTATTGACTAATTGTTCATATTTGCCTGCTTATCTACATTATTTTTTGAGTTTTTTTTAGTTTGTATGGCTTACTTTTTAGCCAATAAATACACTTTACCGCTTATTCACTTGTTTTTCGGATAAATGATTAAGAAGATCTATAAAGACATTTGAAATATATTTAGCAATCATTGAGAATTCTTTGAAAAAATAAAACTTTACTCAAAAACGGACATAAAATCAAAGTTACTAACGAGGGAACAAATGGTCGTGACGATGCGATTTGGAAAAACTTTATATAACATTCTATAGAGAATCGAAAATTAACTTAAAGATCCAATCTTTATTTGACATAAAGATCCTTTTCTGCCCCAAAATCAGCGTTGACGCAGAAACGGATCTTTATGTCAAAGAAGCATTTTCGATTCTCTATCAAATGGTACATAGGGTTTTTTTCAAATTGCATCGTCACTAACATATGTTCTCTTGTAAGCTACAAACTTAAGATTAAGCCGATCTTTGCGAAGATCCCACGAGTTCTCGACATCCTCGACGTGTCTTCTTAGACATTTTCTGAATTATTGACCTCAGAAAAAAAGAAAATGGATCGTCAAGTGTGTTTATTGGCTAAGAATTGAGCCGCACAAGAAATCAAAACCACTGAGAGAACAGCACACATTAGTGTAATAACTTAGCTCACAGCTGAGAATTTGCAATAATAAAGACGAAATTGAAGAGGAAATTTACTCATCTTGCATAAAATATCAAATTGACCGGTATAAAAAAAAGAATACAAAATTTGAATTTAACGGGAGCTGAAAACTAAAAATAGAGTGTACTACTCTTTTTCTGAGATAATAATATTTTATTCACCACATTTTAAAATAGACACAGGCTTTTCCAAAAGTATAAATATTTTCGCGGATGTAGACTATGACAGAGTGGTACCCTACTTTAGTCGAGTGGCTAACTTATATTTTAATTCTATGAATGTCTTTTGCCTTGTCGCATTGAAACACGCTTCTTGAATGCGTTTATCGCACTATTGTGTTAAATACATTAAGTTCTACCTGTTATGCGTGTGAAGCACACAATTCTTTTCTGATAAAAGAGGCGCAGGTAGCTGTTGGGTAGCTGTAGCGCAGGTGGCCAAATGACTGTTGAGGGTTAATCAGCGTTTCTTGACAAACGCAGTTGATAAACTCAACTTGTTATCAATTTCAGATCTTTAAGCTTTACGAATATATATTTGAGGCTATCCTCACATACGCTGGCCAATTCTTGCCTGAAACTAAAAAATATTCTAAGAAACCCAGGGACCAAGACAAAACACCAACTTTTTGTTAAAAAATTCTCACACAATGAGTACTAACTTAAATTAAAAACGACGTTCGAAGCAAAGATTCAAGGACCTTACAGCAACTGGATCACCAACGAGGGTGAAATGGAGCACACTGCTAATTAAAATTTAAAACGCAGGGATGAAAGATTAACTTTATTGGTTCTTTGAAAGCTGTTTGTGTTATTGTTTGGTAGGATTACGGTGTCAAAACGAAATTCGATCCGAAAATAAGCGCCCTCTCTCTAATTGACGCCCCCTCACTAATAAACACCCTTCGTAGCGATCAATTGCAAAAAAGCAGCCTGGCGCAGCAATTAAAAAAATGCGGTGTTCGGACATGACAAATACATAGAAAGCATGAGAAATGGTTAATTAGGAAATGAACTATGAAAAAAGCTAAAAATTTACAAATGATGTGATATAAATCCTTTAAGAAGATGAAAAAAAATTAAAAGCGATGTGTGGAGTAAGAGAAATTTCGTTGCACAAAAGAGAACCATATATATGTATGATGTGATCCTAATAATAATTTTTCATGAGCACATATAAATATGTCAAGAAAATACTGCTGCAGACGTTGAATTTTCGCTTATCATAGCTGACTAAAACTAAGAGAATTCTAGAATTGAGGCCGAAATTCGGGTCTGCCCTTTATTTCAAGATCTGTATTTTAAATATTCATGGTATTTATACTTAAAGTATGACTATTGTATTTCCTCGGATACAGTCACTGTTTTTAAAAGAGCCACCGACTCGACTTTGTGGGTTCTTATCTAAGGGCAGGGTAATGTTTTGAAAGCTGTTTAATTCTTAAATTCTTAACTCACACAGCTCTACCGATTCCACTTTTTGAAATTTGGATTTTTCACCCAGAAACCTCGAGATCGACCCAAATTGTTTCAGAATTTCGGGCATCCGAAAAATAAAGCCACCAGTGGCTTTATTAGAAGAAATGCGGGATTTAGTTTTCAGTGTTGATATGGCTATGCCATATTTTCTACGACCGATAATACAAAAAGATCACTATATTTTCGGCTTTTTTGTTTTCGTGGTATTCTTACACATGAGTGAGTGTCATTTGCCGGAATTTCCAGTCTTTTCTACTGTACACCACTATCCTAGTATTTGCTATTTACCTCCAGGTAGTCTTTTGAAGTAATTATTTCATTAAAAAATTTCATAAACACACAGACACCAGGTTTTTTTATTAGACATTTGACAAATCTGCTTTGCTGCAATTAGCGGCACTGTTCTTGTTGAGACCACCTGGAAACAAAAAAATTTGTCTTAGTCACTTTATTGTTTTTGTAAAAATCAAGGCTTAGGTCTAGGCAAGGGTTCGCCAGCGCATGTTCAGACTGACTTAAACATGCTAAAACTCGTGTTCGTGCCTTTCCTAACATACGCTGGCCAACTTTTGCTAAGCCTAAACGTGAAAAATAAATAAAAAATCGCGCAAACAACAAGAAGGGAACAAGGCAGAAAACTTTGATGTTTTGGGAGAAGGTGGTTTTAACAAGAATAGTGACCAATTTGCGTTATGCTACCTCCCTACGTGAAAAAATCGAGGTTTGCAGCTGCAAGCTGCTAGAATCGGCTCTGTTCAAAAATTTTCAAATTTGCACATATCTTTAAATGCCTTCACAGTTATAATCGCCTTCCCCTTCCCCCATCGTCTCGTTCAGCATCTGTCTGCCGTTTAAGCTAAAAAATACCTAAAAAATCTTTGGTCACAAAAATTTGGTCACAAAGATCCAAGCTTAGAGCCCGAAACATTTCTTGGCTCCTAAGCTCAGATTTTTAGGTATTTTTGAGAAAAAATAACCTCGATATAGTGACACATTGTTTTCATTAAAGTTATAACTTTAAGTGAAATTTCTCTCCAAAAAAAATCTTAAGCTCTCGGTAAATTTCTCTGATATTATTTAAAAATTTAAGGTGTTAAAAAGTCGGATGTGATATCTAGTTGATTTTACTAATTTTTTACCTTTCAAATATTTCAGACTCTGGTCTTTGCAAAACTACAGTGAGTCACGAAGACACGGGCAAGAACAATAAACTGGAGCCAGGCTACCGTCTGTTTGCTTCTCGAGCCAGTGATAGAAAAAAACAAGATAATCAATTATTCACCCGCTACTTTTTTGACATAGTCACTCAACAATGCTATCCATTTGGAGCGCAGAACTGTGGTGGCAATGAAAACCAATTCGAGAACTTGGTGGAATGTCAAACAATGTGTCGTCCTACTAAGGAACAGCTCTGAATGCCAAATTCGTTGGTATTGATGCATACAATTTTTCTGTGATCTTCAGTTCAGTTCATATTGTTAAGATTAGTTGTTGTAAATAAATAAAATAAAAGCTGTCTTCTGGAAAACCTACTTTTCGTAGTTTATATTTTGGCTATAAAAGCTCTTGTTGTTATGCTTACGGGACGGCGTTTTTGTTGTGAAATAAAGCTATATTACTTGATCTTGCTCTGACACACCAAAGTTGGGGTTAAAGATGCACCTCTTTTAAGGCTAGAAGACCAAACCTGATCAGTTTCGGTCATTCATTTTACTATATTTTGTGCGCCATGAAACAGAACACAGTGTATTTTCTTTTTGATCCCCACTTCATAATAACTACCCACCAAAGTGACCTTATATCGGCCTTGACATCCTTTTGCAAATCTTTGTTTTTCTGTGTATGAAAAATAATCACCAAAGAATTGATGAAAATTAATAACTTCTCGATCACCACGAGGTCTTTTGATTTCACTTTCAGATTTTGATTGCTCAAAAACTTCTTAAAATAAAATTTGAATTCAAAAAAAACTCTGAATGGGAACTCGATAATAAAGAATATGGTGACAATCATTAAAAATAGTGTTTCAAACTGCTTTCTCAGGATACAGGTCATACCCTCTATTGCAAATTTTTGAGGGGAAATTGACACAATCGTTTCTTTTGGACAATCATTTTTCATTTTTTATCAGAAGAAAGCATATTCTTCGCGATTTCTAACATGCTTGAAAAGTTTCGCATGAGTTTATGAAATATCAAAGAACAACCTGATTCTCAGAACATACTCAAGACCTATTTGACACCATTCAGAAATTGGCCGAAATCTCGAGCCGAACCGGCTTTTTTGAAAAACTTTATACAGTTTCGAATTCTTCGTTAAATTCTGCAGCAGAATAAGTAGGTCTCACAGTCAGGGCTTCTCATGTTAATTAATCTAATCTGAATATAATACAATTATTTATTGAAACAAATTCAAAATTACAATACTTGAAAGTAAATTCAACGAAATTTTGCAAATGACCTGAAAACCTGTATTGTTTTTTTTTCAAAACATTGTTTCGCAGTTGTTTTTGATGTGTCAAGAGAATTTTGGCTTCGAATGTAAACCAAGCTATGGATGTGTCCTTATTTATGAGATTTGTCTTTCTTACTGGTATTAAAATATATATTTTTACACATTTTAAGTCTAAATCATATTCTCAGGAGTGAGAAGCACTACATAGAATAGAATTACTACAAAGCATCTATATCTGGAGCAAAATAACAAATTTTTCAAAATTTTGTGGTTTTAAAAACTTTAAAAATCTTATATTGAAGGTGAAAATTTTAGCCTGATTTAATTTAACAACAACTTTATTTTAAAATTAAGCGTCAAGTATATAACCTACTAGCGTGAAAACAATACTGCTTACAGTACTTTGTATTTATTTTGAGAAAGACGTTATTACAGACTGGCTATATAAAGTAAGTAGTTTTATTACGAAGAACATAAATATTAGTTACTGAAATAGGTTCGCTCGCTGAGACCGACACCGAACAAGTTGAAGGCGGAGGACGAAACCATTTGGACGACGTCGGCAATTGCTTTGAAGATGCATACTTAAAAACAACATGGGAGGCCGTCGTCCCCCGAAGCATTAGATGTAGGGTGGTATACTCAACGATTTCCTCAGCCATCAGCTTAAGCCGGCTGAGGTCTGGAAATTTTTCTCAGCCATCAGACGGCCCTGAAATTTCAGCTTATCGTTGGCAAGTCAATTGCATGCCAGGAAAAGGCACTGTCTCGGATTCATTTGTAGGTATGTCTGTGCCCACATAATTGTGGGGAGGTGTAATCGTGTAATTTCTCCCTCAGGGTAATAATTACAGACATGCAGTACCTTGAAACTTCAAGTGGTCTAAAATTCCTGTTTTCGTTCACGATTTAAGCTGTGTAAAAAGCACCTGTTAGATTTTGCAAATCCCCTAAAGCACTTATCATAGAGCTCGAACAGTAAATGAATACAGAAATTTCAGACCGGTTGAAGTTAGGGGGCTTGTAATTAGAGGAGGGGATGGTAGAAATTACAGGAAATACGGTAATTGAAATAAGATGTACCACACTGAGGGCTGTTGAAAGTTCGCCTCTCGCTTCTTCATTGACTAACTTTTTTTGCTGGGAACAATAATAAAGAAGAACTGAAGTAGGAGTAAAAGCATTTTGTTCGGCAAAGCCATTTTTGTCCAGTCTGTGTGGCTGTAAAAATGATTAGATAGATAGTGTATTTTGTTGTCCGTCCTGTACATATTGACAGTTTAGAACTAAATTCGGTTTCCAAGCTTTTCAATTTCATTTAATTGAAACGGAAGGGTTATTCAATATAAGCTCAATAGTTACTACAAAAGTTTGCTTTTTTCAGCAAATTATTGACAATTCGCTGATAATCTCGTCTTAAAGTTTTGTTGACTGTCATAAATAGGATTAAAAGAGTGCCTGGAAATTATCTGCTATAGCTCTGACTTGGTACACCTGAAAGATTCTTTACTGCCACGTCTGATAATTTTGATCGCTATTTTCTCTCTATTAGAAATTCCGGCCCTATCCAACAAAAAAGGGGTGAAGTTTACTTCGGTATCAGCTTTTTTTTTCTCAATTCTCTAGACTAAGGCAAACCTTCGCAAATATTTAGTAAAACAATAATTGTAAACAGGTTTTTAACTAATAGCCTTGAAAAATTATTATGGGTTTGCAGTGTGGAGATTTTATTTGATAGAGAAGGATGTGTACGTTATATCGAAGTAAAATGGTAGCTGAATCTTGGCTTTCTAATGAACTATCGAAATCTTGTATAGCCACTTCAAATAATTACATTCACAATCACTATTTTGTATGTGACACGTGCTTTTTACATGTGATTGTAAATTGCAGTATTTGTGAAAAAAGAATTATCAGTTCTAGGATGTGAAAATGTATTTAACACAAAGTTATTCATTGAAAAGGACATTTTCAGTATCTTAAGAAAAATGTGAAAAAAATTTCACACGGGGTTGGTTAAGTAAAGTAAGTATTAATATGAAAAAAGTTATATCTTATTAATATTTTCGGCTTCAATTTCAGTCTTTGAAAAAGCAGAAAAATTCTTGAGGTGGTGAAGGATGTCTAAAATATCTGTACCGTCACAAGCTTTGCTTGACTTTTATTATCACTACTCTAACTTTACTCTAATAATAACATGGATTCTAGCACCATTTGTCTTCTATGTTATTTTAACTAAATCTAAATCTCTAGGCACATTCAAGTGGTTTGTTTTAAACCACACGTTTTGGTGTTTGATTTACGAGACTGCAATGGCCACTTCTAAACCAATTCTATTACTTCCTTTTGCTGCCACTTACCAACTTGGGTTTGGAAGACATATTTTTGGATATTCAGAGAGTGTGGTCTGCACTTTAATAGTGCTATGTTCTGGAGCAAATATGATCGCTGGATTGATGCTAACGCTTTTCACAAGATATTTCTTAATATTTAATGTCAAATGTTTGCAATGGTTGGACACTAAATTTCTTATCAAAGCAATTTTGACTATCATGTTTTCTACATATTTTTGCTTTTCTTATGCCGTCTTTACAGTAGTATCTGAAAATCGTCAGAAAATCAATTCATGGGCAACAAATAGTGATCCAGTCCTGAAAAACTATATGGATAACGAGCCAACATTTTTTTTACTTCCTTATTCCAATATTTTTGTGATTCTTTCGCTTACTCTTGCCATCTTAGTGTCTTTTATTTTGATTGAGCCTTTCGTGTTTGGTAGTTTTATTTACCAAATTTCAAAAAAAAATTAAAAGCACAACAGTCCATTATCATAGTTATTTCGCTGGTACAAGCTTGTATCGCTACTATATTTGTTTTGATGCCTTTTGTTATGTTTATTTGTTTTCTTTTGTTCAAAGTGCCAAATACCTGTCCTATATTTACAGTCGCTGTATGCGTTATTAATTCTTATTCTGTTGTGGAATTTATTGCCATTATTTTTTGTGTCAAACCTTATCGAAATTTTTCTTTCAAATTGTTCGTATTTTCGAAGTCGGAAGTTGTTATTCATTTCCCCCTTTCTGAGATGAAAATCTAACGGAATTCCTAAGACTGTTATTAAATTTAACTGAGATCGAGCAAACATGTGATTTTCATATCTCAACGAATTGGGATTCAACCCTCTGTTGCCGGCGACTCTGATATGCCCTTGTTGACGTTTCTATATCTTTATAAATGTGAGAAAAAAGATTGTATGATGTGATAATGATGTGAAAAAAAAAGAAAAAATCGGCATGGTGATGACAAAAGCAGCGATAATCAGCTTAAGAATAAGTGCTTTCCTGAACTAATCTAAGATAATGTAAAATAGGTAATTAAATTACGAAGAACATTAATATTGGTTGCTGAAATTGGTTCTTCCCCACCGGATAATTTTCATCGCTATTTACCGGCGAATAGGAGAAAAGATCATTGGAGGCGGAGGACGAAAGCATTTGGACGAATTCGGCAATTGCTTCGGAGATGCATAATTGAAAAAAACGTGGGAGGCCATCGTCCACCAAAGCATTAGATGTAGGGTGGTATACTCAACGGTTTCCTTAGCCATTAGCTCAAGCCGGCTGAGGAAATTTTCTCATTCGTCAGCCGGGCCTGAAATTTCAGCTTTTCGTTGGCCAGAAAATTGCATGCCAGGAAAAGGCATTTAAAAATCTTCACACTGTCTTGGATTCACACTCTCTTCAATTTTTGATTGTAAATAAAGCAGCCATCGGCACTAGTGGAGAATTGGTTCCCATTTTTGTCCCCCCTGTTTTTTTTTCCAAAAATATTTCGTGGTCCACCTGTTAAATTTTTTAAAGAAGAAAATGGAAACCGATTCTCTACTAGCGCCAAAGCAAAATTAGCAAACGCTATTTCGGTCATTATTTTGAAAATCCTTATCGTCTTGACGAGATTATCGTCTTAAAATAAAAACAATGAACATTAAATAGCTAGCTAGATAACATATTTCCATATCTAGTCGACTAAACTCTAGAATAACCACCGAAAATTTTCAACAAGTTGATTAAAACGGTAGGCTGGCTGGGTCTGCTGTAAGCTTTAGCAACGAAAGAAATTTGTATATTATTTTCTGTATTCAGAATTTTTAGAGTACAATATGAGTCAATTAACTGAACGAAATTTTTTAACAATCCATTACTACCCTCGTAAAACGATTTTAATAAATTTTGAGTAAATTTTTTTACGTCTGTCAATTTGAACACATACTTATCTTATAGCTAGGTCATCCTAAGACAGCGATGGATATGTCATTTTGTAGAAAAACTATTAGGCTTCTTGAAAAAGCATCACATGTTAAATTTATATATTGAAAATTTCAAGAAAAATTCTAATTTATGAGGTCGAACAACGATTTTTCTCAGATTCACTTTATTTCGACTATAAATTGACACTTTTATGTTGATGGTCATAAGTTCTCCTAGAATAATCGAAAAAAAAGTTTGACCCGCCAAAATGTAGCTAACATTCAGGGTTTTTGAATAACTTGAAAATATTTGTTTATAAAAGACTGAAAAAAAGATACTGAATGTAATCGGAAACATTTGAGTAATTTTTTTGCTCGTCTAAAAATGAGGGTGGAACTAATTAAACACCAAAATATTTTTATAAATAAATTTTTTTTGAAAATTTTTATATACTGTTTGAACGAGCAAAGAAAATTCTACAAATACGTTGTTCGGGCATTTTTTTGAAGGGCGATATTCGCGTCGAAAATATTCCATGTTCTGTTTCAGCCACTTAGGCCTTATTTTTTTTATTAAGCATGGTGAACACGAATTTAGTGTTAGTTTTCTGGATATTCTTAGCGGGAAAACAGTTTTACGTCAAAAAAAATTTAAATTTATTTAAAAAAAAAAATTTAAATTTACAATTATTTGAATTCTTTTTTTTTGATTTTTTTTTTTTTTTTTTAATTTTTTTTTATTTTTTTATCGAAAATCTCAGATTTTGAATACATTAACTCACAATTATTTGAATTCTGACATAAAACATGTAAATAAATTATTGTAATTAGATAGACATAAATTAAAAACAAAATGAAAAGGTCATTTAAGGATACTCTGTAAAATGCTGTATTTTCAACACGGTATATAGACGGCGTAGGTGCGTTTGGCCCTTTTTTTAGTATGTGTTTTTATTGGCAACCGGACATTTAGCATAATTTGTGCAATTTGTCCGCGGACATTTAGCATAATTTTTCGCACAAATTATTTGCACAAATTATGCTAAATGTCCGGTTGCCGTTTTTATTCTGTAACAAATAAAAATGTTGAGCGGATTGCCACAAACAAAGAAACCAGCCTTTGAATAAATAAATACTTTTGCAAATCGTGATTATCGTAAAAATAAATTTCAATTGCTCAAAATAGTATTGAATGGCCACGCTAGAGTTGTGAAGTCCGAATATTTGCACAAAGATAATACATTTGGACCCTACTTGGATATACACCCCCCCCCCCCAAATCAACTTTTTTTAAAAGTGTTTTCGAACACCCTATATCGACCTAAAATGGCCTCAGAAGTTCAAAAAAGACATTATTTTTAAGTTTTGGTCACTAAAAATTGAGTTTTAGACACTTTAAAATTTTGACTTTTTACCTGTTTTATCATGTTTTGGTCACTGGAGCTGGGCAAAAATAGTCTCTAAATGCATTTTTGTTCAAGAGTCTTGCTCGGAATTATGTCTAAGGTGAGTGAGTGCACGCATCTCTAACTCTCAAGCGCCCTGCGCCCCCTTCAGGGGCGCAGGGGGCTTGGTTGCTTGGAGTTGAGATGCGCACACCCACATACCTTAGACACAAATCACTCGAAAGTGACTCTGGATGCATGAAAATGTATGCATACCAGAGTTTATTTATGCGGTAGGCCCCAGTCAACAAAAGTATGTTCAACGTCTTTTTTTCACACTAAATTGGCCCATTTTTGGTCTATTTCCACCCAATTACAGACCTAAATCCCTTTAAAAATGGTCGAAATGGGTGATTTTGGGTGGCTCCAAAACTCAGTTTTTTATTGACCAGAACTTAAAAATAATGCCTTTTTTGAACTCCTGGGGCCATTTTAGGTCGATATAGGGTGATTGAAAACACTTTGAAAAAAGTTGATTTGGGTGGGCGGGGGGGGGGGTGGTATATCCAAGTAGCGATTATATTTGCTATTCAATATTCCAACTTTTCAATCTTTGTGCAAATATCACAACTCTAGGCCGGACTTGAACAGTCATCTTAAATGTAGAATACAATAAATAATTTTAAATGAAACAAAAGCAAAGGAAGAGAGCAATGCCATATAAAACTAGGGAATTACGCTGCTATGGCACAAGAAAGGAATATATTTGTACTAGGGACTGCAGGCGCCTATCGGCGCCTATGTTGTTCGGGAACATTAGTTGTTCATGTACATTAGTAGTTCGGGTAGATTTATCTTTCGAGTGCGTTAATGGTTAGGGTAGATCATCCACCCTACCTGTTGACTAAGCTACTCTACCTCGCCTACCCTTGCCCATCCTCGCCCATTCTCACCTGCTCTTGCCCATTCTCGCCCATCCTCGTCTACCATCGCCCATCCTCGCCTCTCCTCGCCTACCCTCGCCTATCCTCGCCTACCCTCGCCCATCCTCGCCTACCCTTGCCCATCCTCGCCTCTACTCGCCTACCCTCGCCCATCCTCGCCTACCCTCGCCCATCCTCGCCCATTCTCACCTGCTCTTGCCCATCCTCGCCTACCCTTTCCCATCCTCGCCTATCCTCGCATACCCTCGCTTATCCTCGCTTATCCTCGCCTACCCTTGAAATCCACCATCTTCGATTTGGAGGCAAGGAAAATTTTTTTTTAGAAGCAACTTCGATTATACGTGTTTGAGCTTAAAAGGATGCCAAGATGTTTTACTTGAAGGTTCCGCAGAGATATCTGACATTAATTGGCAAAAACTGGCCAAAATGGGTTTAAGCCCGAAAATCCACCTTAAATCCAGGCAAAATCGACTATCACAATTTGGAGGCAAGGAAAAATATTCAATTATTAAAAGAAAGCTAAGATCGCACATTTTTCCGAAAAAATATTAAACGAAAGCTGACATTCTGGGGAACACAATCGTATTGGCGACAAAATGATTTTCCCATTTATCACCTATTTTTTGGCCTCCGAAGTCAAAAAAGCGTTACCCACATATGCCTAATACTATGTCTTCATTCATAAAAATAAGCAGATGCCCCTCTCAAAACGCGATTTTTTTAACAATTTTTTTTTTGAATAAAAGCTGACATTCTGGGAACATAATGGTATTGGCGACAAAAATTATTTCTCATTCTACGACCCATTTTGGCCTCCAACGTCAAAAAAGTGTGACCCCCCGACCTAAATACTATATAGAGATATGCTTGCTCACCCATAAAACTTGAGCTTTGCGCCTTCTCTCACCATCAAAGGACACACAGCTGGCCATAGAACAATTGTGATGATAAAACAAACCAGTTTTTTGCTTGCTATATGAGTGGGTTCAATAAAAGTGGGCTAGACCAGCTCAGGCAATAATTTGATTTGAAATAAAAGCATCAAGCCAGCTATTAGTGACACAGCTCAAAGTGTCAGGTGCATGTGAAGTTGGGATCATAATCACATCAAAAAAGACTTTCAGCTTGGGTGATTGGATTTAATATTGGTGTTAGGAAAAATTTATGTTAAGAATGTAGACATCTATATATGGCATGGATCCAGCCAGTTCTACATCGGTGACCATTGTTGCTTACTGTCTAATGAGTAGGTCAATGCTACTTGTTAGTTTATGAAGCAATATATTTGTACACAAAGAGATAAAAAAATTTTTGCAAATAATTTTTAATGGCAATTCTGAAAGCAATGAAAATATTTTTTTCTTGCATACATGATCTATTAGATCCAATCAGTGCTGGGCATATCGAAGTTTTCGCGTCTGCTCTTGGCCTTGAAACTAATAACTTTTTCTCTTGGCTCCTTGCTCCTTGAGACAAAGTTGGATTTAATTTCTGGCTGATTGTCTCAAATAGTCTAAAAATGTGTTGAAAAAACATCAATTTTTTTCGCTCGGAAATTTTTTTTAAGCGCTTCCAGACAGAAAAATACGCCCCTGCTCTTTTATTTTTTTGCAGATTATTATTTGAAAAATATAATAAAAAAGCAATTCAAATCATTGTTACAGTTGACACATATGCGTTGACTATTTTTGGCAAAACAAACTGTGAAACAATTGTCAAAACAATGGCGAGAATAGATTAGTTGGTCTTGGAAATAAAAAAAAATTTCCTACAGGGTGGTCCGAAAAATTCCCTGATAATTTTATTTTTGCTTGGTCCCCTTGTAGCTGACCAGAGCCCAAAATACACAGGGATCAAACGAAATCGTGTTTTTCACATGATACTAAAAAAACAATGTCGGCGAGAACAATCGACTGGCAAACATAGAATTCCGAAAATTGGTCTAGGAAAAAGGTTATGGCTGTTTAAAAACAGGGAATTACTCGAAGCACCCTGTGAAAATTATTCTACAATTAAAAAAAGTGGTTATGATTTTGACAAGGACAAATTTTTCATTAGAAATGCAAATAGGACAAAATCTACACGAACATTACTTCATCGACGAACGAGGGATCAAAGCTTGGCACTTTCAGAACACCTCTGAGAAAAATATGCTTCTCTCTTGCTTGCTGAACCTTAAAAATTCTTAATTCTTTCAACTTATTTACCACAGTCAACCCTTGCTTTAGTGACACCACAGGCACCGACCTTTGGAATGTGATCAGCTTCTGTAGTTATAATCTTTATATAGTATTTGGAATTTTTCTCACTCCCATGGTTGAAAAATATTCCATATTGTGTTACAGTCATTTATCGATGTAAATTGGTGGTTGAGTCGACTCTGTAGCAGAAGTTTACTGTATAGCGATAGTTGACGGTATAGAAAAACCTATATTCGGAAATTGTGATTAACATAACAGTGGCACTATATCGAGAGTATGGTTTTCTGGCTCGGGGATAGGAAAAAGCGCACCACATCGAAATATTTATTGTATTTTTCAATGTAACGCTATGTTCGAAATAAGTTAAATACGAAAGAGGAGAAAACCTCGAGAAAACCGCATAGAAACAACTTTAGTACATAAAAAATTGGTTTGATAAAAATTTGCCCAAAAATTAACTTTTGTTTGACAAATTATATTAAAGGGGCATGCCCGTGCGTTTCAAAAAATTACCAGCTTTTTTTTGAATCCTTGCAGTTTTCACTAGTTTTGCATCAAATGTTGTGTTAATGACTCTATACTACTTTTGAAAACTAGGCCGAAAACTTAAAATATCTGTAAAACTTGATCGAGAAAGAAAAAAAGCGCACCCGCCTTTTCTCCGTGTCAGGCACGGGTATGTCACTTTAAAGGGTCTACAACCACTATGGCACTGCTTCACCTTGTCTGAAATTCTCAGCTTGTAGCCCATTTTTTGCGAACTCGCATTTCCAAAGTTGTTTTCCTCTGATAAAAAACCGGGCATATTTTCCTAGTATGAAATGTTGAGGTTGAGCAAGTAAAAAAAAATTGTTTTTGGTCGACACCCCAAGGGACCGAACTCGAGGTGTCAGCTTATTGAGGTGTCAGCTTATCGGGTTGTCGTTTTCCTTAAAGTGTCGACTACCTGGCCTAATCAAGTGACGACAGGGTGTCGGCTTATCGATGGTGTCGGTTTATCAAGGTTCGACTGTAATGATTTTTAGAAAAATAAAAAATGAAAAAAATGTTTTTGAAAAATGTTTCGGTGTGTTATTTACAAATATAACACTGAAATAAAGGGGGGGAAGGTCTCATAAATGAAAATTATCAACAATTTATAAAGATATAAGTTTTTGAATAAAATTATGAATGACTATATCTTTTTCTGTATAAAATATATTCACATCGACTTTAGACCAGCCAAATCGACCACTTTCAATATAAAATGAGTTGCGTTTTCATAAATTCATTGGTTTTTTTCATAAATGTTCAACCAAATCGGCTCTTGAATGACGTTTAATCGGGGGTTGACTGTACTTTATTTTATTATAAACCTAAAACTAAAGAAGACTGAATTTTTTTATCAAATTTTGACCCAGAATCCTTTGTCAATTTCAATGCCAGATTAAAAATTTCTTTTTTGAGCTTCAATAAAAATACCATAATCAAAGTGCAACCTGAGTTAGAAAGTATAACTGTCTTAAGCAATACAAACTCTTCTGTTGTTAACTTTAATCGCTGAAGTGGATCTAGAACTACAGCAAACACATGTGTATGAAAGCTCTTCATCATCCTGAAAAATTCACCTTTCAGTCAGAACTGCAACTTAAGTTTTCTAAAAGCTGGAGATGGGGGTTGTTAAGGGTGTTGAGGTTTCGGATGGTGCGGTAATTTTTTTAGGCTGTATTTTTTTGGCCATAAAATGTTTTATTTTGAGCATAGTTTTTGAGTGGCCATAGAATTCCGGTTTTCAGTCATAGCTTCAAATCATGTAAAACTTGTAGACCATTGCCTGCTCAACACAAAAAGCATAATTTTACGGAAAATGTTTTTTTAAAAGTATCGTTGAAAACATTTTTTCAGTATGTTTCAGACACACACAACACAAAATCTCAAAAAGTAGTTCAAACATGATTTTGCCGAGCAAGGCCAAAAAAAACAAATCTATGGCTGTAAACAACAAACTCGTGGCCTAAAATAACAACTTTATGGCCATTCAAAATCTATGGCCGGAAAATATTCTATGTCCGAAAACCACGGACATAGACAAAACATAAGTCATCCTATTTTTTTTCAAAAGAAATGCTACATTTTTTATTAGGGGAAACGCGGGAGAAGTGTCCCTAGGAGTAAACCAACGACCCCTCCCTACCAGTGCTGGCAATCCGCTCCGCTCCGGCTCCGCTCTGGCTCCGCTCCGGCTCCGGCTCCGAGCCGGAGCCAGATCCGGAGCGAAAAATTTCGCCTCCCGGAGCCGGGAACCAGATCCGGAGCGGAAAATTTAAATGATGGGAGCCGGGAGCCAGATCCGGAGCGAAAAATTTGCCCCGACGGAGCCGGGAGCCAGATCCGGAGCGGGAAATTTGAATTCCCGGAGCCATTTTGGAGCCAGTTTTTTGTTAATTTAGTTGCCCGAAAAGTTTGGATATAAAATGTACTTTTAAATAAAATGTACTTTTAAACATAGTCAGGTGCATGAACTACTCGTAACCGCATGAACTACTCGTATTTAACAATTTCAGCTCTTCACCACATCCTATCGCTTGTGAACTCAAAGAAGCGCTGCAGAAGAGGTTTAAAGATGTGAAGAGGTTTAAAGATACTTTTAAATAAAATGTACTTTTAAACATAGTCAGGTGCATGAACTACTCGTAACCGCATGAACTACTCGTATTTAACAATTTCAGCTCTTCACCACATCCTATCGCTTGTGAACTCAAAAAGCGCTGCAGAAGAGGTTTAAAAATGTTCTCCAATCAGGCGAAGAAGCAAGTGATCCTATTTTCATCTCATCGGCCGTTTTAGACATCAGCGTGGCAAATCTTCTTTCCGATGAGCAGCTCCAGAAGGCAAGACCCGCGCTTCAGAGCATGGTGAAAATCCAAAATTTACCTATATTCGGTTTACAAATCTCAATTTTAGTTGATTAATCTGAAGCTCATCGAGGTGCCAAGTTCCATTATTATCGAAGAGTGCATTGATCAAGAGAGCTCCCCTTCGGCTTTGCAGTGAAGAAGAGGAAGGTCGTCCTATCAACAGGGTCAATCGAGCAGGAGATCGAGAGCTACATCGAAGCTCTGAAGGGTCTTCCGTCCAACTACGACTGCATCAAGTACTGGCATAACGAGGGAGAGGTAGTCGTCAATTGCTGATTCTTAGACTTAATCCATATTCAAACTTTCAGAAGTTTACTCGTCTCGCGCATTTGGCCAAATCAATTCTCGGTGTCCCTGCTACCTCGGCATGTGTGGAACGCGTTTTCAGTCAAGTCACCCTACACTCTAGCGGGCATAAAGGATCTACTTCAGAGAGCTACATTCGAGAGAAAGTGCTGCTGACCCTGGCCGGAGATTTAATTGATTTGTGAGGGTTTTGTGTGTTTGTTATCGTGCAATAAATAGAGAACGTACCCAATTTATTCGTTATCACTGTGTTCCTGTACTGTACTTGTTTTTGTTTATATGGCTCATTCTATCAGATATTTTGTTGACACTTTCTTGCACCGGAGCCAGAGCCGCTCTGCTCCCGCTCTGGATCCGGCTCCGCTCCGGCTCCGGCTCCGAGCCGGAGCCAGATCCGGAGCGAAAAATTTTGCCTCCCAGAGCCGGGAGCCAGATCCGGAGAGGAAAATTTTACCTCCCGGAGCCGGGAGCCAGATCCGGAGCCGGAAATTTTGCCTCCCGGAGCTGGGAGCCAGATCCGGAGCGAGAAATTTGCCCCAACGGAGCCGGGAGCCAGATCCGGAGCCGGAAATTTCGAAATGCCAGCACTGCTCCCTACCAAATCGTGGGCCTGCTTTTAAAAAAGTTTTGCAAGCGATTAAAGCGCAATGAAATTGTCAGATGAGAAAGTTTTTCGAAACCGTGTCCCATTTTCTGCTAGGTACTGTGTGGAACGTTTTCCTGCGAGCAATCTTGCAACAATATATCTTACTTTGCGTCCGATATCAAATCTTTGCCTACATGAATCCCCATCTGACTCGGCTTGTAACTATTAGGAAAAACAAGTGTTTCTTCATTTTGCTTTACAGTATAAAATGCGTCTGTCAGAATACCACACAATGAGGACATGCGTAGCAGACCAGATTCCTGACAAAAAAAGTGTAAGAATTATCAGTTTTAAATTATTTGATAATTACTTTAGATTGATACGATAGCTGATGAAAAGCAGGTAAAGTCTCCGCAAACTCAACGCTAAGCAAAATGGCAAGGTGCATGTAATTTGGACATTTGTCTGTCTGCATGTCTTTAACAAGCTCTAAGACATTACTTATTGGCCAATGAGCTGGCTTCTAAAAAGACGTTATAAGGTCATTGTGCGAAGATTCTTATTTGACATAGCTGAAGGTGGCGTGCAGCGCCGCTTGCAAAACTCTGTTTACTTGAACTAGCGACTAATATCTCTGTTTACCAGTGTCTAAGTGGTCAAAATTGCTAATAGTTCAGTCCCTAAGTGTATATTAACACCCCGACTCCGGTCCTTGACTTTTTGAACTCCTAACTCAAAATTTCACGCTGAACAGAAATTTTCGATATTCTGAGCCTATTTTTTATTCCCTATTGTTCTAGAAGAACATGTTTTTAAATAGAGTTACAAATAATACCTTTGTGATTTTCCCTTTAAAATTTTGTCCTGTCAATAAAACTCGAAATTCTGATGCCGGAATCATGATCTGCGTACACGATTTGCTTATGCAACCACTCTTAAAGGGCATGCCCGTGCGTTTCAAAAAGTTAAGGCGGAGGACCAGCAATTATTTTTTGAATCCTTTAATGTTTCACTCGTTGATTTAAGTTAAATCTAATATTGATGACCCTATACTACTTTCAAAAGCTAGACAGAAAACTCTAAAAATCTGGACGAGAACGCATGTAGAAATTAATCAAGAAAGAAAAAAGTGCTAGTCCCCGCCTTTTCTCCGTGTATGGCACGAGCTTCGCCCTTCAAAAGTAAAAATTAACTGTCATATTTCAAATTCCTCTCGAGACAATAAATATTCGAATAAGTCAGTATTTGGTAAGTTAAATATTTATTGTCTTGTGAGGGATTTGAAAAATCTCGAGCAACTTGTCAATTCTAGGCAAAAATAGATAAGAGGTCCATTTTAAGCACTCTTCACATTCATAAGTCTACTGCTACATGAAATTTCATGAAAATTACGAAGGTGAAATTCGTAACCTGAAAAACAAAACTCTACAAGAAAAAAATACAAAAAATCATTTCAAATTTTTGAGTTAACAACCGGTGAGCCAGAATTAGAGAAAACCACTTTTGAAATTGGAAGCATCCTGTATATCGACTGTTCTAACACATAGCACACATAGAAAATTTAAAAAATACTTTTTTATAAAATTTAATGCTTTTTTGCTCAATTTGTAGATCTAACTGAATATTTCAACTTATAATCTGTTGAGCTCTCACCTGATAATTTTCGGCACAAGCTAATTCATTATGTCTCGATGAAGCCAACTCTTTCATAGTCCAACATTTTTTGATTGCAAGAGGACAGTAAGAAGTACTTCTGATTCTTTCTAGCTTAGATTCTGCGTTTAGTAGTGACTTTAGTTGCATTCCGTGCAGGGTTTCTTCGACACTTATACCTAGCTTGAATAAAACTTTTTTACTTAATAGTTTGAATATTAACTGTCTTGAAAGCGATTTGAAAATGACCTTTTTTTCAGAAAACGTTTATTTCTCGAAATTGTCAGAGCATTCGAAAAATTGCTTGATTATTTTGGATAAGTCACCATTTGGCTCCAAACACTTGTTACGTCATTTCGAGAAGTTGGCAAGCATTTCAATCTTTTTTGGTACTTTTTCACCTGGCCTGCTGTAAAAAAAGAGTGGTGATGACAAAACTACTTTAAAGCTAAGGTTACGGCAAGGGTGGGCCAGCGTATTTTAGAAAAAAAAGTAGTACTAAAATATAAAAACGAACCCAAGCACTTTGTCGTATTGTGTTTTTAGCTATGAAAAATCTAACATTCTCAGACACAAGACCCTTCAAAATGTAGCTAAAAATAAAACTATTTTTTGAAAGGTGGTGTGCCTGAAAATGTTTGACTTTTTGTAGTTAAAAACAAAATGACACAAAGTGCTTGGAGAGTTGTGTTCTCCAATAAACGTCTATGGTCTTTCAATAAAGAATATAACGTATAACCTTTGATAAACGGTCACGCCTGTCTATTTTTCAACTCTTCTCTGAGGGTGGCCGTCTATTAGAGGGTGCCTTACTATAAGAGGTTATACGGTATATTAGGAAAAAAGTAGTACTAAAAATACTGAAAAGAAGTATTAAAAATACTACTCCCACTTAAAAAAGTCTTAGCAATACTTCTCTTTTTCACAGGGGAGGACAGGTGAACAAGTACTTTGTTTTTTATAATTTTTGAACTGAAAAAAACATAATACGTACTAGTAGTTATCTGAAAAAAGATAGCACAATTGTTTTAGATTTTTTCCTCTACGGCTATCTGATACCACTTTTTCTTTGAAGCTCATTTTTTTCGTTGTTTTAAAATCCATATACAGGGGCAAATAAATACAGTTTGTTTTATGAAATGGAATCGAAAAGTATTTATTCTCACAAAAAAACATAAAGGGCTTGTCAAGTTGTCAAAAAATCAGCTGGACTTTGATGAAGCAATACTTTTGCTAAAGATGCGTACAATCGAAATTTCGGCGGAATTTCGGACGGGCGGCAGGACGGGCGGGAAAATTGAAAAGGCCGGGCGGACGGCCGGTGCAAATATTAAAAGACGGGGACGGGACACCGTCCAAATTTCAGAAATGTGCCCCACTATGCCCGGGACCCTCAATTAAATGACAACCTATTTTCAAAAAGAGGTGTCGTTAAATCGAGAGTCACGGGTCATTTCAGCAAACTTATTTTGAAAAACAATCGGTAAAACCGGAATCATTGCGATGTTTTGGGCTACAAGGTTAGTCAAGAAAATACGGACATTTTCTGAAATTTTAACATGAAATTTGTGGTCGCATATATTTATTTGTTAGTGTAAAGTGGTTGTCTCTCTATTTGGACGTAGTGTTTTCAATTCGATGAGCTCAATTAATGACATCGATTTTCCTGGGGAAATCGATGGGGAGCTACTTACGCAATATTTTTCAAAAATGTCCGTGTTTTTATGACTAACCCTCTGAACTGGAGAATCACAACTGATCAAAAACTTCAAAAAAAGTGTCGGACTCCAGGTGGAAACAAACTTTTGCAGTGTCATTAAATCAAGCTCTGACTGTGATAACTAAAAAATGGATGAAAAAAACCTTTGGTGAAATCAGTCCACTGCCATCAAGCTTAGATAATATAAATTGCTTTCTTTCGGCAAGCTGTTTAATAATGACTTCAGTGTCTAGAGAATTGGGTATTGTTAAAGCCAGTGGGTTCATCCCCATTAAAATACTTAAAACGGCAAGCTCGACATTTATTAACTAAAACAAAATTATTTTTATCTCACCTTTTTCTAATTTTTTTTAGAGAATATTTTGTTAAATTCAAAAGACAATTGTCATTTCACCGCCAATTCGAAAACATTTTCCTAACCATAGAACTTCTGTACGGGTTGTTTAACTTGGTTTCCAACAAAACTTTACTTAAAAAAATTTAAATTTCAGGATTAGTTTTATTATCTCATGTTTTTCTCACTAGAACTTCGCAAAAACAACTCCTGTATGCATTTTCAAATCCATAGTTAATCTCGGAATCATGTCGAAAATGTCTACCCACATACCTTAGACACAAATCACTGTAAAGTGACTCTGGATGCATGGAGGGGGTTTCGAGTTACGATGCGAACACCCACATACCTTAGACACAAATCACTCGAAAGTGACTTCGGATGCATGCAATTTCTTAAAGTAGAATGCCGTTTGAAGTTGGAAAGTGTAGTTCAAACTATATGTATCTGATAGGATAGCACAGATATAAGTGGTTGTGTGTTTGGTGTTCTTTTCATAGTCCTGAGTTCGGCTCGACGTGGCTGCATTTTAATTTTTCTGACTTTTATGGCACATTAGTGTTTTATAATCTGTTAGTGTGTATAATCATTCTCAATATTATTTATCTTGTCCGTCAAATCACGTAAAAAGGTTATTGATTACCAATTAAAATATAAGTTCTCATAATTGACTTTCTCATCCACGTCTAGACTTATTTCACTCGTACACATACTCTTATTTTATTGGCTATCCTTATCATCCTATTTGACTGATTTGATGGATAAGAAAAATAGAAATGAGAAGAAAAATTTATGAAACAGTGATGAGCAAAAAAGTCAAAATAAGTGAAAGAATGCAGCCACTTGGAGTCGAACACGTGACCATAAAAACGCACCAAGTGCTCAACCACTCTGACATTTAAGCTCATATCCAAATAGATAGATATAGTTTGAACTACACTTTTCAACTTCAAACGTATTTTTACTCAAGAAAATCGCTCCGTTAGCAGATTTTGACAATTATGTCACTATACTACTCTTCAATTTTCTATCGAATGTTATATAGCCGTTTTCGATTTTGCGATGACACTATGTGTGGTTTCCTTGTTATTACCCAAACCACTCTAAAGTTTCAAGACATAATTTCAACAAGTACTCATTATTAGAAATTGGATACAGGAGCTATTTTTGCAAAGTTCTAGCGAAAAAAACATGCAATAATATGATATCCAGCTACCCTCCTGTACCCTCCACAATGTTCTCCCAAGACAAAAAATCTAAATTTAGTCAAAAAAAACATTTTCAGGAACTTCCGTCCCAACCTGAAAAAATGTGTTCTACATGTTTCAGGACTTAAAGCACAAAAAAGTATATAAAACGGCTGAATACACCGAGCTCCGACCAAATATAGATTTACTTTTGAAAATTTGCTTGAACTCGCCTTTTCCATGAAAATTTTTATACTTTATGACAACAACTTACTGAAAATAAATTCTGATAAATAAACGATTTGTGAAGGAAAAAAGGCATTTCAAAAGCTGTCTCATGAGTGCAACAGTTCGCATTCAAGGATGCTACTGGAATGACCAAACCGAAAAAACATCCCCCCATTCCCCGCTCCTTCGTAAAAAAGCTACCGGAACCCTCTTCGATACACAACCACCTTAGATAGGAGCGGCATATCCCAGTGGCACCCATTCAAGGGCTGAGAAATAATACTATTGCTATTTCTACTAAAAATAAAAATAACCGTAAGTGATGTAACACAAAGAATTAGCAATGCAAGAAAAGCGTTTTCCAGACAAAATTAAGCGCTTAAACGAGGATTTGCAACCTGAAATTTTTTTTGAAAAAACTTTCTTTATAAAGTGCATCACCATTACAACTGGCAATATCATAATGAAAAGAAGCTGTCGGCTTGCCGCAAACTAAGCAAATCAAATTGCTTGAAACTTTTTGCATAATGCCAGATTTAATAGTATAGTTTTGATTGGTGATTAAAATAAAGCAAATGCGCCAATTCCAAACTGTAAAGTTAGGTTTATTTATCTTTTCACTCTCCTTCCAAATCTCTTTTAAAGTTTCTTGAAATACAAAAAAATCAAATAGCATTTTTTCGCCTTGGTCTGCCTGTGGTCATTTTTCACTAATTCAATCAGGATTTTCTTAGAAACAGCAGATCCTCAATTCTGAAACAAGATTCGTGATTAGCGTAGCCGATTTTCTTAAAAAAAACTTATCTCAAACGCTTAAATTGACAGTCGAATTTCAATTACCGTTTGAGACAAAAAAACATTTTAAGAAAGCACTAAATTGAAATTAAATGGTCAATTTCAGCGTGTAAGATAAATTTTGTGAGAAAATCGGGTACGCTGATCACGAATTAGAAGTCAGAATTCAGGACTTGCTGTTTCTAGTAAATTTCATTTTAATGGGTGAAAAAAGACCACAGGGGAGTGAGGCGAAAAAATGGAAAAAAGGTTTATGATTCTCTTCATTCTGATAACGGGAAACGAGAAATATTATAAGTCATAAAGGTCATATTCTGAAAAGTGCACCAAAATACAGTCATTGAGCGTTTTGGAATTCATGTTAATACCCAATGTAGTGAAATCACTTTTGAAATAAGTATTGGAAAAAGAAGCGCTAGTAGCGATTACTTCTCCTCATAAATTCAACATCGTGTTTTAAGCACTCCTAAGTAATTTTTTTGGGCCAAAAATAGGGTTGTCGAGTGGTGTACTTAAGTACTGGAATAAATCTCCCGCCTTCTGTTAACTTCTGAAACTATATAATTTTTCCATTTTTCGAAGCGCCGGCGCCTTACAATAATTTTGCCGTCGGCGCCGACACGCTTCATTTTTTCGCCGCCGGTGACGGCGATAGCGTCGGCGCCGGCGTGCAGGTATGCTCCTAAGTATATTTTATATGCTTAAAGCAATGAAAAAGTTATCTTCTAACTTTTTTTCCACACAAAAAAATGGACTTTTTGAAAACATTTTTTTGACCAAAACTTGACTTTTTGCCTTGGGTTACCAAGGTAAACTACTTTATATTAAGGTATTCTACCGCGTTTTAGTCACCGGAACTTGGCAAGAAGAGTCTCTTTATGAATTTTTGATTAATAATCAAAATCAAGACTTTTTGCTTTGTAGGACCGAGGCATAAAGTCGAATTTTGGCCAAAATTTTTTTTTTCAAAAAACTATTTTTGTGTGAAAGAATGTCAGAAAATAGTTTTTATCGTTTCAAGCATATAAAAATTACTTAGGAGTCGTTTAAACACTATTTTTAAGTAATTGAAAAACCTGAAATCTGAGAAAAAGTAGTCAAAAATTACTCCACAAAATTACTCTAAATTACTTAGAAGTGGTGATATTAAGATTTGAAAAAATTGGGGTCGCGGGTGGAATGGTAAAATATGGTTGATGCTATTTGATACTAAGGTGAAAAAAAGTTATCGGCTACTATGTTCGAAACATTCGAGCGTCTAAACATGTCTAGGCTATTGAATTATATTTTTGAAAGCATGAACACCTACATAAATAGTATCTCAATATAAAGTTTCAAAGCCTAAAGATTTGCGCACACATATATAAGAAAAAAATTCTAACTTTCTTTCGTATCCATTCAAATTGTAGCACTTATTTGAAGTAAGCCTACGGCAGTGCCCCGTCTGGCTGGTTTTTGCAAGTCTGTTATATAACCATTGGAGCCATTTTGTCGCTCTACCTTTGCTCTTCTGGCTGTTTCTTATTTTCTTGCTATCAGCCTCAACTATATTTGTGACAGAAAACGCAGATTGTGCGCACCAATTAAATACCAAACAAGACAACCGATCATTAAAATGTGTTACTAAAATAAACGGTATGTAGCAATTACCCAGGTTTTTTGGATTAAAAGCCTTGTTTTGACCGCTGAACCGAGAACTATTGTTATTTTTGAAGTCGTCTGTAATTCTGTATCAAATGAGCGCTTTTGAACAGAAAAATAGGCTTATTTGCGCCCACCTTCCAAAATATATGCCTTTGTCCCCCTCTTGATTTTTTCAGGGTTTTTTTTTTAATTTAGCTTAGTCACCCTGTTCTTCAGAAATTTGACGCTACTGCCGTATACCCCACCCAAAAATTAAATTTTTCTGCGTTTGACCTCACCCAATAATTTTAAACAAATATATATAACTAATTTGATTGTAAATCTCGTAGTGAAGGGACATAAAAAAGCAGTCTTCAAAATATTATCGGCTAGCTTGAGAGGGTAAGGGGATGAAAGTAGGCCACTTTTTGGTCAATTTTTGGATATTTTTTGACTGTTCTACCATATTTTTCAACTCGATCCGTGGCAAAAATAGACTCTTTATGCGTTTTATGATCAAGAGTGCCTCTCGGAATCATGTCTAAGGCAAGTGAGTGCTCGCCTCTTAAATTCTCAAGCCCCTTGCGACTCTTTCGGGGAAGAAAGAGGCTTGGGGGCTTGGAGTTGAGATGCGCACACTTACATACCTTAGACATAAATCACTCGAAAGTAACTCTGCATGTAACTCCGGTAGGCCCCAGTCAACAAAACCGTCTTCAACATCTTTTGTTTTATACTGAAAAGCATCCCCCTCCTGTTTCAAAGTCAAGCCAGAGGCTCAGCCATCTAACAGTTCAGACCGGCACTCAGAGAGTGCTCGATCAGTCAACAACACCCGGACCCGCCCGGCTAAATCTTACGAGAGTACTTATACTTTTGCCTACACCACAAGTAGCTATGTTTTTGGTTAGTGACCTCGACGCTTTGAGAATCAAAACTTTTTAGTTATTATGGGCTATTAAATAAGTGGCTCCTGTTTTGTACCTTCTCTCCGATATACAGCCCCTTAATTTTTTAAGCTGGGATTTTTGACCTTGAAAATGTAAAATGTATGATTGAAATCAGCTATATATAAATTGACGTGATTTAGGATTGTATATTCATTCTGAAACTATCTTGTGTCCACTTGGCCAGGTGGTATCCAATCCAGTTTTTGAAGTTCAGATTCCTGAAATGGCAACTTTGCTCTCGACTTACCTGATTTCCCACACAATTTTGCATTAGATAAAATTGTATGTTTTTGTATTTGACTCATTTTTCACAGGCCTCTGAGGTGAAGGTCTAGTTGATCAGGTAGTACCTCAGGTTCAGGGTTCAGGCGGAAAAACATCAGTCTTATCATACTTGAAAAACTCATAAAAACTTAGTTTCAGAAAAACCATAATCAACTGTAAGATGTTGATGTGTGAATTATGAGGGACAAGTTGAGATCCAAGAAACAAAGTGAAGTCGAGAGACTAATTTACAGGCTTGCTGAATGGCAGCTGATCACATTAGCTATTTTGACAATAAGAGTACAATAAAAAGCTCAATAAAATCATTTCTCTGCAAAGCTATTTATTACGAACTTTTTTGTTGAGGAATATTGAATCTCAAATTATTGGGCAAGTTATTTTGCCGAAAATGACTTTCGCCGAATACATTTTTTTTCCAAATTAATTTTTGTCGAATTTATTTATTTCCGTAATATATCTTGGCCAGACCAGGGTCAACCAGAAAATCACAAATCATCCCGTTTGGAAGGATGTGGCTGCACGGTGAAATGAAACTCTGTCTATGCTTGAGCGTCTTCTTCAACAGCAAAGAGCAATCAAAAGGTACTCTGCCAGAAATAATTAACTTTTCCGTAAAGCTACTTAGGTTTCAAAATTCGGCCTCGCTGGGTCAGTGTGTAAGCGTTCGTGTTTCATACCTAAAATGGTGCCCAGGTTTGATCTCACCTGGTGGAAAGTTTTTTCTTTTAGCTTGTTTGATTAATATTCAGGGATAGTTCGACCATTTCCGAATCAACGACCTTAATTACTTTTAGAAATTTGTCACAAAAGCAAAAATAAATAGCGTATCACTAGATGGGGTCGAACATGTACACTGTTTTAGGCCATGAAAACAAAAGCCTATCTTCTGCGCCACCGAGGTTTTATAAAAAATTTTACCTAAAGTAGTTACCCTAACCAATACCCGAGAGCCGAAATTTTCCGATTTCGGATGCTAAAACCGAAAACGTGTGCCCGAACAACCAACTCTAGTGAAAAGAAACCAAGTAAAAATCGTAGTTTTGATATATATACCAAAAAAACTGTTATGAAATTTGAAGTCCATCTGTGCTTACAGAATTTAGGCTAAGAAAAAATACTCTTTGTAGGGGGCGGTTACTCTGAGGGTTTTAACGGTTCAAAAGTGTCCATATTTCTTGTAACACCCTCTATTAACAGTTTGAATAATTGAATCATGAGTTACCCCATATTCTTTATCAAGTCTATTTTTGTTAGAAGAATCTTAATTCTTTGAAACCCAATTAACTGCTCGCGGACCTTTTCTCGTGCGTTTAATATGTGTTTGTAGCTATGAAAAATGCTAAAAATTTTCTTCTTTTAGGCAGCCTTTTGTTCTTTATCAGACTTACTTTTAACCATTATGTTCAGCTTCATATTTCTCAGTAAAAAACCCTTACATTAAACCAGCCGCCCTTATAGTGTTATTGCAAAATATTGAAAAAGCATAATAAATACATTATTCAATGAATACAAATACAGTAGTAGTTCCATAAGACGTAAGTCTGAAAAATATGAGAATTATTTTTTTACCTACTTTCAGATAAAATTCTAAAAAACGTGAGAATTTTTTTGAAGGTTATGTGAAAATTTTTTATCGTCCTTATTTAAAGTAAGTGTAGAAACAAAACCTGCTGTGATTTTTGTCGAATATGCCTGCATTAGAGTCTATTTTGAACCTAATCGAATCTTTTATATATGATTTTTCAGTTAGGAATATTTTATATGAACCATTTAGTGATTGCGCCATAAACTATATTTTTTCTGACATTAGAGAGGTATTTGGTTATAAAATTAGATTTACACTTTAATGAAAAGAAGAAAAAATTACTTTTTGTCTGCGAAATAATAATGTCTTCAATTGTTACTATTGCAAGCACTTTTGTCTACACTCTGGAATTGCCGCTAGACATAAAAAAAAGTTGGATTTATGATTCTCAACGTGAAAATTGGCTTTGTAGCGTGACTTGAACAAATTTGAATTTTTTTTGAAGAATTAGTGTAGGTAGTCTCCTGTCTTATCGATTATCTAAGAAAAATCAATAACACGGGACCAGCGATTTTTTTCGAGCCGTTCTATTTTTTACTTATTTCGCGTTAGATCTGATATTAATAACCTTATGCTACTTTTAAAATCAATAGTATTATAGTACAAAATTTAGACTTTAACAAATCAAAAAGCTTGTTAAGAAAAGAATGGCGGTCCCCGCTTTTTTTCTGTGTAACGCACGCATATGCGTACCTAGGTTGTTCTGATGGGGAGAGGGGGTGGTGACTTAATAGGCGAAAATTCCTGACGGGTGGGGGAGGAGGTTCTGAAATAGCAAAAAAGGCTATAAGGCTAAAAAACTAAAAAGACAGCTAGAAAATTATGACGTGGGAGGAGGGGGGGGGGGTATAGCTCGGCTAGCACATCCCTTATGCCCCTACACAATGATCCGTTTTTCGTCCTCATGCGCACTTTAATTCAACGTAAAAAAGGTAATGAAATTTATTTCGTATAAGCCTTTAATGTGGTTCGCAATATAGTCCGTAATGCGGTCCGCGTTGCGGACTACTTAAATGCATATACGCAACCAATTTTCATTGCTTTTTCTCTACTGTGCTTTTAAGTGCGGATGCGAACGAAAAACGGATTATTGTGAACACAGGGTAACACCCACCACCCTTCCGCCCCCCCCTTTAAAGAGGCATGCTCGCCGCCGATGGAATATTTTGAAAAGTGTGTACCAGGTCAATTCAAACAAAAATTTTTTTGAAATAAATTTTGGTTGAGTAGCCTGCGGGGAATAAGTAATCAGAAACGCGTCCATCGCTTGTTAACATCGTTGGCCTAGTGGGATAGTGAAGATAAATATGAGTAATGAAGAAAAAAAACATGCAATAGAAAGTTTCAACAGTTCAACAATTTGAATTTGAGAACAAATTTTTATAAACTGCGAGATTTTTCGGAAATGCTTATTTGGTATAAGCTCATAAGTTACTACAGAAGTTTGGTTCTTTTTAGCAAATCATTAACGAGTTCCTAAAAATCTTACAGTTTTGTTCGTAATTATGCCGTTTACCGCCAACCCCACCCTAAAATTTTTTCAAAAGCGCCCGAAAAGAGTTCTAAACATTTTTTTTGCTTAACATGATACAAGAAACATTTATAAAAAGTTTTTGATGAAAAATTGAAGAGATTTTCAAAAAATATTTAACCACAACTAATGAAGGCCAGATAGTCTTTTAAAAAAAATTTAAGGCTATTTTTTGACTTAATTTTGGTCAGATGTAAGAAAAGCTGATAATTTTTGAATATTTTTCACTGTTGAGGGTCTTCCGCGTATAGAAACTGTGGGATAAAGATGAATATGTGGAGGCCAGTGTCATCCGGCTTATGACTACTTTTTTTTGACGTGGTCCTTTTGGTGTACATTTTAGGCTCTAGGCTTAGCCAAGGGTAGGCCAGCGTATGTTAGGACGACGTTTTTCTCACTTTGTAAAGTTGGTGAACATTTCTGAGCCCGTCCTAACTTATGCTAGCTTATCCGTGCCTAAGCCTAGGCCTTAAAATGTGAGATTAATCAAAAGTGACCCTTAAATACCTTGAATCCATCTGGCTTTTCTTAGTTAAATTCAAAGATTAATTTTTTTGAATTTTTTAACCGGAAACGTTTCTTGTATTGTATGAAGCAGAAAAAGAAGCTGAGGACCTATTTTTGGGTCATTTTGAAAAAATGTGAGGGGTGCGCGTGCTGTAGTGTATTGGTGGTGGTAAACGAGAAAAGTACCGTTTCGTTGACTATTTTATACGAGAATTGGAAGAGTGGCTGAAATTCATTAGCTACACCTGTCAAAACGAACCAAAGTTACAAAGGTTAAAACAAATGTTAATGCAGAACTATATAAAAATATTTACGATAAATTTCGTTTTTAAAATTACAGCGTTTCACAAAAATGCCCAATTACAGTATCCAAGTATTAAATCAAGTGTTCTGAAAATGTGGCTGAAAATCATGCAAACAAAACTGCATCAACATACTTAGTATGAAAGCTTTTAAATTGCAATACACACCGAAGATACAACTGTATTTCTTTCAATTTTTGAGACTGAAAACAAACTTGGAAATTATAAACCCAATTATTAAGTGTAAAGCTGAACTTAAAGTTCCTGAGAGTGAATTTTCGAGTATGCCACACTATGGAAAATATACCATTTTACGATATGATTAACACTATGGCATACTTAGAAAGGACGGTGTTTCACTTGACATTTTATAAACATTTATTATTCGAAACAATTTCCATCACGTTTAACCAAAGTTTTATTTGCTATCACCAAGTCCAGATGATTAACTTTTTAAAAACTACAGTCAAACTTCTTCATAAGCTACACTCCATATAAGCTACACCTGAGTCCGGTCCCAAATGGGGTATGTTCTGTATAATATACCTCCTATGAAAGCTACACCTCTCTATAAGCTACATCTTGGATCGGTCTCGAGGTGTAGCTTATAGAGAAGTTTGACTGTATTGCATGCAACAATCATGATTACGAGAGGTGAATGAAGGAAGGGGGGGGGTTGGTTGTTTTTGCTTAACTGTAAATTTAGCGCTGCTCGAATTCACTAAACAACCGCCCAAAAAACAAAATACCAAAGCCCTATAACTTCTAGTCTTAGCAATCAGGCTCAGGCCTTAGGCTGCGTGCCCTAGACCTTAGGCTTAAGGACAACCAGTACCAATTTCAGCATTTTTCAAAAGAAATTATGGTTAAGAAGTGTTGGTATTACCGAGCAGCTTTTTGCAGGGAAGGAGGTGGAAGAGTTTGAACAAGCAGCGTCTTAAACTTTTGTTTAAACGTCTCTTAATTGTTTTTCATACGCTAAAAAGCTACAAAAAAGGTTTTTTCCTAACAATTTCCGAACTAGAATAGTAGATTTAAAAAAACCCTTTACCAAAACTTGACCAACTCCCTTGGTCCCCGAAGCTAATAAAATACAAAGGGTACCTGAATATTAAAAAAAAATGATGAAGATGGGATTTGAACATACCGTATTTTCTCTATTAAGTCCTCCCTCTCTAATAACTCCCCCCTATTTCGACCCCATATCTCAGCCTAAGGAAAAATTTTTGTAAATCTGTTTTTTGCGTTTTCTTAATCACCAAGATCTTAGTTGATTCCACTTTTTAGATTTTGGTCGGGCATCCGAAAATCTCAAAATCGAAATATTTTTTTTCCGATTTTTTAAGGGTTGAAAAATAAAAAATCCCGGGGGACTTACCACAGAAAATACGGTAGTTTTCTTAGCTGGAATTTTATGCATTTTTTGTGCATCCATAGTCACTTTCGAGTGATTGGTGTCTAAGGTATGTAGGTGTGCGCATTTCAACTCCAAGCCCCCTTAATGCATCCAGAGTCCCTTTTGAGTGAATTGTATCTAGGGTATGTAGGTGTGCGCATCTCAACTCCAAGTTCTCAAGGGAACGCAGGGCCAACTTACACCCACCAATCATTACGCCAGAATACCATTAAAGAAACTCAATCATATAGTTTTTCAATGACAAATAACAATTTGCTGCATCATGATGAAAATTGTCCTGAATAATTAAAAGTTCAACTTTCATTCCGAAAATGAGAAAAAATCACTCTCGAGACATTTAAGTTTCGCTTAACTTACTGCCTTTAGAAGAGGTGTCACCAAGCTGAGAACATCTCCATATCTTTTTGCTCCTGCTAAAGCTCCCATGTTAGCTTGAAGTAGATGTAAGAGCATTCTGGAGTATTGCTGAGACATTCTTTGCAAAAGATCTATGTCAGTTCGGTCTATGTCTTTCACAGCTAGAAATTTTACCAGTGGTGTGCTCCCGAAAATTTTGGCTCCCGCTCTGGCTCTTGACTCCTACAGCAAAATTTCTGGCTCATGCTCTGGCTCTTGGCTCCTGCCCACAAAATTTTGGCTAGTCAGGAAGAAGGTAATGAGGAAGAAGTAGACAGGAGCGAGTAGCCAGGAGGGTGGTATCCAGGCGGGCGCATGCAATCGATAATATGTTTTTTATGGTATTTTTACAATACGGTATTGGCGCCGATAGGCGCGTGTTGCCACTACTTGACTTAATACCAAACCCATACTTTAGTTACTTTCATTTTTGAACAAAAACAACCAATATATAAAGACAAAAAATGCAAAAGCGAACGACAAATGATGGCAATGAGATTGCCCTAAAGTCGCAACTTAAATTTTTTGCTAAATATTTTCAGCCTCTCACATACCTGGATTAAAGAGAATCATAGCCTTCAATAATACATATTCTTCAATTGATAATTTTAATTGGTTTACTGGATTCATAACTGTGGAAAAAATCTCTGTGTAACATTTTTTTCGAAATCTGTAAAATTAAATCATAAATTACATAGCCTAAATTTTAAAGAATAAAGATTGAGCATCTCTGCAACAAAATTTGTAACGTTTAAAAACTCAAATAGGCACTTTGTGAGGTTCGTGCATCATTATTTAATATTGATTTCGAAAATTCTAAAACAGTCTGAAAAAGATAAGTTCACCTCAGAAATGCTATGTAAGCCACCAAGTACCCGCCTAAACGAGTATCTAGCTCCATGATCCGGAAATCTTAGATGTCGTCAAAATTGCTTGAAAGCCTACAGGGTGGCCCAAAAAACCTAAAAAAATCCGAAAATTTTTGTCAAGGGCTTCCGCGCACTGTCTTATATACAGATTTTTTGGCGTAAGCAAGGATGTTTAAATAACGGTTGTGAGGCCGGTACCAAGTCCTCTCATTCTGCCGTTGTCTTAGGTCTAGCTCTCGTAGCATGAGATTAACGCGGCTCGCTGCACAGGGCTAACTCACTAAGTGGAAGCTGACCTTATGACCTAAGACTGCTACCGTCCATCCTTGTTACACCAAATTCAATATAAAAAATAGAGACAGGATGAAAAAACAATAAATGAATGCGACACGCAAAATTTCAATGACTGAACTGTCTAATTTAAACTGTTCAGAAAGTCTGAATTTGAACAGCAAATTCTGACATATTTGTTTGAAATTTTGTTGTGATTTTCGAAATTTTTTTGCACTAGCACGTAGCCCTTGATCTTGGCTTTTAAACAAGCTACAAACACTGCTGAATAATGTAAGAAATATATGAGTTCAAAAGTCTTTAACAAAACAGTGTTAATTTTAAAAAATTTCAGGTTTTTTTGGGCCACCCTGTATGTATCTTACTCAAAATTAAGCGCTAAACATGGTTTGACAGTATTGAAACATTTTCATCTGGTTTCATCACTTGAACTTCTAGGAATACTACTTTACAACCAATAACTGGTAAATGGCGCTTAGGTGACAACACCTGAGTACTACCTGCTAAGACCCTATTACAGGTTGCCGCATCGGATACCTTCACTCGCAGTGATAGTACCGTACACACTTTTTTACCTTCACTCTTCAGTCTAGTACCGTACACACTCCCTAAAGCTTTCTATCCCAAACCTTTTTTGACTCAAACTCGGTTTTCACTCTCTAATAACACGCCACCCTTCTGCCAATTTTGTCCGAATTCCCAGGGGTTGAAACACCATACAACATGGCTTATAATCCGAGCGATACAGTAGGTTAAGTGATCAGGGATGAAATAGGAAAGGTTAAATGTGTTTCACCAGCGAACCTTCAGCGCAGCAATTGTCTTGTGCGGCTTGGAAGAGGCTTTTGACTCAAGGTAAGGCCAGACGTAGTAGCCCATGACAGTCAAATATAGGGAGTGGATCAAAGTTGTGGATCACAACTTTCCGGACGCCATCACTGTAGATCCTCATTGGACAAAGCCAATTGGTCAGTGGCCGCCTAACTCCGCGGATTTGACTTTCATGTACTACTTTGTCTGGCCTTACCTTGAGTCAAAAGCCTGTTACAAGCCACACAAGACACTTGCTGCGCTAAAGGCTTCGCTGGTGAAAGAATGGGATGCAATTCCACAAGAAATGATTCAGAACGCCATCGACATTTTTCCAAAAAGACTGAAGAAGTGTGTTGAGGCTGGTGGTGGTCATTTTGTTGAATAAAATTTATGTTTTATAGCTTGTTGGAAAGAGGAGAGTTAGGGCTTCAATATGGTGTAAAATGTTAAATGCTATGAAAAATATTTCTTTAGAAAATGAAGCTTTTGAAAGTGAGTCAGAACTTTTGCCGCACCCGGTAGTAATAAAATGGGGTAAAATGCCTGAAAAGGGCCGAAGTAGCTAAGATGAACCCAGATGCCCGAAAAGTATGGAAAAAGGTATCAAAATTTTCGAAAATGGCCCCAATGTCAGAAAGCGAGGTAGGTACTGGAAATTGCGCCATTGGAGCAGCGTGCCTCCTAGTTATTAATACTATGTTGCTTTTTTGTCCTAAGAGTACCTTCTGGTGCAAAATTTCACGCTAAATACCATACAATTAACGATTCACGATACTACCGGGGATCGGAAACCTTGGCTTGGATGGTTCCTAGAGGCAGCAGACCCACGAACAAAGATTTTCTAAACTTTTATGTTCTAGAGTTCTAAATTCTGCACAAGAAAGTGCTCTCCGGACAATCAGGCATTCTAGCGTTGAAAAATCTTACTCGGCATCTTCACGATAGAATCGTTATTACAAGGATTCGAACTGTCTTGAAAAAGTGGCCCCTGTATTATTCCCTTCTAGTCCCAACAAAGCTCTTATTCCGTTTTGAAAATATCCTGAATGTCATGAATATCTCAATAGTGTACCATTAGAAAGCACACTTTTCCTTTCATGTGAATCATTTCAATCGATGATGAAAATTGACGAGATGTGCCCTTCTAAGGTTATGAAAGCAAAGGGCACCTTGCCTGCAAATAATTTATATTTTATTTTTTCAGTTCTGTAGTGTTGAGCGTGAAATTTCGAACCAGAAAAAGCTCTCAGCACTTTCTGTTAAATACATCTTACGTGTGTTAAAAACATCTTACTCTGTATCTTTACGAGAGATTCCTACTAATTTCATTTTTACTGGAATCCAACCATTTGGAAAAACAAATGTTTCTTCATTTTGTTTGAAAGAGTAAAACCCATCTGTCAGATTAGTACATAACAAAGACATATTCCGCATGATTGATTCCTAAAAATCATTACTCCGATTAGTGTTTTGGGAACTTATCTCGCAAAAATAATGAAAAAAGACTTGCCTGTGATTTAAATGATAACAGCTGGAAGACGGGCAGAGCTTTTGCCATTTCCACACTGAGTAAAATACATAGGTTTATGTAGCTTGGCAATTTTTTCGCTTGCCATTCTTCACGTATGTGTTTGAAGTTTTTAAGAGGCCAGTATTCTGGTTTCTTAAAAAAAGTTACACACTCGTGATTTATGAAGTCGTGATCCAAAATTACGAAAATAATTTTAAATCACCAAATCGATAGAAATATTTTTAAATTTAAAAATAGCTGTAAGTACTTTCTCATGTCAAATTATTCTTTTACCCCGTCGAATTATTCTTTTACCCTGTCAAATTATTCTTTTACCCCGTCAAATTATTCTTTTACCTCGTCAAATTATTCTTTTACCCTGTCGTATCGCAACAATTTGTTACTTTTGAGTATTTCTTAAACTTTGTCTTTCAATTTTTTTCAAGGTTTGATACCAGCATGTAGCCCGGGATCTTAGCTTTCTAACAAGCTATTAACTAACTCACTGAGATATCGAAAAAGTAGAAAACAAAGTCATTTTATAGACCAAATTTTTTGAACAATTTATGGCTGTACGAAGTTTCGTAACAGGACGATTTCGTAACAGCGAATTTTCGTAACAATTTTTTTCGTAACAGCGAATTTTCGTAACAGTTCTCAGTGATCTTTATTTACCCTTGATGGTCACGAATAGTCCTGATCATCACTCAACAGTCTTGATCCACAATCAACGGTGCTAATCAACCCTCAATGGCCCTGATCCACGCTTAATAGTTCTGATCTCGCCTTCAATGTCTAAAATCTTTCAGATACTGTCTTCGCTTATGTGGGTGTCCAGTACGTGAAAATTTCTCCTGCTCCTAAAGCTATCTGAATCTTGAATATGTTAAATAACTCTATGAGTAACATAACATATCTGAAATTTGGGTGGTTTTGATCACTGTGAAATTTTTTTTGGCTTGACCACCCCAAGTAAACAAGACGAGACCCACTTGGTCGGTAAATATCAATGGAAATTTGCTTGGCGCTTGGCTTTTCTACCGTTGCCACCTCCTAGAATAAGCTGTTATGAAAAAGTTTGTTACGAAAATTGGCTGTCACGAAAATGTTCGTTACGTAAATGTTTGTTACGAAAAAGCTTGTTACGAAATTTTGCTGTTACGAAATTGTCCATTTTACGAAACTTCGTACAGCCCAATTTATATCGTAAAATTTAAATTTGAATTAAGATTGAAAAATTTAAATACTTTTTGAGATAAAAACCAAGTTTTCACATTTGACGGGGTAAAAGAATAATTTGACGGGGTACAACAATTTGAGCCATTTAAAAATATCTAGTTAATAGTTAAAAATATATTTTCAAATTTGAAATTTTGATTTGGCTGAATCTAAGAGGCAGCCAAACATTAATTTTTCTTTTGTCGTGTGCTCTAAGGTCAATTAGCCATTGCAGTGATGAAAGATAAACCTTGTGACTATCCGAATAAGCTAGTTCATTGCGAGTAGAAGTGATTAAATTTTGCATTGACCAATCCTCTATTATTGCTAAAGGACATATGATGGTTTCTCTGACTTTTTCGACTTTTGATTCTATAACTAATAGCAACTGCAGTAAGTGAGAATCTAGAGATTCTTTAGCAGCCGGATATACCTACAATTTTTTTTATAATTAGACACTGAATTAGACACTAAATATTTATATAAGTAGTTATACTTCATAAAGAAAATTTCAATCCGCGGCTGACTTTTCCAATAACGTATTTGAAGTTCGTGGATTAAGGCTGAACTTATTACATCTACTTATAGCTACTTGAATATAGGCACGCAGGGGTAGTCCCAAGACTCAGCGTACGCCAGTGGCCGTGTATGGCTTTTTTACAGGCCTAGGAGAAAGTGCGATCTCACGATATCCTTCTTGCACGTCGGCGCTCCACTTATTTCTCTGCTAACCGGCTCCTTTACACAAGGTGGTGGAAGTCAGTGATGTGTAATTCTCCGGCTCTGACTCTAGCTCTGGCTGCGCTCTGGCTCCGAGCAAAAGCCAGAGAAAAAATTTCTCAGTAAAGAGCTTGGAGCAAAAGCCGAAGCAAATTTTTTCAAATGAAGAGCCCGAAGCAAGAGCCGGAGTGCTTTATTTTTCGAATAAAGAGCTTGGAGCCAGTTGCAAAGAAAATTAAATTTTTTTGAACTAAGACTTTGGAGCCAAAGCCCTACCCAGGTGATGATGCCCAAATGTGGTGCCCAAATAGTGGTGCAAAGTTAATTCGACCGATGTGTTGGGAACACCAAGGTATTAGTTGTCAGATAGTGTTTGTGGTGCCTATGTTGATGTTCCCAGAATCGATCCTGACTCAAGTAGCGCTTAGTAGTAAGAATGCTGACCTCTTTTCTGCGACGCTTAACTCTGGTTTCTAACTAATTTGTAATAACCTAACTTATCTAAGTTTGTCCAATTTGTCAGTCTCATCTAACAAATTGCGAGTATTTCAATTTTACCGATCGCTTCTGAGAAACGCTAGCTCACGGCACCAACTAAAACATTTTCACGGCACCGGTGCGGTGCCGTGAGCTGCCGGTGCCGCATTAGTGCCACTTACAACACTGCTTAGATCTAGTTCCTTAACTGAGATCTTATGCCGAAAAAACCCATTTTATATCTTCTCTGAACTGAAAATTTTTAAATTTCTTCAAGTCGGGACGAAAAGAAAGTTTTTAGAAAATTTAATGTTTTATAAGTGTTCATAATATATTTTCAGCTTGTTGAGAATAAAAGAATAAGCTGAAAAGATGATTTTGTGATACTTTTCATTCTGAGTCACGTGCAGACCGAAAAAGGTTATCATAAAAGTGTATAGTTTAACCGAGAGATAACAAATAAAACCTCAACTTTAAACTTATTTGTTTATCATCCTTGTAATTTGTTTGCAGCAAACGCCTTTTTTCAGCTAACTCGGCAGCAATTTTGTCAGCATTGATTGTTTCAGGTAGTTTTATAGCCATCACATTCATTCCAACCAGTATGCAACGATCAAATCGGCAAGATACACATTTCGCTACTGGAACAAAATGTTCTTATATATTTGAAATGTTAGTAATGTAGAGAGGCATGGCTCTATACTTACTATAAACGGGTGCGTTTTTTGTCTTGGTCCCTCCTGTTGTTTTCGTGCGATTTTCGCCTTGGTCCCCCTGTTGTTTGTAACATCACTTTCAATACATATCCCTAGTATGTTGAATGTGGACATTTTTGTTGTTGAACGTGAAAATTTAAAATAAAAAATTTGGTAAAAAAAACAGGGTATCAAGGCAAAAAATGAAGAAAAAACATCAAGGGGACCAAGGCAAAAAACGCACCCGCTTAGTATAGGGCCAGTGGCCTTACTGTTGCCAAATTCGACTTTTTGAATTAAAAAAGGTAGATATTATTTAACACTGATTGTTTGTCTTGACAAGGTGGAAAAAGGCCGCCTTGTCAAGACTTTTTTTTGAGGACGTTTTTCTCAAGACAATAAATATTTGAACGAGTCAATACTTTGTATACATGTTGAATACATTTTCTCGTCAAAATTAACTGAAAATTGTGAAGCTTTCGTGCTTGTCAGACAGAGCGATTCATTCTGCATTGAATGAGACTGTAAGCGAGTGTATATCATCATATTTTAACTAGGCTTGAATTGTTTTAAGAAATGTACTGATTTTTTGAGAGCCAAACTTCAAGAGGCCACAGTACGGTGAAATTCTTAGAAAAACGGACTGAAATTAATCTTATCGAATTCAGCGTATAGTAGGCTTCCATTTCAGACCAAACACTCAATTACTAATTTTACGAACGGTCCGACCCAAGTATAAAATCACAGAACTTCTACTTTCAAGTGTGGCCAGAATATGTGCGAGATATTCTTAGTCACGCATGCCGGTATTTGGCTGAAAAACTGGAACAGAATGCTGCATTAAGTTCAAGTCACGCTCTTACTTATTTCGTCCTGTTTTCAGCTACGCGTGCAATTGCTTTGCTCTGTATGTCTTTTTTATTTAAACGTTGTGTGATCTTATTTTGCAAACTATGATTGGTAAAAATTACTCTGATAATTGGAATTGATGAACTGACTTTAACTGTTTATCATGATAACTCACTGGTGAAGCCTCTTGACTCGAGATTCACTGCACTGTGATTGAGCTGTGTTATCTCAGTTTTTTTCTTGGCTCGCTGCTTGAGAAACTGCTCGATTTGTGGCTGGTGAGAAATTTTTGCGAATCGAATTGTCATTTGGCGCCGTTTATTCATCTATTTTTGTTACTACTATCTGTTCGCCTTCGGAAACTTTTTTTTGGGAAATAAACCCAAGTAAAGTCCGAAGTCAAGCTTAGTTTAATTTAAAGTCAAGTTCACCTTTCGCCCTAGTTTGAAATATCGCAGAAGCTAGTAAAAGTTTGTGGCACGTTCGACTTTCGCTCGCGGCATAAATTTTTTTACTTTTGCTATTTCTCAGAGGTTTCCTATTACTTGGTTTTTGAAATTTGAAATATTCTTTTTGGCAACAATTTTACCTTCATAAATTACCACGTGACAAGTATTTCAAAAATTGACGTGAGCAGAAGTGACGGTCATAGGAGGTGGTCATCCCAGTGGTGGTCATCCCACTCATAACTGATCGCCGAAATATCATTCTACAGCCTAAAATCTTATTGTAAAACTTAAAAACCATTTAACTTACCATAGCAGCTAGAGACATCATAGCGCACAGATGATCGAATCGATCCACAAACTACGCACCTTTTTTCATATTCACTATAAAACTACAATTATATAAATAGAATTTTAAGAGTGTTAGAGACACGATTTTAAGAGATTCCAACAAAAGATGGTCACACAACTTATGTTAATACCCGGTACAATAATTATTAGCTAAAACGGCAATAGTAAACACACTCATACCGTTTTCACTGTATTGACTCCTCATTTTTCAACACCCCCCCCCTTCAATCGTGAAATTTTGAGGTCGATTGTGAGATTTTCGGGTGTTTCGTATCAGGAAAACTCGTGGTAGCTGAGAAGATAAAAAAAAATCAAATTTGCGAAATGTTTGCTCTAGACTGAAATATGTGGTCCCTAGGGTGAAGACTTGTCAGAAAATTGGGAGTTAATAAGTGAATACGGTATGGCCTTCTGAATTTCCTACATAGCATAGAAAGTTATGGTATGTTCACGTTGATTGAGTTCAAAACAAAGTTAGAGTTCGAGTTTTCGGCTACGTGAACACCTGTGATCCGAGTTAAGGTTAGAGGTTAAATAAGATGTTCATGCATATAAATTGGATTTCCTTGTGGTAAATCCCTCCAAAACTAGCTTTAATCAATCTTTAACCACTCTGGAGTGAGATTATGTGCTTTTTAATCTATATACATGAACATTTTTAAGTTCGATCTAAAACTCTAACTCGACGTACGTGAACACCATCGAGCCAGAGTTAGTTTGGGTTTTCGAGTACATGAAAACTTCTGGGTCCGATTAGAAAACTGTTCTATATTCTGAAAAACCTTTACATGCAAACAAAAATTAATTCAAAAACATTATTATAAAATTCGCAAATTGCTGTGCTATTCATGTTGCATAGTCTTTTAAAACAAGTTGTGTGACCATTTTTAAATCTGTCAAAATCTGATATCTAACACTCACAATATTCTATTCTGTTCATGAAATAAGAGTTTTCGTCATCAAGATGAAGAAAATCGAGAAAAAAGCCTTGGCACCCCTTATAGTCATTTATCAGTGTCAATGCTCGAAGATCACTTAGGGAACTTTGAAAAGTGCTCATTTCAAGTTTTCTATTTTGATGTGTTTTTTCGCCCTTTAAGGGGCATGGTCGTCGCCGAAAAGAATATTTAAAAAAGCGAGTAGCAGTGAAATTCAAACAAGATATAATTTGACGCAATTTTGGAAAAGTTTAGGAAAAACAATACATCCAGTGGTAATCGAACCGACGACCTACTATCGTGGTCCGCAGCCGCTCTCTTACTAGGTCACTAATGCCATTAAACAAAAAAATGTTTTTGATTGAGGGTATTCAACTAAAATTTATTTCAAAATAGTTCTTTTATGGATTGACCTGGCACCCGCTTTTCAAAATATTTCCATCGGCAGCGAGAATGACCTTTTAAAACAAAAACCATACTTTTTTTTTATAAAGAGCTGAAGTTTATGGTAGTGTGAACATATTTTTCAACCCCTGAGCCTAAGCCTAAGGGCTGAGAAAAAAAAACAACATTATCTGATTACAAAATCTAAAAAAGTTATACAAAAAATAAATATAATGATCACTTTCAAGAATTTTGAAATGGTTTAAAATCGTTTAAAATAAATTTTGTGAGCTTTTAGCAAATGGTTTTGCTTGAAATCTGTGCATTTTTCATCAGCTAAATCAATAACAACTAAATCAATAAAATGCGATATAAACAAATATGATGTCATAAAGAAAGTACTCTAATGCCTTCATTGAACATTTAAAACATTTTTACAGTATGTTTCAGACCCAGGAACAAGAACTAAAATATTCCTTATAGGGAAATTTGAGGCTAAGAGGAGGGTACTTGGGTGTGGTGTGTAATGGATTCACATTTATTCAGTTTGTAAAATACAATAATGCAAATAAACTACGAATTTGAAATAATACAAAATATAATACAAACAAATTAATACAATAGTACTAATTTCCTATTGAGAATATGTTTTTGTGAAGGGGGTAGCCAGGAAGACTAGAAGGAGGGTACTTGGGGAAGTGTGTGATCGATAAACATTTATTTAGTTTGCGAAATACAATAATGGCGTCGATAGACGACAGTATACAGTATTTATATATTTTTGATATTTTTGATATTTTAATTAATTTGATTTATTTAACAAATTTTAAAAGATCAGAAGCAAAAATTAAAGTGATCAATAATCAAGTCTATGCTCTCGTAAATTAGCATATAGCAGCTGAGGACTGCAAATTTGTCTATAGTTTCATGCACCACGAGTTTTATCATTTAATTATCAATAAAAACATTCAGTTATATTTGATATTATGTATTTTTAAATCGTATGAAACTTGTGTAGACATTGTCATTTTCTCGAGACTGATAAATAAAAAACAATTTTAGTAAAAATGCAATTATGTTTTATCGGTGTGCTTGTACTTTTTAACAATTTCGCAGCATGTTTTTGACCAAAGAACATCTCAAAAAGATGTTCAACTATGATTTTGAGCAAAAATATTTGAGAAATAATATCAATGACCACAAAAAAATCTGTGGTCAAAAAAAATATTTTTCGCATTTTTCAGTTATTTAAAAATAGTGTTTAAACGTCTCCTAAGTAATTTTTATATGCTTAAAACAATAAAAAAGCTATTTTCTCACATTTTTCCACACAAAAAATAGATTTTTTGAAAAAAAATTTTTGACCAAAATTCGACTTTTTGCCTTGGGGGACCAAGGTGAACCATCCTAAAGAGGTACCCAGACAACCAAAAAAGATGGAATTTAAACATAGTTTTGTTGACTGGGGCCTACCGCATGAAAAAAACTCTGGCATGCATACATTTTGATGCATCCAGATTCACTTTCGAGTGATTTGTGTCTAAGGTATGTGGGTGTGCGCATCTCAACTCCAAGCAACCAAGCCCCTTCGGGGGCGCAGGGGGCTTGGATGGTTAGAGATGCGCGCACTCACTTACCTTAGCCATAATTCCGAGCAAGACTCTTAATCAAAAATGAATTTAGAGGCTCTTTTTGCACAGCTCCAGTGACCAAAACGGGGTGAAATACCCTTATATAAGGTGGTTTACCTTGGTCCTCCAAGGCAAAAAATCGAATTTCGGTCAAAAAATTTTTTTCAAAAAATCCATTTTTTGTGTGGAAAAATGTAAGAAAAAAACTTTTTCATCGTTTTAAGCATATAAAAATTTCTTAGGAGACGTTTAAAGACTATTTTTAAATAACTGAAAAATGCGACCACCCCCCCCCCCCATCTTGACTTTTTCCAAACAAAAACATGTCTTTCTTAAATTTTTTTATTTCTTTTCCGATGGACTAAATTTTGTATGCCACTCGAAACAGAATTTTTTGGTGGTTTTGATGGTCAAGCTTTTGTGGTTGAAAGAGTCAAAAAAGCTGGTCAGGCACATGTATATATGTGCAGCTAAGATATTGCAAGGCGAAAAATATAGCTGTTCGCAGGTTGCAAAAGAAAACTATGATTATCAATGAAATTTTCACAAAATAAAATTCAGAAATAAAAACTGAGGCAGTCGTACATATCCCCTGTTCGGCTTCTATATATAAGCTTCCCATTTTTAAATAAAATAACACTATTTGTTTATTTTTGTTAGCTTTGTTATTGTTTTAACACTGGGATGCCTGATTGTCCTAAGAGCACATTCTGGTATAAAATTTGATAATGCCAAATTGGCAAATTTTATGCTGAACACGATAGTGAGAAAAAATTAAAAAAAAAATCACTATTTGCGGGTCAGATGCTCTTACGAACCAATCAAGTCAAGATTGTTGCAAACGAAACTTCAACAGGGCACATCGCGTAAATTTCTATGATCGTTGCAGTAAATTATAACTTAAGAGAAAGCGCATATTACAGGCTTTCTAAGGCTTTCGATTAAAGGCTTTATTTTCACATAATTTAGTTTCAATATTTACGCTTACGTGTGGCTCGTTATCTCAGCTCTCTAATATGCTGTAACACTTGAAGGTTTAATTTTAAAAATTAAAAAATTTATTTATTACAAGAAAGTACGTTTTGGCTGTGGTTTGTCCATCTAAATCCGTAAATCTTTAAATTTTTGAAATTAAACAGCTAATTGTTACAAATTATTTGGAAAACTGAAATTCAGAGCTACATGGTGTAAAAGAATCAAAATCGAAATCAAGTTCTGTTAAGATGAAGCGGAAAATTAAAATTTTAAATTGATGCCATATTCACGAAAAATTTTAACATTTGACAAGTTACGTTACATACAGTCATTTTTTGTGAATATATTATTTTGAATTTGAACAGGTGATGAAAATATTGTTTCTATTCACCCTGACGAGTGCTTTATTTTCTTACTCAATTGCTAGTGGCCCATCTGAAAAGAGAAGTATTCCGGATGAACGTAACAATCAAGAAACAAACGTCGAAGAAACGAAGAATCATAAAAAAATGACATTTGAAGTAGAAAGTCACATTGCTAGTTTTCAAAATATTATAAAAAATTATCATAGTGTGAAAGATTCGATAGGTGAAGGCAAAAAGTTTCAAGAATCTTCAACTCAACAAATCATTCATATGAAAAGTCATATGAAAAATTATTCAAACTTTTGCCAAACCGCAAGAGACCTGCTTTCTTTTCGCAAACAAGCTTACTCACTATACGGGAAAGTTTCGAAAACAACATTCAAAGACGATAATCTTAAAGAAGAAATGTGTTTGAAAATAGTTGGACTGATAAAAAGTTGTCGCGATATTTTTGTTGAAGTCATGAACAAGCAAATATTGAAAATTGCAAATAAAGAATACCAGATAGAAGTGACGAAGTTTGCTTATGAAATCGAAGAGCCATTAAAAAGCTACTCCAAGGGATAGAAGCCCGGAACAATAGTATAGAAAACATTTTATCAATTTCTGAAACACAATTATCGATCGTTGATTCTGATAGATTTTACAAAGAAATGACAACTAACGTAAAAAGTTGCATTGAGAATTATCAACTTTTGAAAAACAATTGTGCTAAGATCAAAGCTCTAGTAGACCGAAACGAAGAATTGAAAGAATTTCAGATAAGAAAAAGTGAAGAAATGCATGAATTTGCATCTATTTGCAAATATGTAAGAAATCTGCTTTTGTTTCGCCAACAAGCTTACTTGCTATATGATGAAGTGCTATATGATGAAAAATACTCATTTCACGTTCCTGTTTTCAAAACCGAAATAACCAAAATTGTTGCTGTGATAAATAGTATTCACAATATACTTGTGGAAGTCATAGATAAGAAAATCTTGAAGATTGCAAGTGTATATGGAGTAAAATGTGGTGATTCAAACTATTTTGCATATGAAATCAAAAAACCATTACAAAAGCTACTCCAAGCGCTAGAAGATCGAAAAAATGTTATTGGAAACATTTTATCAATTCCTAAAACAAAATTATCGATCGTTGATTTTGATGGATTTTACAAAGAAATGATAACTAACGTAAAAAGTTGCATTGAGAATTATCAACTTTTGAAAAACAGCTGTGCTAAGATTAAAGCTCTAGCAGATCGAAACCAAGAATTGAAAGAATTTCAGACAAGAAAAAGTGAAGAAATGCATGAATTTGCATCTATTTGCAAATATGTAAGAAATCTGCTTTCGTTTCGCAAAGAAGCCTTCTCGCTATATCGTGAATTTTTTAAATATTCATATCACTATCCTTTTTTCAGAATCTTAATAACTGAAATTGTCGAAGTGATAAATAGTATTCACAATATTCTCATGAAAGTCATCGATAAGAAAATCTTGAAGATTGCAAGTGTGGATGGAGTGAAATATAGTGAATTGAAATATTTTGCAAATGAAATCCAAGATCCATTAAAGAAGCTACTCCAAGGGCTTGCATTTCAGAACGAAAATCCAGACAAATACTTATTTTCAAGCATTACTGGAATAGATAAATCAATCGTTGATCTTAAGACTTTTCTTAAAGAAACGGAAGTTAAAGTGACAAATTACATTGATGCATTCGAGAACCTAGAAAAAATATATGATGCGCTCACAGATTTAGAAAAGCAAAGCCAACAGTTTGAAAACTTGCCAATTAAAGAATTGAGTGAGATCCATATTCTTGACTTTTTTACAAGATCGCAATAGAGCTGCTTTCTTTTTGGAAAGACCTTTTGTTCTACACGAAATAGTTTTCAGTGTACCAATCAAGGCTGACAACATTATAAAAGAAAAGTATTTAAAAATTTTCAATAGAATAGATAGTATTCATAAAACTCTTGTTGAAATAATGGAAAAGGAGATCTTGAATACTAAAAACGAAATTGAGTATAATGCTTCTGAACATTACAAAAATAAAAACCAAAAGCTGTTGCGCCTTCTAAAAGACCGGACCAAGAATTTGAAAGACATTTCAGCAAATTCTGAAACACAACCAAAAATCAATGATTTTAAAATTTTTTATGAAAAAATGATATCTGAAATGGAAGAAAAATTTCCGAATTTGAAAATTCGAAAGAAAGAAAAAAATGAAGACTGAATTACTTTATGTATGTGACCCGAAATCATGTTTTAACCTCTGTTTCAGAAGTTTCAGCTTGTGAGGCGTGAAGGAAACAAATTTTCAGGGCCGGAAAAGTATTTTTGAAAACAAAAATTTCTGATCTAAAATTGACTATCTGGAAAATTTCGTTGACTGGAAAGGACACGTATATATCACCGAAAGGATGGAATTTAAACATAGTTTTGTCCCCTGCACCCCCGAAGGGGGTGCAGGGGACAAAACTATAGCGAGAAGGCTATATAGCGAGAAGGCTTCTTTGCGAAACGAAAGCAGATTTCTTACATATTTGCAAATAGATGCAAATTCATTCATTTCTTCTCTTTTTCTTATCTGAAATTCTTTCAATTCTTGGTTTCGATCTGCTAGAGCTTTAATCTTAGCACAGCTGTTTTCAAAAGTTGATAATTCTCAATGCAACTTTTTACGTTAGTTATCATTTCTTTGTAAAATCTATCGAAATCAACGATCGATAATTTTGTTTTAGGAATTGATAAAATGTTTCCAATATCATTTTTTCGATCTTCTAGCGCTTGGAGTAGCTTTTGTAATGGTATTTTGATTTCATATGCAAAATAGTTTGAAAAAATTTTAAAATCATTGATTTTTGGTTGTGTTTCAGAATTTGCTGAAATGTCTTTCAAATTCTTGGTCCGGTCTTTTAGAAGGCGCAACAGCTTTTGGTTTTTATTTTTGTAATGTTCAGAAGCATTATACTCAATTTCGTTTTTAGTATTCAAGATCTCCTTTTCCATTATTTCAACAAGAGTTTTATGAATACTATCTATTCTATTGAAAATTTTAAATACTTTTCTTTTATAATGTTGTCAGCCTTGATTGGTACACTGAAAACTATTTCGTGTAGAACAAAAGGTCTTTCCAAAAAAGAAAGCAGCTCTATTGCGATTTGTAAAAAAATCAAGAATGTGGATCTCACTCAATTCTTCAATTGGCAAGTTTTCAAACTGTTGGCTTTGCTTTTCTAAATCTGTGAGCGCATCATATATTTTTTCTAGGTTCTTGAATGCATCAATGTAATTTGTCACTTTAATTTCCGTTTCTTTAAGAAAAGTCTTAAGATCAACGATTGATTTATCTATTCCAGTAATGCTTGAAAATAAGTATTTGTCTGGATTTTCGTTCTGAAATGCAAGCCCTTGGAGTAGCTTCTTTAATGGATCTTGGATTTCATTTGCAAAATATTTCAATTCACTATATTTCACTCCATCCACACTTGCAATCTTCAAGATTTTCTTATCGATGACTTTCATGAGAATATTGTGAATACTATTTATCACTTCGACAATTTCAGTTATTAAGATTCTGAAAAAAGGATAGTGATATGAATATTTAAAAAATTCACGATATAGCGAGAAGGCTTCTTTGCGAAACGAAAGCAGATTTCTTACATATTTGCAAATAGATGCAAATTCATGCATTTCTTCACTTTTTCTTGTCTGAAATTCTTTCAATTCTTGGTTTCGATCTGCTAGAGCTTTAATCTTAGCACAGCTGTTTTTCAAAAGTTGATAATTCTCAATGCAACTTTTTACGTTAGTTATCATTTCTTTGTAAAATCCATCAAAATCAACGATCGATAATTTTGTTTTAGGAATTGATAAAATGTTTCCAATAACATTTTTTCGATCTTCTAGCGCTTGGAGTAGCTTTTGTAATGGTTTTTTGATTTCATATGCAAAATAGTTTGAATCACCACATTTTACTCCATATACACTTGCAATCTTCAAGATTTTCTTATCTATGACTTCCACAAGTATATTGTGAATACTATTTATCACAGCAACAATTTTGGTTATTTCGGTTTTGAAAACAGGAACGTGAAATGAGTATTTTCATCATATAGCACTTCATCATATAGCAAGTAAGCTTGTTGGCGAAACAAAAGCAGATTTCTTACATATTTGCAAATAGATGCCAATTCATGCATTTCTTCACTTTTTCTTATCTGAAATTCTTTCAATTCTTCGTTTCGGTCTACTAGAGCTTTGATCTTAGCACAATTGTTTTTCAAAAGTTGATAATTCTCAATGCAACTTTTTACGTTAGTTGTCATTTCTTTGTAAAATCTATCAGAATCAACGATCGATAATTGTGTTTCAGAAATTGATAAAATGTTTTCTATACTATTGTTCCGGGCTTCTATCTCTTGGAGTAGCTTTTTTAATGGCTCTTCGATTTCATAAGCAAACTTCGTCACTTCTATCTGGTATTCTTTATTTGCAATTTTCAATATTTGCTTGTTCATGACTTCAACAAAAATATCGCGACAACTTTTTATCAGTCCAACTATTTTTAAAAACATTTCTTCTTTAAGATTATCGTCTTTGAATGTTGCTTTTGAAACTTTTCCGTATAGTGAGTAAGCTTGTTTGCGAAAAGAAAGCAGGTCTCTTGCGGTTTGGCAAAAGTTTGAATAATTTTTAGATGACTTTTCATATGAATGATTTGTTGAGTTGAAGAATCTTGAAACTTTTTGCCTTCACCTATCGAATCTTTCACACTATCATAATTTTTATAATATTTTGAAAACTAGCAATATGACTTTCTACTTCAAATGTCATCTTTTTATGATTCTTCGTTTCTTCGACGTTTGTTTCTTGATTGTTACGTTCATCCGGAATACTTCTCTTTTCAGATGGGCCACTAGCAATTGAGTAAGAAAATAAAGCACTCGTCAGGGTGAATAGAAACAATATTTTCATCACCTGTTCAAATTCAAAATAATATAATCACAAAAATGACTGTATGTAACGTAACTTGTCAAAATGTTAAAATTTTCGTGAATATGGCATCAATTTGAAATTTTAATTTTCCGCTTCATCTTAACAGAACTTGATTTCGATTTTGATTCTTTTACACCATGTAGCTCTGAATTTCAGTTTTCCAAATGATTTGTAACAATTAGCTATTTAATTTCAAAAATTTAAAGATTTACGGATTTAGATGGACAAACCACAGTCAAAAACGTACTTTCTGGTAATGAGTGAATTTTTTAATTTTTAAAGTTAAATATTCAAGTGTTACAGCATATTAGAAAGCTGAGATAACGAGCCACACGTAAGCGTAAATATTGAAACTAAATTATGTGAAAAAAATAAAGCCTGTAATCGAAAGCCTTAGAAAGCCTGTAATCTGCGCTTTCTCTTAAGTTATAATTTACTGCAACGATCATAGAAATTTACGCGATGTGCCCTGTTGAAGTTTCGTTTGCAACAATCTCGACTTGGTTGGTTCGTAAGAGCATCTGACCCGCAAATAGTGATTTTTTTTTAACTTTTTCTCACTATCGTGTTCAGCATAAAATTTGCCAATTTGGCATTATCAAATTTTATACCAGAATGTGCTCTTAGGACAATCAGGCATCCCAGTGTTAAAACAATAACAAAGCTAACAAAATAAACAAATAGTGTTATTTTATTTAAAAATGGGAAGCTTATATATAGAAGCCGAACAGGTGATATGTACGACTGCCTCAGTTTTTATTTCTGAATTTTATTTTGTGAAAATTTCATTGATAATCATAGTTTTCTTTTGCAACCTGCGAACAGCTATATTTTTTGCCTTGCAATATCTTAGCTGCACATATATATATGTTCCTAACCATCTTTTTCCAATACCTAAAAGTTATTTTAAGGTTTATTATTCTTTATAAGGCAATAAAGTATTGATTGTTCTTTTTGAACTACGTGATACAATAGAGTGAGCGCAATAGTGTTTCCGTGATATCATAATGAACATGATGTGATGTCAATCTAACATTGACATCACTAAGACATTATACAAAGTGTTTTTTCCCTCTTCACATCAATTTGACACTTAGTGTGGGACAACAATGACATACTGCATGACATCGAGTGAGCAAGTTAAAGAAAAAAAAATAAAAAAAAATTAAGAAAGACATGTTTTTGTTTGGAAAAAGTCAAGATATAGCAGTTAAGGGTTTTCATGAGATATTGGACAAACGATTGAAAAAATGGCAAAGAGTTGGACTCCAACACAAAAGTGGCGATCCAACCGCCCACCCACACATCCATAGATGCCAAATACTATAAAGAGTTTAAAAAATTTCATATGAATTTATACTTGACTGCAAACAGGTGTGGCACATGAATTTTCTTCTCTCAAAAAGTGTATGTTTAACTTTAAATGTAGTTTTAAAGCAATCATAATTTCTTTATTCAAAGCATGTCGTGTCAGGGATCACTGTCCATCCTGAAAATATACTCACGGCATTTCACTCACAACCTCAAAAATTATGACACGCGCCTACTCACCTTACGCGAATAATTTTCTTGATAGGGGACTGTTATTTTCAGAAAATTTGTCATTTTTTTCAAATAAATAATTAATTCCGATAACTATGATGAATTTAGTTATATGACTAGCAAGATGGACATGTCGAATTTCGCTCCGGTAGTTCGTTTGGAAAGTTTTCAAGGCTTTTTGCAACAGCATGAATTACGAAAAAAATTTAAGCCTCTTACAAGAAGCGATGAAATATGTATTGAAGTAAACCGCTTTAGGCAGTAAAATGTCAAAGCTTTTTAACCCACCAGCCGACGTCGAGGACTTCGATAACCAGCAATTATTGAAAAACATTAGAAAGAAACTCTTTTTTTCACCCTTTTATTTTGCGTTGACCATTCTGAATTTTTTTGCAACTTTGTTGGTTTTAGCCATAGAATTTTTTTTTGGCCACAGATTTTTTTGTGGTCATTTTTTTTTGTGTTGTCAGAAATTTTTTTTGTGGTTTTTTTGTGGTCTAATTAATATGGTTATTGGACGCTTTCTTTCTCGACTAGCCATCTAAGCTGAGCATGCAACAGTATAGAAACTGCTTTGGAATCATTCCAATAAAGTGGTGAAATTTTTTGAAGTCGTGTTCACATGTTCACAGATGACTGACAACGTAGTTTAAGCCATCTCCATGAGATGGAGAAAGAAATGATTTTAGACAGATCCATGATAGGTTTTCATAATTGGCGTGGAATAATCACCGGTGCGCCCGAAGAAGTAGCCGATGGAAAAGATATAAGAGCAAAGTTTATCGGAATTTTAATGGTGTTGTTAGTGCAGTTTTTCAGGAAAAAATTATTTGAACCCAGAAATTAATAAAAAATTTGAGTATTATGGACATTGCACTGTGAAAGTGTAAAAAAAAGTCGTTCTTACTGATCTTTTAGTCTAAATCTCAGTCTAAGTCTCAGTCCGTGAACACCTTAGACTTGGACTGAGACTATTTTGGCTACTTGAACACCCCGTAGTCTCAGTCTAAGTCGCAGTCCGTGAACGAGCCAAAAAAGCTGCTTGGTAATACCAACACTCCTTAAACTATAATTTTTTTGAAAAATGCTGAAATTGATACTGGTTGTCCCTCTGCCTAAGGTCTAAGGCCCTTACCCTAACCGTAAGACCTGAGCCTGATTGCTAAGCCTAAAAGTTATAGGCGTTTTGGTATTTTGTTTTTTTGGGGGGTGGTGTTCAGTGAAACCTAGCAGCGCTAAATTTAGAGTTAACCCAAAAACAACCAACATGCCCCCTTCATTCACCTCTTGTTATCATGGCTCTTGCATCCAATAGTTTTTGAAAAAGTTCATCATCTGGACTTTGTAATAGCAAATAACACTTCGGGACAGCGTGATGGAAAGTGTCTTGAATAATAAAATGTTTATCAAATGTCAAGTGAAAAAGCGTCATTACTAAGCGTGCCATCGTGTGAAGTACGGCGGCACCAGTATATCGTGAAATGGTATATTTTATATAGTGTGCATACCCAAAAATTCACTCTCAGGAACTTTAAATTCAGCTTTACACTTAATAATTGGGTTTTTATTTCCAAGTTTGTTTTTAGTATCAAAAATTGAAAGAAATACAGTTGTATCTTCGGTGTGTATTGCAATTTAAAAGCTTTCATACTAAGTATGTTGATGCAGTTTTGTTCGCATGATTTTTAGCCACATGTTCACAATACTTGAATACTGGAATTGGGCATTTTTGTGAAAAGCTGTAATTTTAAAAACGAAATTTGAAATATTTTTTTATAGTTGTCTATTAACACTTGCTCTAATCTTTGTAACTTTGGTTCGTTTTGACAGGTGTAGCTAATGAATTTCAGCCACTCTTCCGATTTTCTTTTTGACAGTCAACAAAACGGTACTTATCGTGTTTACCTTTCACCAACTCACCACAGCAGCCCGCACCCCGGATTTTCTTAAAGTGACCTGAAAGCAGTTCGTAAGCTACTTTTTTTGTTAAATACAATACAAGAAACTTTTCCGGTTTGTAAATTAAAATAAATTAATCTTCAACTAAGAAAAGCCAGATGAATTTAAGGGTATTTAAGGGTCATTTTTTATTAATCTCACATTTTAAGGCCTAGGCTTAGGCACGCTTTATTTTCGCTTGCTCCTAACTGTGGTTTGGCCATGGTTATCCAGAGGCTATTCTCTGCTCTAAATGACACTCTAGCTGCACAGTGTTGTTAATACTTTCAGAAAAAGTATGTCTAAACTAATAGAAAAGGTGAAACAAAATTCGCTGAAAAATTAAGATAATTTGCTCCGAAATTCCAATACGCCCAAAATAAATTTAGGTAGAAGGCCTCAGAGAAACAGAGGGTAAACTATGAATATAAAATAAGTGCTTTTGATGTTTAAACGCTGTTTCAACAATGTTATGTGGAAAATTAGAAGCTATCAGAGGATGGCGTTAAAAATTATGACTCAAAATTTCTTCCGCGCCTAAGGCGCGGCGAGTTCAAAAATAAAAGCCCCCCCCTCTAATACAAACCCCCCTCTAATATTATGTAAACTTCAGAAACAGAGTATACTCAATACTAAACTTGAAATGTTACATTTATCCAGAAAGTTAATTTGCGTTCAAAAAGCGACTCGAACAGTACAACTGGTCTCCAACAAAGCCAAACCATAAGCCCTACTGGCGTAAAAAAGTACAATTTGTTCTTTTTCGTAAAAAAATCTTACTTTATCTAGTGCTGATTGATTTTGGAGCAACAAAAAATATTTTGATATAATACCTTAAGAATAAAAACAATTCAGGTCCTAAATAGTACAAGTCTTCAATTGAAGAGACCGGCCGAGAAGTTACGTTGTATGAAACCTACGTTATGCAAATTTTCCGAGAAAATGATCATTTTTGCATAATTATCAAATAATTTTTTTTCTGATAACTTCAGTAGATTTGGTCTATAAGATAGTCTGTCACTGAGCCTGATTCGTGAGTATGGCTCAAACTATCGCAAGGATCATGATTTCGGTGATTGATATGATGAAACAATTTTTGATGGATCATACAGTTTTTAGTATAATACCAGAGTAGTTTCGGTTCAGTTAATTTGGCCCTACCCGGTTTTCGGTTTCGGTTTTTTCTCGGTACCCGCTTAACGTACCGGTTTTTCTATTTTTTTTTTGAAATTTTGTCCAGAAGTTCACAAAGGAAAAAAATCTTAGCGCGAAAATTAAAACGTTTAATTTTTCAATAGAAAAAAGCTAAATTTTGTTGAAATTCAGTTTTCGGTTGAGGCATGCTGATTTTGACGCCAAATATTTGCTCAGCATAGTCGTTTTTTTTAAAATGTAATCATAAAATAGAATAAGGTCATTGAAAATTCGGATTCTGGATCTTGGTAACCCCTTATGTATTTATGTTTTTAAACCATAAGGGTGACCATGGCAGAATCCGAAATTTCAATTTTTCAATTACACTTCTAAAAGTTAACGACTATGCTGAGACATGTTTGGCGTCGAAATCAGCACGCCTCAACTAAAAACTAAAAGTTTTAAAAATTCAGCTTTATTGATTAAATTATTATTTGAAAGTATAATGATTTCGTTGCAATACAAACTCGAATTCAACTAAAAACCATTACAGTCGAGTCCCGCTAACCCGGCACCCCAAAAGTTCGTTCCCGCCTTGGGTCCGACGCTTTTTTTAACCAAATTTTCGAAGTATTTTTCCAATTGTGTTTTTACAGCCTGATAGCAAATATCGTGAGGATTCCGATTTTGCCGATCGTTTTTTAAAAACCTAATATTTTTGGCTCTAAAAGACCAAACCCCGCTAACCCGGCACCCTTTTTAAAAATATGGTGCCGGGTTAGCGGGGTTTGGTCTTTTAGAGCCAAAAATATTAGGTTTTGAAAAACGATCGGCAAAATCGGAATCCTCACGATATTTGCTATCAGACTGTAAAAACACAATTGAAAAAATACCTCGAAAATTGGGTTAAAAAAAGTGTCGGACCCAAGGCGGGAACGAACTTTTTGGGGTGCCGGGTTAGCGGACTCGACTGTAGCACTATTAGCGATACACTATACAGCGATACAGCTATACACTTTGGTGTCCAGAGGCAAAAAGGTTGAATTCCGGTCCAAAAAGCGTTTCGGTAAAACTGGTCGACCATTATTCGAAAACATGTTCAAAGCAACCCAAACCTATTATTTGGCTTGAAATCATTTGAAAAAGATGGAATAACCTATTTTCGGACTGAATAAATTAATTACTGGCGTTTAATTTGTCTTTTTTGACTGTGAGCAAACATCGACCTCGACCTCGACTAAGGACCGTGAGCAACATCGACCTCGACCACGACTTCGACCTCGACCAAGGACTGTGAGCAAGGGGACAGGATAAACCGGGACAACAAAAAGCTCCCTCCATGCATACAGAGTCACTTTCGAGTGATTGGTGTCTGAAATATGTGGGCATCCTGTCTAGGGTGCTCGAGCATATTTTCGAGCATATACTCGAGCAGATTGGTGAATTTTGAGCATATGCTCTACCTACAGTCAACTTTCGAAATGGAACCCAGTGAAACTGTTCAGTTAACTGTAAGGCCACAGTTAACAGTTCAAATATGTCAAGCATATGCTCGAAAATGCTCGAAAAAAACGCAAATGCTCGAACATATGCTCCAAATCAATTTGCTCGAGCATTTTCACGACTCTAATTCTGCTTCATCTGATATATGATTTGAAATTGCTTTTTGCTTCATCTATATGTGGTTATATGATATAAATAGCTAAGTGTGATATATAAATCGAAATTGCTTTTTGCTTTGGGCAGCACATATATATGATGTTTTTTGAGTTCTTTTTCGTCAGTTCATATTGTTGTGAAAATAAGACTATTTAGGAACATTTAAGTTTAGCGAGGAGGCGCAGTTCGGTGTCGAAAATTCATAGATTTGAAAATTTTCTTTTAGTAAATTATTTAAAGTATTTCATTCCTTTTGCTCTAGAATTTCATTGTCATACTTTTAACTTTTGCTCTTTTATATGGTGTTCAAACCCGAATAATTTTAAATTCGTCCATATTTGGTTATCAACGCTTGTGAAGTTATTTTGAGAATTTAGTAGCGTCTTTATCACTTTCCATGATTCAGGGTCGAGCCTGAGCGTTGAGCATCTGAAAAAATCTTTATATCGTACTGTGGCGCAGCTCAATATCTACAAAATGTATGTTGATTGTTCGTTTAGAAAGTCTTAACTCAAAACCTTTATAAAAAGTGACCAAAATCCAAGTTTTTTAAATCCAAGTTTTCTTTGAAAATTTTCGTGTTTAAAAAAAAATTATTTTTTGAAAGGTATATTTCAACGCTTAAATTTTTCAGCCTATTCTGAGAAATAAGTTTCATTCAAATAAGTTTCATGATCTGTGCTACACCATGGTGATAAGATGTGATCCAAGCACTCAACCCTGAACTTAACTTTGAATACCTGAAAGTCATAAAAAAAGCTTGTAACTTCTCAAAATTACTTCACAAGTGTTGAAAACCTACACCGGCACCGTCTTGGTTTCAGACGAAGGCAAATTTATTCATATTCAATAGTGGAATTACGATATAGTGGCCTTCTTAGAAACATATATCGTATCGAAACCATATCTAAAATGCCACTGTATCGGGGCCACTACATTGGATTTTAGGCTGGACACTTTTATCGAGATTCAACTGTGCAGTTTACTTTTGCTAAGCTGCTACCCCCTTCAAGTTTATTCTCGCCTTGGGTCTGACACTTTTTGTCCCAATTTCTGATTTTTTTGCCGATTTTTGCCGAGCAAATTAAGCCATGAATATCAAAAAAAATTCTGATTTTTGCCTCCTTTTTTTTTAAATTGTCTCATTTTGTCCGACAAAACCCATAGTTCTTGATAACGGGTCACTATGTTGGGAATCTTCTTATCCTCAGCTTGGAAATTGGCTTAGTATATTATTCCAGCAAGTTACTCACGAGGTATAAGGTTCTTTTCGCAATTCACTATTTTTCTCGTGGCCACCAAAGGAGTACTGGACCGAAAACTATCTGACAAAAAGTTATTCTCGGTTCAAAAAAACTATTGAATTTTGAATATTTGCTTGCATTGTTGCAATTAATTGCTTTAGCTACAATTATGCATATTGCTATTGTTTTTTCTTGTCAAAATACCTATGAAATTTACTTATTTTATGTGACCGGTGCGGCGGTGCACAACCTCCGCACCGGCACCGCATCGGCCGGTGCCTATTGCGGTGCCGGTGCGGAAAATCTGGACTACCGTATTCTCTCTAATAGAACCACACCCCCCAAGGGGGGTTGTGAAATAGAACCACACTTTCTATTAGAACCACACTCTCTAATAGAACCACACTCCTTAACACTCTGTGCTAGACAAAAAAACAGGAATGACAAAGAATATGACTAGCAATAAAATTAAAGTGAGAAGCAAATAGTTCATTTATTTGTAAGATTAACAATCACTCATACGCAAAACTCACAATAAATAAACGGGCCCCCTACGGTAGGGTTGAAGAAAAAACTATCCCTCTTTATACGCCCCAAATACAATTTTTTGTAAATTGTGTCAGATATTTTTAGCATAATTTTCAGACTAATGTCAGTATAAAAAACTTAGTTTTTCAAATTCCATATGTTCATTTTGTGATATTTGTAATTCAGTATGGCCGACAATTGTTCTTGAACTACCACAATGTTTCACCTTCTCACCACAGAATCTCTCTGATAAAACTTGTAATATGACTTCCAGGGGCGTAACCAGGAAGGGGGGGGGGCACGTCCCCCCCCCCCCCCTGTCAGATTTTTCAAAACGGTGTAGGTAAAATAGCCTAGAAAATTTGAAAAACGGCGTAAGTAAAATGGCCTAAAAATGGCGTGGTGCCCCCTCCGTCAGAAAATTCCGCTAACGCCACTGATGACTTCTATTTGTAGCCACAGAGCTTCGAAAAGTATTTTGTACATCAAAAATATGTCTGATTTATTTATTTACTTTATCCCTTAAAAGGGTTGCCGTATTTCTTATAATAGAAGTCTTCTACTAATATAAAGGCCCCCTCTAATGCCCTTTGAATTGGAACTTTAAAATTCTTGTCAAAATTCAAAACATATCCGGTGTAACTAAATAAGAACGATTTTTAATTTAATACTGAAATTACTATAATCACTCGGCTCCACGACCAGTCGGAAGCGCAAAAAAGAATCTTGACAAAATCTCTGATGCGCTTGGAAATATCAGCAAACATCAGTTCCTAGATATAAAGGTCTAAACAGTAGATAAAATAAGACCCCTATCATCGAAAATTCTAATGGTTCCTGGTCCGGGTTATCAAATGACATTCCTATCACTCACTTCTCCATTAATAACATTATTTAGCCGTTTTGAACCGGGATCCTGACTAAAAAGCAAAAGCGAGATTTTGCATCCAAAATTAGGAATGTGAATCATACGTCATGTGATAAGAAAAGCAGCTTAGGAACTTGGATCAAGATCCTGTCCGCATTTCTGGCACTAACAACATAACAATCAAACAAATTAATAAAAACAACAAAAAATGAATCATATATACATACCGTATTTGCTGTAATAATCGGCCATGGCCGTTTATTTTTCAACCCCTAAAAAATCGAAAAAAAAAATGTTTCGATTTTGAGATTTTTGGGTCAACCACAATCTGAAAAGTGGAACCAGGAGGGCTCATGGTAACTAAGAAATGCATAAAACAGATTTGAAAAATATTGACTCTGGACTGAGATATAGGTCTCTGGGGGTGGCCGTTTATTAGAGAGTGGCCGTTTAATAGAGAGTGGCCGATTATTAGAGCAAATACGGTATATATTTAAAAAATGCAAAAAAAAAGAACGCAGTTGGCATTGGTGTAGAAAAATTTTCAAAAAATTTGTTGGCTGAAGGCTGAGTACGAAGAATCTCTAAGAATATCTCGATAGAAGTTCAGGTCGGGACACCTGAAAACTCTGTAAAATTTGAGGCGAAATGCACAGATAAATTACGTGTAAGAATTTTTGCTGTTTTGGTCTCAGTCCACGAAAACTTTTTCGACACATTGAATCTGGTGAAATTGCGCGTAAGGTCTATCTTAAAAAGATTCTTAAACAAGGCCCAAACTGTCAAAAATAGAACCCGAAGAGACACAATTGGCTGAAAGGAACGAGTGATGATGTCTAGCCAATTAAAACGCCCAGATACTTTTAGCAGCTGCAGTTTTGTCGTTCATGGTGGTTGGAACTGATTGAAAAATTAAAGCGGCCCTGGTATTATTCCTGATGCACTTCTATAGCTGCTTTTCCTATCGAACCAATATTAAAGTGGCTGCCACAGACGAAGCAGTAAGTGTATTTACCCCCTCCCTTCTTGATTTTTCTTAGTTCCTGCGATTGTATAGTATTCTGATTCAAACATACCGTATTTTCTCCATTAAGGAACCCCTCTCTAATAATGAACCCCACCCCCTCGATTTTTTAACTAGGATTTCAGAGTTAGGGCCATTTTTTATTTACAATTTCAATATTTTTGAAAAGTTGAAAAATAATGCACCTAATAGAGAAAATACGGTAGTTCGCCATTTTCAACGGTGTATTTAATTTTCCATAACTGCACATGTAGTTTCTATAAAGCAATCGAATTTAGATGAATTTATCTATTCTGTGTACGTTTTCTATTATTTTCGCAGTACTTGATAATATTACAGCAGAGCAAAAGTGTGAAATCGCAAATCTTTTAGAACTGGATGAAAATAAAGTATTTAGGGACATTTAAAATATCATAAACACAGGAATATATGTCGGCGGAAATGAGGAAGAGGTGAAATTAGAAGGTTTTGGATGCTATTTGGGGAGCTTCATGGCTAGCTTTATGCTGTACGAGAAGCACGGTGGTGACTATAAGATATGTCGTTTTGAAACCGCTGCAAATTTTCAAAATAATGGCCATGGACGGAAACTAATGGAACATTTCTTAAAACTAGTTGATAAACAGAGACAACAAAAACAAGTAGAGATACATCTGAATGTACATCCAACGGAAAGTGCGGTAGCTTATGGATTCTACCAAAGATGTGGCTTTCGTTTTATCGGACCTTCTCGGAGCACACGGATGAAAGAAGGAGGCTATGTTGAAATGAAAAAGATATTTGGAAAAATCATCCTATAGCAGCCAGTCCATATTGTCCGAGTCGAGCAACTACTTCAGGAATTCATCAATAAAAAGTCTATAAAAAAGTTTGTTCTTACTTCAAGTTTTCGCTTAAAATTGTGCCTATTCTCTGTCATTGCTGTCATCTATTTTCTGTAGTTTTTATTCAGCTTTGCGTTACGGATCTTTTGAAAATGAACTTTTATTTTTAGTGAACAGTTTTTAGAGAAACATAGACAGCGCTGTAAATATATATTCACACTAAATTTGCTGCTAACTGAAAAAACTTTGTTCTCAGCCAAATACAGTCACCTGGCTTTTAATTTATCATGACAACACTCGCCTGGTGCTTTTCGCTTTCACGCCCACACCAGCTTAGCCCTTTTGAGTCAAAATACGACAAGTGAACTCAACGCAATCCTCCCCACTGCCCTTCCGAAAACGCGGCTCTAAAGTCGTTTTTTCTGCGCGTGTTCAAAATTTGTAATTAAATTTCACAGTTCAGGCGGTTTCATTGTAAGTTGGATGAAATCGCAAAATTTTGAGACATTAACAGCGATGATAACGAAAAACTTCAGAAAAAAAGACATTTTCATAGTGAAAAAAATTGGTACCGAAAAATGATAATTCGAAAGGATAATTTTTGAGTACCTAACCAGGAACTGGTTTTTCACTTCCGTCTATCGACATGTTCATAAATGCTTGCAAAAACCCTTCACAAGTGTGAGACAATTGCAAATAGTTAAGAATAATGAAAAATCACTAGAAAACATGTTCGGATGTGATGAAGTGATCTTTTACCAGGGCTCCGAATCGTCCTTTTTAAAAAGATTTGTCCTTTTTTTGGCACCACAAATCTTTTTTTATTTTTGAAAATTCAGACAAAATCTTTTTTTTTCGCTTTAAAATGGCAACAAGCACTGGATGAAATGACCCTTTTACTTCAAAAATAGTCAAAATGTCCATTTTTTACCCAAATGTCCTTTTTTTCGAAAATTTTCATTCAGAGCCCTGTCTTATACCCCATTTCCAGTACTCCAACATCTCGAGGGAAAGTGTGAAATCCCTCGAGAAGCCGTCACCGATCATTTCCAGACCGTGTCTATAAGGGAAGAAGGGGGTTTGTGAATCTCTACGCCACGTCTAGAATATTTTCTCGCTTTTCAGCTATTCTTTGGCAGTTTCTTAATGAACTTCGCTCTAATTTTGGATTTCGCGTTTTTCGTAAAAAGAGAGACTAGGGTAAACCGCCGTTACAGACATCAATCCGGAAAAGCGTGAATAGTTACACTTTATTCACCCTATAGGGCAGCACTGTATCCAGACTTATTCATCAACAACCAGCAAATTATTGAAGCCAGATGGTAAAGAGATACGTATTATCTCTTACAGTAGCCATCCTCATTTTTGTTGCTATAACTTTGTCAAAAGGTACTGGGACAGAATTATTGCAACAAAGTCGTCTTCTGAGTATCCAGTCTGAACCACCATACTGTTTGGCAAGAGTCTCATCTGTTGTAGTTTTTAGCAAAATAGACTTCAAACTTCAAAATAGACTTGAAATAATTCATCAGTTCTATTATTTTTGACTGATTTGTTCACTTTTGAAGCATTTACATTTTTCTGTGGGCGTAAATCTGTGATTATTATCTCAAACTGGCATGACTTGTTCTCGCATTCGAAACTCTGAAAGAAAAAAATAGATTTCAATAAAATCTGTATACTGAATAAAAATTAACATTAGCCATACAGAAAATGGTTTAAAGTACACTATGAACTTTTGCTAAATACAATAGAAAGAAATAAGCAAAAAATGAATTTGGTCATAAAATTAAATGTGGTTTATCATCCAAATCATCAATGAAAGAAAGATGACATATTATAACAATTTCAAAATATTGTATTGTATTTCTGGATCCCTGGGAAGATTTGAAAACATGATTGCAGGTGACTGTTTACCAAAAACTAGAAAGAATTATATTTTCGAGGTGACTGACGATAACTTCTCGAAAACGATTTTTCGACCAGAATTTTGTCTTTGTTGGTGGGCAAGAGTAGACCGTCGTAACTCATGATATTCCTTTGAGTGATAAACTTTACATTAGTTTTGGGGAATGCCTCATTCCGGGACGGGAAAAGACGGGAAGTCCGGACCATGTGTATATAGAAAAAAATTGGAAAACCACCACTGGACATGACAATGGAATTGAAAAGACTCAAATATTTTTCCGGGTCGCGATCCCAAACCAGAAAAGAACCCAAAAAATTCCAGGACAAAAAAAACCCTCCCGACCGTCTTTCATCCCTAGCTTATGTGTGTTTTCGTTTTATCTAACAAAAAGTGTGGAATCGCTCTAGTACTTCAAAATCCTTTTCTCGATTACGCCAGAATTTTAAAACTGAAGCTGTAGTTGCAAGGTAGTTCAGTAAACTTTCAAAGAAGGGGTGAAAGCATTTAAGGAGATAGTCTCGACACGAAAGGATTAATTTGAATTTTGTGTTTTTTTAATGTGCTGTTAGAACCATATTTTGTTGACAACTCGATGTTTCGATGTCAGACAAACTTGTGCAAAATTTGAACTTGGAGTGTTATTATCACTATCAGAATTATGAAAGTTCTGGACAAAATTATATAAGTTATTGCAATTTTTACGATTCACTCTGTGAAAAATCGTTATCAGGATATTCCAATCAAGCAGCGTAGTTCGAGGTGTCTCTCGTGAGTATGGGCGCGCGGCTAAAGATATACACACATATACCACGCTGCTCAGCAATAATATCTTAAAATCAAATCACGCAAATAAACGATAATATTATGCTCGACTGTTGGTTGGTCAGAATTGTCTTCTAGTTGTATTTTCAATAAATAACAATGGTTGGTAACTTGGATTGAATAATTAAAAATGTGGGATTGAATAAGTTATTGGATAATTGAAAATGTGCTCTACTGAGGTTCAAACCTGCGACATTAAAAAGTTGAGCCTACACCACATCCACTGCACTGCGCTGCTTACGAGAAAAATAAGACAAAACTTTGTCCTTTTTACACTTTTTTTACATACTAAATTGACTATCCTGGAACCGTAGCAAATATCAAATTAAGCAAGTGGCATGCCAGTTGCTAAATAAAGTGGCAATTTAGTAGCAAATATAGAAAACTAAACTCTAAATATTTAGACGCTACTTTCTCAATAGCAAATAAAGAAGTAGAATTTAGCTGGCCAAACTCTAAATATTTAGACGTAGCAAATATCGAATTAGACTTTAGCCTTTAGCAAGTGGGATGCTAAACTCTAAATATTTAGTGGTAGCAAATATCGCGATCTAATTTTTTCATCCTCTTTGTTATTTTCAATCACCAATCAACAAGTTCATGTTCACCAAAAACATCTTTTCTATAAATATCTAGTCTAAACGTCGAAACAATTCCTGCCTTTCAATCACCATTCCACTCTTCCTCTGGCCTCGTTTTATTCAATCTATCTACATCAAAAATAATCACGCACAATTCGATTTCTCTCTTGAATCCCAGTAATTTGACGCCCTTGGTAGAGTTCCGGATTCGGCTGCTCATCTTTGTATTCCTCTTTCTCTTCAGGCTCAGGCATACGCAGCTCTACGGCCAGGTTGTGCAACACGCATGTTGAGAGGACCACATTTGCGAAGTGCTCTAGACTGAGACAAACTTTACTGTGAAGCATTGCGAAACGACGCTTTCACTGCTCAATCCTCTGCTCCACACAGACCTTAGTTCTCTTGTGCGCCTTGTTATATCTGAAAGATGATCATTAACGTAACGAATTTGTAAACATTTAATATTATCGACCTCATCTCACTTGCAGTTGACGGTCTGAGGAAAGGAGTCATGAGCCATTTCTTACACGGGTAGCCTGAATCACCCAAGAGCAAACCACCGATTTCATTATTCTGCACAGCATCCCACAGAAGGCTCGAGCAAAAAATATGAGAATTATGTGCGCAACCAGGATGCTTCGCGACCACGTTTGTGAACTATCCCCTGAGTTGACGACCACCTAAAAGGGACCAGGAGTATGGGTTGAAGGTCAAGGAATAAATCGAAAAGCACCTGAACATTGATTGAATGCCTATTCTTTCTGTTAACGTAGTCCGTCTCAACCTTCTGATTCAGTGCTTGGATGTGGATGTGCGTTTCATCGATAAGCCTCACCATGTTCGAGAATCCAGTAATTCCGTAAAACATCCGCTGCTCCTTGGCAATTTCCTGTAAAATAAAGTAAACAATACCAAAAGAGTAGTAGAAAAGGACAAACCGCTTTAGTTGCTGGCATATAGATGTATTGGTTTGCCTTCGAAGCCAGAGTCGCACAGAAACGCTTCACACAGTTGGAAATTGATCGCTGGCTCATCACGACAGTATCGCCTATATGCAGTTGGAAGGTGTTCAAGGCCAAATAATTCAGAGCTTTTTCTCTTTTGTTCAGTGCATTTTTAGATACACCCAGCGTTTTCACTTATTCGAAAATCATGTTTAAATGACTCTTAAGTAACTTTTATGTGCTTAAAAAGATAAGAAAGTCATTTTCTGACATTTTTCCACACAAAAATCGTTTTTTTGAAAAATAAAATTTTTGACTAAAGTATCCACTTTTTGCCTTGGTCCCCCGAGGCAATCCAACCTGAAAGGGCACCTGGATACCACAAAAGATGGAATTTGAACATAGTTTTGTTGACTGGGGCCTACCACATAAAGAAAGTCTGGTATGCATACATTTTTATGCATCCAGAGTCACTTTCGAGGGATTTGTGCCTAAGGTAGGTGGGTGTGCGCATCTCAACTCCAAGCCCCCAAGCCCCCTGCGCCCCTGAAGGGGGCGCAGGGTGCTTGGTTGGTTAGAAATGCGCGCGCGCACTTACCTTAGACATAATTCCGAGCAAGACTCTTTATCAAAAATGCATTAAGCGACTCTTTTTGCCCAGCTCCAGTGACCAAAACGCGGTAGAATCCCTTAATACAAGGTGTTTTGCCTTGGTCCCCCAAGGCAATAAGTCTTATTTTGGCCAAAGAATTTTTTTTTTAAATCTATTTTTTACGTGGAAAAGTGTCAGAAAGCAACTTTTTATCGTTTTAACCATATAAAAATTACTTAGAAGTCGTTTAAACATGATTTACATATGTGCGAAAAATGCGCCCCCAAGTAAATAGTTCCATTTTTAGAAATAGTTTTTTCGCCGAAAAAATACGCGAGCAAACGGGAAAACAAATATGATAGGAAGAAATAGCGATGAAAGTTTGTATAGGAACATAAACATCAAAAAGTTTATAGTTTATCAAAAAAGCATGGTGAAAAATAGACCGAAAACAGGCACGAAGTTGAATCTAAATAAATTTAGACAGCCCCTACCGCCCCACTTTTTTACCAATCATGCTTTATTAAAAGAAACCGAGAACAATATACTCCACTTCAGACAAAACCATTTCAGACTCCATCAATGTTCACATCTTCTAAATTGATCCCGTCGATTGCGTTTGCCATCCCGGCCATGCTGTTGCCATCTCCTACGCATTGAACGCTGCGAAAGCCTCTTTGATTCTTCGATCTTTCGCTTCTGAGCCGCAGTGCTTGTCTCGACCAGAGCAGAAACGTTAATCACCAAAAGCTGTCAATTTGACTATTTTAGACCCTTGGAAATATTTCGTTTTGGAAAAACGTCGTTTAGAAAAGTGTCGTCTGGGAAAGTGCCCTTTTGGAAAAATATCGTTTGGAAAATGTCGTCTGGAAAAATGTCGTTTTAAAAATGTCGTTTGGGAAAATCTCCCCTAGCCCACACACCCACATACCTTAGACACAGATCACTCGAAAATGACTCTGGATGTATAGAGGGGGCTTGGAATTGAGATGCACACACCCACATACCTTAGACAGCAGCTTTTCAATGTTCTTCAAGTCGACCTGTCGATATCTGCCATCTAAATGATTCGAAGCTTGTTTCTTCTGATCAAAGCAATTATTTATTCATAGAAAAAAGCTAAGAATTCTCTTAAGATAAAAGGTACACATATTGACAATTCTAGAGCACACTATAAGGCTTCCTCTTGAAAACATCGGAATGATGTTTTTTTCACGTTTTAGCACTTTTAACGTACAGAAAACATGTTTTGAGAGTGCGAGAAAAAATGTTTTGACTAAAATTCGGATTTTTGCACCAGGGGACCATGTCAAGTCATCAAAAAAAGAGCTCGTGGATACCTCTCAAAACTCCCAAAAAGATCAAATTTGAACATGATTTTTTCGACTGGATCCTAGCGCATAAAGACACTCTGTATGCATACATTTTCATGCATCCGGAGTAACTTTCGAGTGATTTGTGTCTAAGGTATGTGGGTGTTCATCTCAACTCCAAGCCCTTCTATACATCCAGAGTAACTTTCGAGTGATTTGTGTTTAATTTTACAGAGTTTTCAGGTGTCCCGGCCTGAACTTCTATCGAGATATTGTTAGAGATTCTTCGTACTCAGCCTTTCTCAATTTCAATTGACGAATCTAAACACAGTGCGTCAAATAAATTTTTCTTGTCATCAGGATATATATATATATATGTTCTTCTACTCTCTTTTCGGGTTCTTACTCACATGACTTGTTTTCTCATACACTCTATTGTCTTATCTAATATTTCTACAAAACAATGTAAAAACATTTTTGTTGTTTTTATTGAAATATTAAATATCGTAGTATCTCTATTAAACGGGCATGCCCGTTTAATTGTCAACCCTCCCGTAGGGAGCCCGTTTATTAGAAAGTGCCCATTTAATAGAGAGAGCCCGTTTATTTTGCAACAACAAACTTTTTGAAAATTTTTCTACACAAATGCCAACTGCGTCAATTTTTTTGCATTTTTAAATATATATGTATATATGATTGATTTTTTGTTGTTTTTATTAATTTGTTTGATTGTTATGTTGTTAGTGCTAGAAATGCGGACAGGATCCTGATCCAAGTTCCTAAGCTGGTTTTCTTATCACATGACGTATGATTCACATTCCTAATTTGCTTTTGCAAAATCTCGCTTTTGCTTTTAGTCAGGATCCCTGTTCAAAACGGCTAAAGAAAGTTATTAATGGAGAAGAGAGTCATAGAAATGTCATTTGATAACCCGGACGAGGAACAATTAGAATTTTTGATGATAGGGATTTTATTTCATGTACTGTTTAGACCTTTATATCTAGGAATTGATGTTTGCTGATATTTCCAAGCGCATCAGAGATCTTCTCAAGATTATTTTTTGCGCTTCCGACTGGTCGTGGAGCCGAGTAATTATAGTAATTTCAGTATTATTATAAAAATCGTTCTTATTTAGGTACACCGGATTTGTTTTGAATTTCGACAAGAACTTTTAAAGTCCCAATTTAAAGGGCATTAGAGGGGCCCTTATATTAGTAGAAGACTTCTATTATAAGAAATACGGCAACCCTTTTGTAAGGGATAAGTAAATAAATAAATCAGATATATTTTTGATGTACAAAAATACACGCCATTTTGGCCATTTTACTTACACCGTTTTTCAAATTTTTTTATCACATCCAACGTAGACCCGCACTTTCGCCCTCTTTCAAATTAATGATAGTTCCACCAATCGAATCAACATGATTGTTATCACATCCAACGTAGACCCGCACTTTTGCCCTCTTCAAATTAATAATAGTTCCACCAATCGAATCAACATGATTGTTATCACATCCAACGTAGACCTGCACTTTCGCCCTCTTTCAAATTAATGATAGTTCCACCAATTGAATCATTAATCATGTCAAACAATCATGTCAAAACCGCTAGCTTGGTGTTGCAACTTGCTGCAACAAAGTCGGCGCTGATGCGAGGAAAGAAATCGATCGCCGGCTGGGAAGACTGCAACTGGTCGACGCAGCAGAAGCGAATCGCCGCAGCCAGAGAAGAAAATCAGGATATCAGAGTAAGGTGAAGTTTCGTCGCACGCCAGCTCAGGAACACTCGGGAATTGGTCTCTTCGAGGCGGAATCCACACGAAGCTTCGAAACAAGTTGGTAATCTTCTGTTGATTGAAATAGCAAGTTCTTATAATCATTTCAAGATGAACGTGAAACAGCTTCGCAGGTGACCTTCATTAACACAATCTCACGCTGGAGTTCGCCAACTTATTCAAATCGACGTAAGCGGAACAGTATGTGAAGACGTGGATGAGGAGTCTCATGAAGAAAACAATCGAGACAACTGATCTTTTGATAATGAATTTGATGTGTTTATGAATGAATTTGATTGAAATGTTATAGTTGTTGAAATAAGAAAGTTTAGTTAGTGAAACCTGATGTAGTAGGAATTTGGCCGGATTTTGGCCAATTGGCGCTAATTGGCCGGCCAATTGTCCGATTTCTATTTGGCCGGCCAATTGCCCAACCCTAGTTTGAACTAGAATCCCCTCAGGATTTTAGGTCAAAATAATTGGTTTGTTTTTTTACTTTAAATTTTTTCAGAGCATCCAGGTACAAACTCACTTGAATAGGTGGTAACTTGCTTAGGTTTCAGCCTTAGTGTAGGTAAAAGAATAACATCGGTTTTATCAAACCGAATTTCCCACAGGATTTTACGTATAATAGGATGGTTCATTTTAACGTTTGGCTAAATTTTTATTTTCAGACCATCCAGGTGGATATCCACCTACCCAGTTGGTACCTACTCCTCGTTCAAGGTTCCGGGTGGTAAAATCGTAGTTTCTGTCTCATTGAACAGGACTTGTCAGACGATTTAACGTACGATAGTGTAGTTAAATTTAAAAATTGCCAAAATTTTTTGAATTTCTGTTGTGATGACCTCGTATTTGAATTGCTCTTTTGTCTCGATCGGAAATATATTGTGCTGTGGTTGTATCACAGCTTCTATCAAGTTATTGTTTGTGTCGTATTGCTGTATAGTCTGTTCTGTTATAAAGCTTAAAAACTATTCTTGTTGTCGGTACTGCTCTAGGCACTACTATTATTCTATCTATTGCCGATACAACAAATTTGACGGCAGTCGCATTAAAATATGGAACCCGCACATGTTCAAAAGATTTTGGAGCAAAATGCTCAATTGATAAAACTATTCTCTGAACGTTATAATCCCCTGGCGCGGAGGCGCAGGTTAGTTCAATTTCAGGTGCAACGGAAATGCTCGTCTCTTCTCTAAATTCCGTCTGTCAGATTTCCGATATGCTCCAGAGGACGATGATACCTTCGACAGCTGGTGGCTTCGCTATGGCTCGATTATCTCTGAGGATGGAAAGGATCTCAGCGAGGTGCAAAAGTCAGATTGCTTGTTGGAAGTTGCAACCAAGTGAGTTCAAACGTTTTCTGAATCCGTCAAACCTAAGGGTCCTTATGAACTATCTTTTGCTGATACTACTACTCAGCTACAGAAACTTTTTGCTCAAACTAAGAGCCTTTTCATGAAACGTATGAATGTTTCCAACTAAAGCAAAAGATAGGTCAGGACATCTTAGAGTTTGGAGCGGAGGTTAATAGTGGATGTGAAAAGGCGGCTCCTCTTATCAAACGAGAGGCTCTGAATTGTCTGTATTCATCTCTGGTTTACATTCTGACTTTTATGAGCTCCGCATCAAATGTCTCCAAAAGATCGAACTTGCTGAATTAGAAAACAGAGAACCTAAACTAGACGATATTGTAGACGAATGCAAGAAGCATCTATCTCTAAAAGAAAATGTGAAACAACTCCAGAAACAGTTCAATCACATGTCTACGAATGTGTCACTCCCTATAGACCTGCTAAATATCAGCAAGAAATCTATTAAACCAGCAGGTTTAAATCCATAGCGTATAAATCAGAAAGCATATAATAAACAATATAGAATGGTCTCTTCTGTCATGGACGTGGAGGGAATCACAGTAAACCTAATTGTCCCTACAAGAATTCTATTTGTCTTCAATGTCACAGAAGGGTCATATCAAAGCGGTATGTTACACGCCTCCTGAAAACCGACCGAAACCCAATACCAATTGTTTGCAATTAATAGAGTCGCAACCAACCCTCGATGTTGAAATGGATATTTCAAACGTCTCTTTTAATTCTGTGCAAGCTAGCATCACCGATCCCTGATATACAACTCTAAAAGTGGAAAAATCTCCTATCAAGTTCTCATAGATTCTGGTTCTGGCGCTACTTTGATTACTCTAAATACTTGGGAACAAATAGGTAAACCACCTCTAGATCTACTATTCTACAGGGAAAGTCATTTACGGGTCATACTTTCCAAGCTAAAGGAAAATGTAGTGTTAACGTACAGTATTCTTCCGAACAGAAACACTATCTTTCATGTTATGTGGTAGAGAACAGCTTTTTCGATCTTATTGGCCGACCGTGGCTTATTTCTCTAGGTTTAGTTAACCGCATGACGGAAGTGTGTTCTCAGAATACTGTAGTCGCTCAAATTTCTCCTGAATCAATGGTCACTTCTCCTAAGGTGTTCGACAAGGATCACCTTCTAAAATCTTTCTCGACTCTTTTTGACGATAAAACTCTTGGATTGTGCACTAAAACTAAGGCGCATTTATATGTCAAACCTGGAGAAAGGCCAAGATTCATTCCTAAACGACCTGTACCCTTTGGCGTTGAAGAAACCGTTTCTGAAGAAATAGATCGTTTACTTCGTCTAAATGTAATTTGTCCAGTTGATTACAGTGAGTGGGCAGCACCTATTGTGGCTGTCAAGAAAAAGAATGGTCAAATTAGAGTCTGTGCTGATTTTTCGACTGGTTTAAACAATGCGATTGAGTTAAATAAATATCCTTTGCCGTTGCCAGATGAAATCTTTAGCAGACTTCATGGATCGAAATATTTCTCTTGTCTAGATTTGTCCGATGCTTATTTCCAAATCGAGTTAGACAATACCTCTAAAAAACTATGTGGAATAAACACTCACCGTGGTTTGTTCCAATATCAACGGCTTCCATTTGGAGTAAAATCAGCTCCATCTATCTTTCAAAAGGTCATGGATGAAATGTTGGTCAATTTCAAGTGTGCTTTTGCTTATCTAGACGATGTCATCATTGTCAGCACCTCGAAAGATCAGCATCTCAAAGACATCTATGCCGTTCTCAATAAACTTCAATCGTTTGGTTTCAGACTGAAATTGGAAAAGTGCAAATTTTTCATGGAACAAATATAATATTTAGGTCAATCATAGATACTAAGGGTATAAGACCTAATCCTAAGCGCACTTTGGCCGTTCGCAACATGCCCGTTCCGCAGACTGTTTCTCAGCTACGATCTTTTTTGTGCTATCAATTTTTATGGTAGATACATCAAGGGAATGAGGCTGTTGCGCGCGCCATTGGATAAACTACTACAGAAAGATGTCACCTACTTTTGGTCTAAAGAGTGTCAAGAGTCCTTTGACAAAGCAAAGACATCATTTGTTCTGATCTCTTGTTAGTCCATTATGACCCTAGACTACCTATCATTGTTGCGGCAGATGCCTCTAAAGATGGCATGGGAGCTACTATAGGTCATAAGTTTCCTGATGGATCCATCAAGATTGTGGAACACGCTTCCAAGGCTTTCAATCCTGCGCAGCAAAACTATAGTCAAATTGAGAAAGAGGGTTTAGCATTAATGTTCGCCGTAAAGAAATTCCACAAATACATTTTTGGTCAAAAATTTACTCTACATACAGACTATAAACACTACTATCTATTTTTGGTTCTAAAAGGGAATTCCGGTGTATGCTGCTAGCCGACTACAGAGATGGGCACTAGTTCTAAGTGCTTACAACTTCAATATCATCCATATTCGTACAATGATTTTGGTCAAGTTGACTCGCTCTCCCGACTAATTGCAGACTATCCTAGGGAAGATGAAGAGCAAGTCATCGCTATGTTGAACCTAGTCGACCTTGGAGTCGAAAACATGCTCATAAATTCGATTGAAATGATCCCTGTTACTAGTGAAGAAATCGCCAATGCCATTTGTACTGACGAAGTACTTTCTAAAATCACACATTACATGCGTGAAGGCTGGCCAGCAAAATATTTCTCAGGGACCAATCGTTTCCTATTTCACTAAACGTCATGCTCTCTACATCACCAAAGACTGTTTGATGTATGAAAATAGAGTTGTGATTTCTACTTCTTGCGTCCTAGAATTTTGAAAACACTACATTTGGGTCACCCGGGAATAAGTAGGATGAAACTTTTGGCTAAAGGTTATGTATTTTGGCCCGGTCTAGACTCCGATATAGAAACCGTAGTCCGTTCATGTACCAGTTGTGCATCTCAGGCTAAGAATCCACTTAAGCATACTTTGAAAGCATGGCCTAGTACTGAAGGTCCATGGCAGAGGATCCACGTCGACTATGCTGGTCCGTTTTTGGGTAAAATGTTCCTCTGCATTGTAGATTCGTTCTCTAAATGGCCTGAAGTTTTCATCGCTCCTAATGCTAATACTGCTGGCTTAATACGGGTTCTAGAGTCTGTGTTTGCACGTTATGGATATCCCACAGTCTGGTCTCCGACAACGGTTCACAGTTTACATCGCACGAGCGCGAGTACGTACAAAAGCGAAAATCAATTTGAAAAAGACTTTTACAAACTTATGAACAATGCAGTATTCGGTAAAACAATGGAAAATATGAGAAACAGAGTGGATATACATCTTGTACAACTGTTGATAGAGTACTAAAATTAGTAAAACAACCTACTTTCAAGAATGGATTCTTGATAAATGATGACCTATGATATACAAATGGAAAAACTAAACTTGTATTCGATAAACCTATATATGTTGGATTAAGTACATTAGATTTAAGTAAGTATCATATGTATGAGTTTCATTATGATGTCATGCAGAAAAAATATGCTAATGATTTAAGATTGTGTTATAGGATACTGATAGCTTATATTCGAAATCAAAAACGGATGATATATTGAAGATTTGAACGAATTGAATGATTTAATGGATTACAGCGATTATCCAAAAGATCATCCATTGTATAGTACTGAAAACAAGAAAGTTATAGGTAAGTTTAAAGATGAATTAAATTGTGAAGATGACAGAATTTGTAGGTTTAAGACCCAAACAATATGCCTACAGAAAAGATGACAATATTGAATCAATAAAATGTAAAGGTATAAAGAAAAATGTTGCGGAAACATTGAGAGTTGAAGATTATAAAAGTGTCTACTTGAAAATATAGTAGTAAGAAAAGAACAGTATCTCATCAGAAGTAAAAAGCATCAAATTTGTACAATTGAGCAGAATAAAATAGCTTGAATATTGATGATAGAAGTGACTTAAAGCGGTATATTTTAGATAATAAATACGATACTCTTGCTCACGGACATTATAAAAATGGGATATAATATATGAAAAAATTTTACCCCAATAAATACAATGTCTGAATTACAAAAATTATCTCGTGATGAACTTCGTGCAAAAGTTGCTAAATTAAAAATCATGAAAACTATACCTTTGAAAAAATATAACAAAAAAGAACTTATAAAATATATACACATTTATGAAATATTTCCTTACGATGATTCATTGTTTTATGATGAAGTAACAATGAATTTTAAAGTGAAATACTCAGTATTGAAAAATATTAACAACAAAACTAAGAGACCTGAAACCTTTATTCATGAAAACATTATGATTACATTAATACATGATCATATATTATGATCATTATATGATGACATTAATGTCATGATCATCAAACACTCACTTCAATACAACAAACAGTTGAGTTTAGTTTAGGTGTCATGATCATCAAACACTCACTTCAATACAACAAACAGTTGAGTTTAGTTTAGGTGTCATGATCATCAAACACTCACTTCAATACAACAAACAGTTGAGTTTAGTTTAGGTGTCATGATCATCAAACACTCACTTCAATACAACAAACAGTTGAGTTTAGTTTAGGTGTCATGATCATCAAACACTCACTTCAATACAACAAACAGTTGAGTTTAGTTTAGGTGTCATGATCATCAAACACTCACTTCAATACAACAACAGTTGAGTTTAGTTTAGGTGTCATGATCATCAAACACTCACTTCAATACAACAAACAGTTGAGTTTAGTTTAGGTGTCATGATCATCAAACACTCACTTCAATACAACAAACAGTTGAGTTTAGTTTAGGTGTCATGATCATCAAACACTCACTTCAATACAACAAACAGTTGAGTTTAGTTTAGGTGTCATGATCATCAAACACTCACTTCAATACAACAAACAGTTGAGTTTAGTTTAGGTGTCATGATCATCAACACTCACTTCAATACAACAAACAGTTGAGTTTAGTTTAGGTGTCATGATCATCAAACACTCACTTCAATACAACAAACAGTTGAGTTAGTTTAGGTGTCATGATCATCAAACACTCACTTCAATACAACAAGCAGTTGAGTTTAGTTTAGGTGTCATGATCATCAAACACTCACTTCAATACAACAAACAGTTGAGTTTAGTTTAGGTGTCATGATCATCAAACACTCACTTCAATACAACAAACAGTTGAGTTTAGTTTAGGTGTCATGATCATCAAACACTCACTTCAATACAACAACCAGTTGAGTTTAGTTTAGGTGTCATGATCATCAAACACTCACTTCAATACAACAAACAGTTGAGTTTAGTTTAGGTGTCATGAACATCAACACTCACTTCAATACAACAAACAGTTGAGTTTAGTTTAGGTGTCATGATCATCAAACACTCACTTCAATACAACAAACAGTTGAGTTTAGTTTAGGTGTCATGATCATCAAACACTCACTTCAATACAACAAACAGTTGAGTTTAGTTAGGTGTCATGAACATCAAACACTCACTTCAATACAACAACAGTTGAGTTTAGTTTAGGTGTCATGATCATCAAACACTCACTTCAATAAAACAAGCAGTTGAGTTTAGTTTAGGTGTCATGACATCAAACACTCACTTCAATACAACAAACAGTTGAGTTTAGTTTAGGTGTCATGATCATCAAACACTCACTTCAATAAAACAAGCAGTTGAGTTTAGTTAGGTGTCATGAACATCAAACACTCACTTCAATACAAACAAACAGTTGAGTTTAGTTTAGGTGTCATGATCATCAACACTCACTTCAATAAAACAAGCAGTTGAGTTTAGTTTAGGTGTCATGAACATCAAACACTCACTTCAATACAACAACCAGTTGAGTTTAGTTTAGGTGTCATGATCATCAAACACTCACTTCAATACAACAAGCAGTTGAGTTTAGTTTAGGTGTCATGAACATCACACACTCACTTCAATACAAACAAACAGTTGAGTTTAGTTTAGGTGTCATGATCACAACACTCACTTCATACAACAACCAGTTTGAGTTTAGTTTAGGTGTCATGATCATCAAACACTCACTTCAATAAACAAACAGTTGAGTTTAGTTTAGGTGTCATGATCATCAAACACTCACTTTAATACAACAAACAGTTGAGTTTAGTTTAGGTGTCATGATCATCAAACACTCACTTTCAATACAACAAACAGTTTGAGTTTAGTTTAGGTGTCATGATCATCAACACTCACTTCTAATACAACAAACAGTTGAGTTTAGTTTAGGTGTCATGATCATCAAACACTCACTTCAATACAACAAACAGTTGAGTTTAGTTTAGGTGTCATGATCATCAAACACTCACTTTCATACAACAAACAGTTGAGTTTAGTTTAGGTGTCATGATCATCAAACCTCACTTCAAATACAACAAACAGTTGAGTTTAGTTTAGGTGTCATGATCATCAAACACTCACTTCAATACAACAAACAGTTGAGTTAGTTTAGGTGTCCATGATCATCAAACACTCACTTCAATACAACAAGCAGTTGATTTAGTTTAGGTGTCATGAATATCAAACACCTCACTCAATACAACAAACAGTTGAGTTTAGTTTAGGTGTCATGACATCAAACACTCACTTCAATACAAACAACAGTTGAGTTTAGTTTAGGTGTCATGATCATCAAACACTCACTTCAATAACAACAACAGTTGAGTTTAGTTTAGGTGTCATGATCATCAAACACTCACTTCAATACAAACCAGTTGAGTTTAGTTTAGGTGTCATGATCATCAAACACTCACTCAATACAACAAACAGTTGAGTTTAGTTTTAGGTGTCATGATCATCAAACACTACTTCAATACAACAAACAGTTGAGTTTAGTTTAGGTGTCATGAACATTCAAACACTCCTTAATACAACAACCAGTTGAGTTTAGTTTAGGGTGTCATGATCATCAAACACTCACTTCAATACAACAAATAGTTGAGTTTAGTTTAGGTGTCATGATCATCAAACCTCACTTCAATACAACAAACAGTTGAAGTTTAGTTTAAAGGTGTCATGATCATCAAACACTCACTTCAATACAACAAACAGTTGAGTTTAGTTAGGTGTCATGATCATCAAACACTCACTTCAATACAACCAATCAGTTGAGTTTAGTTTAGGTGTCAGATCACAAAACTCACTCAATACAAACAAACAGTTGAGTTTAAGTTAGGTGTCATGATCATAAACACTCACTCACTCAATACAACAAACAGTTGAGTTTAGTTTAGGTGTCATGATATCAAACACTCACTTCAAAATACAACAACGTTGAGTTTAGTTTAGGTGTCATGCATCATCAAAAACTCACTTCAATTAACAAAATAACAGTTGAGTTTAGTTTAGGTGTCATGAACATCAAACACTCACTTCAATACAACAACAGTTGGAGTTTAGTTTAGGTGTCATGACATCAAACACTCACTTCAATAACAAATAACAGTTGAGTTTTAGTTAGGTGTCATGATCATCAAACACTCACTCAATACAACAAACAGTCTGAGTTTATTTAGGTGTCCATGCATCAAACACTCACTTCAATACAAATAACAGTTGAGTTTAGTTTAGGTGTCATAACATCAACACTCACTCATTAAATAACAAATATAGTTGAGTTTAGTTTAGGTGTCATGATCATAAAACACTCACTTCAACTACAAAATTCTGTGCAAGCTAGCATCACCGATCCCTGATATTACAACTCTAAAAGTGGAAAAATCTCCTATCAAGTTTCTCATAGATTCTGGTTCTGGCGCACTTGATTACTCTAAATACTTGGGAACAAATAGGTAAACCACCTCCTAGAATCTACTATTCTACAGGGAAAGTCATTTACGGGTCATACTTTCCAAGCTAGAAAGGAAAGTGTGTTAACGTACAGTATCTTCCGAACAGAAACACTATCTTTCATGTTATGTGGTAGAGAACAGCTTTTTCGATCTTATTGGCCGACCGTGGCTTATTTCTCTAGGTTTAAGTTAACCGCATGACAGTGTTGTTTTCTCAGAATACTGTAGTCGCTCAAATTTCTCTCTGAATCAATGGTCACTTCTCCTAAGGTGTTCGACAAGGATCACCTTCTAAAATCTTTCTCGACTCTTTTTGACGAATAAACTCTTGGATTGTGCACTAAAACTAAGGCGCATTTATATGTCAACCTGGAGAAAGGCCAAGATTCATTCCTAAACGACCTGTACCTTTGGCGTTGAAGAAACCGTTTCTGAAGAAATAGATCGTTTACTTCGTCTAAATGTAATTTGTCCAGTTGATTACAGTGAGTGGGCAGCACCTATTGTGGCTGTCAAGAAAAAGAATGGTCAAATTAGAGTCTGTGCTGATTTTTTTCGACTGGTTTAAACAATGCGATTGAGTTAAATAAATATCCTTTGCCGTTGCCAGATGAAATCTTTAGCAGACTTCATGGATCGAAATATTTCTCTTGTCTAGATTTGTCCGATGCTTATTTCCAAAATCGAGTTAGACAATACCTCTAAAAAACTATGTGGAATAAACACTCACCGTGGTTTGTTTCCAATATCAACGGCTTCCATTTGGAGTAAATCAGCTCCATCTATCTTTCAAAAGGTCATGGATGAAATGTGGTCAATTTCAAGTGTGCTTTTGCTTATCTAGACGATGTCATCATTGTAGCACCTCGAAGATCAGCATCTCAAGACATCTATGCCGTTCTCAATAAACTTCAATCGTTTGGTTTCAGACTGAAATTGGAAAGTGCAATTTTTCATGGAACAATATAATATTTAGGTCAAATCATAGATACTAAGGGTATAAGACCTAATCCTAAGCGCACTTTGGCCGTTCGCAACATGCCCGTTCCGCAGACTGTTTCTCAGCTACGATCTTTTTTGGTGCTATCATTTTTATGGTAGATACATCAAGGGAATGAGGCTGTTGCGCGCGCCATTGGATAAACTACTACAGAAAGATGTCACTACTTTTGGTCTAAAGAGTGTCAAGAGTCCTTTGACAAGCCAAAGACATCATTTGTTCTGATCTCTTGTTAGTCCATTATGACCCTAGACTACCTATCATTGTTGCGGCAGATGCCTCTAAAGATGGCATGGGAGCTACTATAGGTCATAAGTTTCCTGATGGATCCATCAAGATTGTGGACACGCTTCCAACTTTCAATCCTGCGCAGCAAAACTATAGTCAAATTGAGAAAGAGGGTTTAGCATTAATGTTCGCCGTAAAGAAATTCCACAAATACATTTTTGGTCAAAATTTACTCTACATACAGACTATAAACCTACTATCTATTTTTGGTTCTAAAAAGGGAATTCCGGTGTATGCTGCTAGCCGACTACAGAGATGGGCACTAGTTCTAAGTGCTTACAACTTCAATATCATCCATATTCGTACCAATGATTTTGGTCAAGTTGACTCGCTCTCCCGACTAATTGCAGACTATCCTAGGAAGATGAAAGCAAGTCATCGCTATGTTGAACCTAGTCGACCTTGGAGTCGAAAACATGCTCATAAATTCGATTGAAATGATCCCTGTTACTAGTGAAGAAATCGCCAATGCCATTTGTACTGACGAAGTACTTTCTAAAATCACACATTACATGCGTGAAGGCTGGCCAGCAAATATTCTCAGGGACCAATCGTTTCCTATTTCACTAAACGTCATGCTCTCTACATCACCAAAAGACTGTTTGATGTATGAAAATAGAGTTGTGATTTCTACTTCTTTGCGTCCTAGAATTTTGAAAACACTACATTTGGGTCACCCGGGAATAAGTAGGATGAAACTTTTGGCTAAAGGTTATGTATTTTGGCCCGGTCTAGACTCCGATATAGAAACCGTAGTCCGTTCATGTACCAGTTGTGCATCTCAGGCTAAGAATCCACTTAAGCATACTTTGAAAGCATGGCCTAGTACTGAAGGTCCATGGCAGAGGATCCACGTCGACTATGCTGGTCCGTTTTTGGGTAAAATGTTCCTCTGCATTGGATTGTCTCTAAATGGCCTGAAGTTTTCATCGCTCCTAATGCTAATACTGCTGGCTTAATACGGGTTCTAGAGTCTGTGTTTGCACGTTATGGATATCCCCAAGTCTGGTCTCCGACAACGGTACACAGTTTACATCGCACGAGCGCGAGTACGTACAAAAGCGAAAAATCAATTTGAAAAAGACTTTTACACTTATGAACAATGCAGTATTCGGTAAAACAATGGAAAATATGAGAAACAGAGTGGATATACATCTTGTAACAACTGTTGATAGAGTACTAAAATTAGTAAAACAACCTACTTTCAAGAATGGATTCTTGATAAATGATGACCTTATGAGTATACAAATGGAAAAACTAAACTTGTATTCGATAAACTATATATGTTGGATTAAGTACATTAGATTTAAGTAAGTATCATATGTATGAGTTTCATTATGATGTCATGCAGAAAAAATATGCTAATGATTTAAGATTGTGTTATAAGGATACTGATAGCTTTATATTCGAAATCAAAACGGATGATATATATGAAGATTTGACGAATTGAATGATTTAATGGATTACAGCGATTATCCAAAAGATCATCCATTGTATAGTACAAAACAAGAAAGTTATAGGTAAGTTTAAAGATGAATTAAATTGTGAATTGATGACAGAATTTGTAGGTTTAAGACCCAAACAATATGCCTACAGAAAAGATGACAATATTGAATCAATAAAAGTAAGTATAAAGAAAAATGTTGCGGAAACATTGAGAGTTGAAGATTATAAAAAGTGTCTACTTGAAAATATAGTAGTAAGAAAAGAACAGTATCTCATCAGAAGTAAAAAGCATCAAATTTGTACAATTGAGCAGAATAAAATAGCTTTGAATATTGATGATAGAAGTGACTTAAAGCGGTATATTTTAGATAATAAATACGATACTCTTGCTCACGGACATTATAAAATTGGGATATAATTTATGAAAAAATTTTACCCAATAAATACAATGTCTGAATTACAAAAATTATCTCGTGATGAACTTCGTGCAAAAGTTGCTAAATTTAAAAATCATGAAAATATACCTTTGAAAAAATATAACAAAAAAGAACTTATAAATATATACACATTTATGAAATATTTCCTTACGATGATTCATTGTTATGATGAAGTAACAATGAATTTTAAAGTGAAATACTCAGTATTGAAAATATATTAACAACAAAACTAAGAGACCTGAAACCTTTATTCATGAAAACATTATGATTACATTAATACATGATCATATATTATGATCATTATTATGATGACATTAATGTCATGATCATCAAACACTCACTTCAATACAACAAACAGTTGAGTTAGTTTAGGTGTCATGATCATCAAACACTCACTTCATTACAACAAACAGTTGAGTTTAGTTTAGGTGTCATGATCATCAAACACTCACTTCAATACAACAAACAGTTGAGTTTAGTTTAGGTGTCATGATCATCAAACACTCACTTCAATACAACAAACAGTTGAGTTTAGTTTAGGTGTCATGATCATCAAACACTCACTTCAATACAACAAACAGTTGAGTTTAGTTTAGGTGTCATGATCATCAAACACTCACTTCAATACAAACAAACAGTTGAGTTTAGTTTAGGTGTCATGATCATCAAACACTCACTTCATACAACAAACAGTTGAGTTTAGTTTAGGTGTCATGATCATCAAACACTCACTTCAATACAACAAACAGTTGAGTTTAGTTAGGTGTCATGATCATCAAACACTCACTTCAATACAACAAACAGTTGAGTTTAGTTTAGGTGTCATGATCATCAAACACTCACTTCAATACAACAAACAGTTGAGTTTAGTTTAGGTGTCATGATCATCAAACACTCACTTCAATACAACAAACAGTTGAGTTTAGTTTAGGTGTCATGATCATCAAACACTCACTTCAATACAACAAACAGTTGAGTTTAGTTTAGGTGTCATGATCATCAAACACTCACTTCAATACAACAAACAGTTGAGTTTAGTTTAGGTGTCATGAATCATCAAACCTCACTTCAATACAACAAACAGTTGAGTTTAGTTTAGGTGTCATGATCATCAAACACTCACTTCAATACAACAAACAGTTGAGTTTAGTTTAGGTGTCATGATCATCAAACACTCACTTCAATACAACAACAGTTGAGTTTAGTTTAGGTGTCATGATCATCAAACACTCACTTCAATACAACAAACAGTTGAGTTTAGTTTAGGTGTCATGATCATCAAACACTCACTTCAATACAACAAACAGTTGAGTTTAGTTTAGGTGTCATGATCATCAAACACTCACTTCAATACAACAAACAGTTGAGTTTAGTTTAGGTGTCATGATCATCAAACACTCACTTCAATAAAACAACAGTTGAGTTTAGTTTAGGTGTCATGAACATCAAACACTCACTTCAATACAACAACAGTTGAGTTTAGTTTAGGTGTCATGATCATCAAACACTCACTTCAATACAACAAACCAGTTGAGTTTAGTTTAGGTGTCATGATCATCAAACACTCACTTCAATACAACAAACAGTTGAGTTTAGTTTAGGTGTCATGATCATCAAACACTCACTTCAATACAACAAACAGTTGAGTTTAGTTTAGGTGTCATGATCATCAAACACTCACTTCAATACAACAGCAGTTTGAGTTTAGTTTAGGTGTCATGAACATCAAACACTCACTTCAATACAACAAACAGTTGAGTTTAGTTTAGGTGTCATGATCATCAAACACTCACTTCAATACAACAAGCAGTTGAGTTTAGTTTAGGTGTCATGATCATCAAACACTCACTTCAATACAACAAACAGTTGAGTTTAGTTTAGGTGTCATGATCATCAAACACTCACTTCAATAAAACAAGCAGTTGAGTTTAGTTTAGGTGTCATGAACATCAAACACTCACTTCAATACAACAAACAGTTGAGTTTAGTTTAGGTGTCATGATCATCAAACACTCACTTCAATAAACAAGCAGTTGAGTTTAGTTTAGGTGTCATGATCATCAAACACTCACTTCAATACAACAAACAGTTGAGTTTAGTTTAGGTGTCATGATCATCAAACACAATCACTTCAATACAACAAACAGTTGAGTTTAGTTTAGGTGTCATGATCATCAAACACTCACTTCAATACAACAAACAGTTGAGTTTAGTTTAGGTGTCATGATCATCAAACACTCACTTCAATACAACAACAGTTGAGTTTAGTTTAGGTGTCATGATCATCAAACACTCACTTCAATAAACAAGCAGTTGAGTTTAGTTTAGGTGTCATGAACATCAAACACTCACTTCAATACAACAAACAGTTGAGTTTAGTTTAGGTGTCATGATCATCAAACACTCACTTCAATAAACAAGCAGTTGAGTTTAGTTTAGGTGTCATGATCATCAAACACTCACTTCAATACAACAACAGTTGAGTTTAGTTTAGGTGTCATGATCATCAAACACTCACTTCAATAAAACAAGCAGTTGAGTTTAGTTTAGTGTCATGAACATCAAACACTCACTTCAATACAACAAACAGTTGAGTTTAGTTTAGGTGTCATGATCATCAAACACTCACTTCAATACAACAACCAGTTGAGTTTAGTTTAGGTGTCATGATCATCAACACTCACTTCAATACAACAACAGTTGAGTTTAGTTTAGGTGTCATGATCATCAAACACTCACTTCAATACAACAAACAGTTGAGTTTAGTTTAGGTGTCATGATCATCAAACACTCACTTCAATAAACAAGCAGTTGAGTTTAGTTTAGGTGTCATGATCATCAAACACTCACTTCAATAAACAAACAGTTGAGTTTAGTTTAGGTGTCATGATCATCAAACACTCACTTCAATACAACAAACAGTTGAGTTTAGTTTAGGTGTCATGATCATCAAACACTCACTTCAATACAACAAACAGTTGAGTTTAGTTTAGGTGTCATGATCATCAAACACTCACTTCAATACAACAAACAGTTGAGTTTAGTTTAGGTGTCATGATCATCAAACACTCACTTCAATACAACAAACAGTTGAGTTTAGTTTAGGTGTCATGATCATCAAACATCACTTCAATACAACAAACAGTTGAGTTTAGTTTAGGTGTCATGATCATCAAACACTCACTTCAATACAACAAACAGTTGAGTTTAGTTTAGGTGTCATGAACATCAAACACTCACTTCAATACAACAAACAGTTGAGTTTAGTTTAGGTGTCATGATCATCAACACTCACTTCAATAAAACAAGCAGTTGAGTTTAGTTTAGGTGTCATGAACATCAAACACTCACTTCAATACAACAAACAGTTGAGTTTAGTTTAGGTGTCATGATCATCAAACACTCACTTCAATAAAACAAGCAGTTGAGTTTAGTTTAGGTGTCATGAACATCAAACACTCACTTCAATACAACAAACAGTTGAGTTTAGTTTAGGTGTCATGATCATCAAACACTCACTTCAATAAAACAAGCAGTTGAGTTTAGTTTAGGTGTCATGAACATCAAACACTCACTTCAATACAACAAACAGTTGAGTTTAGTTTAGGTGTCATGATCATCAAACACTCACTTCAATACAACAACCAGTTGAGTTTAGTTTAGGTGTCATGATCATCAAACACTCACTTCAATACAACAACAGTTGAGTTTAGTTTAGGTGTCATGATCATCAAACACTCACTTCAATACAACAAACAGTTGAGTTTAGTTTAGGTGTCATGATCATCAAACACTCACTTCAAAAAACAAGCAGTTGAGTTTAGTTTAGGTGTCATGAACATCAAACACTCACTTCAATACAACAAACAGTTGAGTTTAGTTTAGGTGTCATGATCATCAAACACTCACTTCAATACAACAAACAGTTGAGTTTAGTTTAGGTGTCATGATCATCAAACACTCACTTCAATACAACAAACAGTTGAGTTTAGTTTAGGTGTCATGATCATCAAACACTCACTTCAATACAACAAACAGTTGAGTTTAGTTTAGGTGTCATGATCATCAAACACTCACTTCAATACAACAAACAGTTGAGTTTAGTTTAGGTGTCATGATCATCAAACACTCACTTCAATACAACAAACAGTTGAGTTTAGTTTAGGTGTCATGAATCATCAAACAATCACTTCAATACAACAAACAGTTGAGTTTAGTTTAGGTGTCATGATCATCAAACACTCACTTCAATACAACAAACAGTTGAGTTTATTTTAGGTGTCATGATCATCAAACACTCACTTCAATACAACAAGCAGTTGAGTTTAGTTTAGGTGTCATGATCGTCAACACTCACTTCAATACAAAAACAGTTGAGTTTAGTTTAGGTGTCATGATCATCAAACACTCACTTCAATACAACAAGCAGTTGAGTTTAGTTTAGGTGTCATGATCATCAAACACTAATCATTATCATCAACACAAAACTTCACGAGTTTTTCATAGAGCAGAGACCTGAACAAAAAATCGAAAATACCGTCTTTTTTCTCATGAACAATTTAGTCAAATTCATTAACAATCGAAGCAATATCTTCTCATATTGAAATCGATATACAAAAAATGTATTTTTTTTCTATTTCGAGAATGTTGAACAAAAACAAAGCTTCGGAAAATTGCTGTATATCACCACAGCGATATTAAAATACTCAAGATTTCTTAAAATTCTGCTACTGCTATGGTGATATACAGCAATTGTCCGAAGCTCTATTTTAGCAAAGTTCAAATTTTTCTAACGTGAATTTGTTAGGAGCATGAAATATAGTCAAGAAACTGTTTTCAGCTTTTTTTATCCAAAAACAAAAAGGTATGAATAAATTCAGTGTGAACATCTTTTATGATATATCGAAGAAAGTATATTATGATACCTTATAAAATAAGGTATAATTCTAGACCTTATTTGTTAAGGTCTGATATTTGATCTAATTAGGCTGGGTCAACCAAGACCACCTTTTCTGCATTTTTACTGGTATTTAGTATAATGTAATTTCCCCCCCCCCCCCCCACCAATTAGAGCCTTATTAAGGGCTTATATTTACACATGAACCCTTAATAACTAGGGACCTAAATTCTATGCACTGAAAAATGCGAAATATGCGCATAAAATATGCGCTAAAAATGCTTAAATATGCGCTAAAAAACGTAAAATATGCAGTATAATTTTCAGACTAAACCTTTTAAATCTACCGCATAACATTTGTAAAGAATCACTATATGTCATAAAATTGCTGTAAAACATGTTGTGTTGTGGGCTGGGCTCAGAAAATTTATCATTGCTTGGATATTTCGGTGAGCCTTCTTTAACTGTTATTATGCTGAATTTCTTGTTGTTTCTTACCCGATATTTGACTTCTGGTGCTTGATTTTCTTACTTTTCATGATGGTTTTTCAGGCGAATCCCACAGACTGTAGTGAGAAGAGCACAAGAAGAATGTCATTGATGTCCAACAATCGAAAAATCGCGCATCGGTTGGCTCATCCTTTATTTTTTAGCTTTTAGACGTTGATTTTAGAAGCTTTTATATGTGAGTTTAGGTTCGGTGGTCAGGTAAATTTAGCTTTTGACACAATTCTCACTGCATACAGCTTGGCAAAGTCTTCCATGCACTTAACGCTAAGTCACATTTTTCGTCTATGTGTCACCTATTGACTTCGTCTGGCTGTGTGCGGTTGAAAGATCCCTCTCTATGTGCCTTCGTTCTCCATACCCATGACAGTATGGCTAGGCCTATGTAACATAACTGTCGGAGCTCGTTAACTTCTATACAAGAGGCTGCCTAGCGGGAGTTATCTATTCTGATATTTACTTCACTCATTTTCAGGTATTTTTAGCGAATCAACAGGCAGTGATCCAACCAAAAGTCAATCAGCGGTGAACTGAGACGATCGGAATACTTGTACTTTCTAAATCACTCATGCAGATCACTCTCGCCGCTCAGCTAACTCGCCACTCAAGCACAAACATCGCACCTAAACCACAGAACTTTAGAGAATTAACGCACTCATCAACTTTGCAGGCTGCACTTCATGACTTTTCATTGACAGTCGTTGATTAGTTGTTGATACAAGTATCCCAAGTATCGTCTCAGTTCACCGCTGATTGACTTTTGGTTGGATCGCTGCCTGTTGATTCGCTAAAAAGACCTGAAAATGAGTGAAGTAAATATCAGAATAGATAACTCCGCTAGGCAGCCTCTTGTGTAGAAGTTAACGAGCTCCGACAGTTATGTTACATAGGCCTAGCCATACTGTCATGGGTATGGAGAACGAAGGCACATAGAGAGGGATCTTTCAACCGCACACAGCCAGACGAAGTCAATAGGTGACACATAGACGAAAAATTGTGACTTAGCGTTAAGTGCATGGAAGACTTTGCCAAGCTGTATGCAGTGAGAATTGTGTCAAAAAGCTAAATTTACCTGACCACCGAACCTAAACTCACATATAAAAGCTTCTAAAATCAACGTCTAAAAGCTAAAAAATAAAGGATGAGCCAACCGATGCACGATTTTTCGATTTTTGGACATCAATGACATTCTTCTTGTGCTTTTCTCACTACAGTCTGTGGGATTCGCCTGAACAACCATCATGAAAAGTAAGAAAATCAATCACCAGAAGTCAAATATCGGGTAAGAAACAACAAGAAATTCAGCCTAATAACAGTTAAAGAAGGCTCACCGAAACATCCAAGCAATTATAAATTTTCTGAGCCCAGCCCACAACAAGATGCTCAAACACATGAAAACCACAAAAGAATGAGAAAAGTTGAGTGGGGGACAGGGAATTAGCCTTATACCCGTTGAAGAAAATTTTGCGGGCATTTTTTCGAAAATTTGCGGGCAGAAAAAAGTAATTTGCGGGCAGAAAAAAGTATTTAGCGGGCAAAAAAGAGTAATTAGCGGCATTTTAAATTTGCGGGCAGAAAAAAAGATTTAGCGGGCAGAAAGAAGTACCGTCCATAAAAAAATCCGTACAGAAGTTCAATGATTCAGAAAAAAATTTAATTGGCGGGGACAAGTTGAAAACAGGTGAGAATGCCCCTTTTAATGACTAGTTCACAATGGTGGACTGCAGTCGCCCCCTCAGTCCGGACTCACAATCCGCTCTGAGGATTGTTTTTCATCTCAAGTTAGGATTGTTGTTAATTTTAGGTAAAACGGCTTTTAAAAAGACCTTATTTTAAATCCAATTAAGATATGGGTCTCTAGCCGTTTTGACCAACACGCTTTTTTATCGACACGCTTTTTATTTTATTTCGATTCAGAGTCTCTATTCGTAAATAAATTAGCTTTTTTTGAATTTTATTAGTTCTGACACGAAAAAATTGTTGAAACTCATTTGTTTTTGTCCATCGAATCAGTCGGGCCTCTTGCATATTTTTTATCCTATATTTTTATTTCACCCCAGTCATTTCACTTCCATATCATTTCACTCCTGATAAAACACCTTTTTAATTTCATGTTTTTTTTACAAAATTCGTTTAAATTAGCGCTACATTGTGCTTGGTGGAAGTCTTATCTAAATCTAGACTAGACCCGGCAGGTTCGGTGCCGGTGCAGTGCCGCTTCGGAAAATCGTGGGGGTCGAGACATCAAATTAAAAAGACATCAACTACTGTTGACTTACTACAGCTGTTTGAATGTTCGCGAAATTTCTTTTATCGCGAACATTGCTTGCGAATATTCGCGCGAATATTCGCCCGAATATTCGGAGTTCCCCACCCTAGTAGTGACCAACCCAAATTTTTTTATTTTAAGTGGCCAGTGAAGGATCCCGCAACTATTGGGAAAATCTCCCTCCATAGTGGTCGAGTCATATTTGTCCTGTAGTCATTCGGTGGCCATAGTCATCCATTCCCCAAGGCTAATATTATATAGGGAGTTGACTTACCTTATTCTCTTTTCTGAAAAGCTTTAATCTGAGTTTCTGATTTTTCCAAAACCATGTCTATTTGCCTGAGTGTTCGCTTTCTAATTGGTTTTTCAGGATAATTAAGCATCTTTTCAAGAGATAACTGAAGATTTTTCGTTGTTTGGCCTGCTATGATGATACCAGAATTCACAGTTGGTCTTCATTCTCTTTTTTTCACGACCATCAATAATCTATCTTTTCTAGCCTCTCTCTACTTCATCTCGCCAACTGGACATGGGTAAGCATTTATTTCAAGATTTTGATACCCAAATTTCTATGACTATGGCAATCTGTGCCCAATACCGTGATTTTCTGCGGTTTTCGCAGAAAATGGACGCAAATTATAAGGCATAATTGCATCATAAGCAAAGGATGGGTCAAAATAATTTGCGTACACTTGCATGTACTAGCATACACGAGTAAAATAGTGAAGTAAAATAACAGGTCACCTAGTAGAGTAAAAATGAAAAAATATGAAATTTGGGAGTATGTACGCCCATAAATGGTCCCTTTCCTGGGTGACTAGCAATTCGAAAGATCAGAAAAAGCTATCCTAAAATTGTGTAAAAAAACTACTACTTTGGGTAATAAAAGGCTAAAAACTTTTGAAGAAAAAATTTAAGATTTCGCCTAAAATGCCTTTTACTTATGTTGCCCTCGAGTTCTCCAGGGTTACCCCAGTACTGGTGCATGCTATTTTGAAGAAAAATTGAAAAATGCATCAGATTTAAGGCTTATGGACTTCGGTAATTGTTTCGGTTGATCAGGATAAAAATTATCTGACTACCAAGTTTCTGATTAGGGTTTTTGAGGGAAACTCGGAACAAACCGAAGATCTGTCTTTTCTGACTCCATCCCATCTGGTGGTAAAAATAGTTTTCCAAAATATTGAGTTAAGAAAACAGACATATATCTTTGAGTTGTTTTTGATTTTTCTTAAAAAATTTGGTATTAAGCTAACCTTTATCCTTGTCAAAGAATTAGTCACCGAGGCCAAGAGCGTTTCCGACATCGGACCAAAATCTGAGTGCTTAGTTCAAATCTCCTTTGATTGCCAGAAATTAAGCTTTTGCAATCATCGCGTTCGACCCACCGTTAGATTTTCAAAAAACTTTTATGTCCTTAACTGTCTGATTTTAGGGAAAGCAAGTGACTAAGGGACATAATCAAGCTGGCTATATCATCGGTGACTGAAGAAGCTAGCAAATCTTCTCTTGGCTGGATACGGGGGTGTTTTGTGGGTCTTTTATTATATAAGTTTTAATAGTCATACCGTATATTCTCTATTAGAAGGCCCGGGCCTTCTATTTTTCAACCTTAAAAAATCGGAAAAATTATTTCGAATTTGAGATTTTGGGTGCTCAACCAAAATTTAAAAAGTGGAATCTGGTGATCTCGTGCTAACTAAGAAAACGCGAAAAACAGATTTGCGAATTTCTTTTTCTAGGCTGATATATAGGTCCTCAAGGGGGCCTTCTATTAGAGAGGGGCCTTCTATTAGAGAGGGGCCTTCTAATCGAGAATATACGGTATCCGTTTTCATCTTTCTCGTCTTATCCTTTTTTTTGGCTGCCGGGCTTCTATCGGGTGGAAAATTAAAAACTTTGATCATAGAGGTAAGTTTTCTTTGATATACAGTCCAGTTCCGATATAACGACCACACAGAGTTCGTTTCTGCTAGGGCCGACACTTCTTTCAGACCGATTTTTTAAGTTTTCTACTTGATTGTTTTGACCGTCTGGTCTCAAAATCGCAAGGATGCTGATTTTCCCGGTGGTTTTTCAAACTAGATAATTTCATCATTTAAAAATAAAAACCTCGATATGGTGATCACCCTTTTTGAAAAATGATGATCACTATATCAAGGTTTTGTGTTTTAAATGATAAAATTATCTAGTTTTTGACAAACGATCGGCAAAATCAGCATCCTTGCGATTTTCAAGACCACACTTTTCAAACAGATGCAATAAAAACTAAAAAAATCGGGATGAAAAAAAAGTGTCGAACCTAGGCGGGAACGAACTTTGATCACTATATCCAGACTCGATTGTATCTTGAAATTTGTAATTTTCGGTTGGCCACCTTTTACACACTTTTCTGTCTCACATCCTCTTTACACACTCATATTTGTCCACAAGTTTTGACGAAGAAGTGCTTTCAACGAGACCGGTCTGGTTCTAACCATTCCTCGGTAATAGGACTGTAGTGGTTCGTCACATTACTGTTTCACTGATGTTAATCAGGTTTTTTTAGTCCACTACGCATCCAAACGTAACTTCGGAAGTCAATAATTTCTCTCTATCTTCAACGAGAGTGACCGACCGCGGAATGAAAGTTAGTTATTACTGTCTTATGTTTCAAGCTAGTTTGAAAATCCAATGTTTTACAGGGGATTCAATAGCCGACCGTTTGACATGGAATTCAATGCTCCGTCTCTTTTCAATAAGAATATCTTTGGATTCTGATCGATTATTATGATTTTGGTTTTATCGTGTTATAATACGTCAATAAAAGATATTGTCTTTTTCGGAGGGAAATTTTTTTAGCCATCTTTTTTGGAAGTGAGAAAATCGGACCCTACTATAGAAAACCTTCCCCAAAATTTTTTTTCAAAATCATGTTCTTATCATTCCTAAGTAATTTTATGCGCTAAAACGATAAAAAAGTTGTTTTCAGACGTTTTCTGACCCAAAAATCGATTTTTTGAAAAGAAATTTTGGCCAAAATTGGACATTTTCGGGGGTTTTTACCCCATTTTGTCACTGGAGCTGGGCAAAAGAGCCTACCGTATCTCCTGTAATAAACGCCCCCCCCTCGTTCAAAATCGTGTTCTTGGCATTGTGTTTGCATACTTTTTGATTACTTCTCTTACACGGTGTTTCAAAATTCAGTTTACTGTTCATTAGGAACTTTTAATCATAAAAAGCGGGGATTCAAAACAAATCCTTTTTTTTGACTAAGAAAGACAGTTTCTAACTTGAAATGGCTTCTAGTTTTCTAAATTCTGTATTTTAAAAATTTGGTCTTTATATTTCTGAACAGAGAATCTCAGCTTTCGATTGGCGTATAATCATCATCAGAAATACAAACCTCGCTGTTCTCATACAAAATTAAAATTTTCGTCATTTTTAGTCTGAGAATGGTGTCAAACTCAAAAACAATGCTCTAAGCAGAAGAAGCAAGATCTTTCAGAGAAGCGTCAATCTGCAATCAACGAACGATGGTCCAAGCAACCAGCAAAAATCAGATAGCAGCAGCTGCAGCAGAAAGGGCAAAAGCAGCAGGGAAATACGACTTGGTAAGGTTTTAGCTTCATTCGTATTTTGCATGGAAAAATGCATAGGACTCCTTGTATGGAATTCTCAGATACCGTATTCGCTCTAATAATCCCACATCTCTAATAAACCCACAGTCTCTAATAATCCACATCCCAGAGGTTGATTGGAATATAATCACACTCTAAATAAACCCGCAGTCTCTAATAATCCCACATTAGGAAAATTCGAGCTCGAAATCTGAATTTTTTGCATTCTGTATTTGAGTAGTAACGTAAAAGTGGGAACCTTCCTGCTAGGCTACGCGTGTAGAAGTTATAGACATAGTCGTAATTCAACCATATGTAAGACCGTTTAAAGTATGGAAAATAATTGGGCTTTTGTTTGTGTAGGTTGAAATCCTAATTGTGATAACGTCGAAACGAGTACTCTTGCCTTTTTCTAGCCCTCTACTAGATGTCTAGAGCTCATGCAGAAAGTTCAGATGATGGGATCGACAGTCCAACTCGGAAGAATAGAAAGTACAGTGCGGAATTCAGACTCAAGGTGATCCAGTCGGCTCGTGGGGATCAAAGAACTCAGCCAGCAAGCACTACGGAATCAGTCGCAGGCTCGTCTATGACTGGATGGACAAGAAGAGGAGATTCGTGAGCAAGTGTGAGGCCCAAGAAACTTTCAAGTATTTGCATTATCCTTATCCTTTTAGGTCAAGTTCCAACCATGCGAAGCGTCTACCAGGTGGAGGAAGATCTGTGAAGAATGAGGGCTCCTCGATGGAAGTGTACTTGACTGGATCGTGCGCGCTTGGATGCTCTACCAAAGAATCAAGCCTCAATCCCTTCAAGGGTTAGTTCATTTTAGCCTCACATCCAAGCTATCATAACCACAATCTCAATTTTTCAGTATGCGGTCTGACTGATGCTGGCGATGGAAGTGAAGACGACTTTATCCACTGCTTCAAAGCGCATGGCCCCATCCCGGAAGGTTGGAGATGCTGAAGGAAGCAAGAGCCATGGAAACTGCGGCGAGGTTTCAGAAGAAGAGGATGTGGAAGAAGATCTTGCTAATGGCTACCTGAGCGCGGAGGATGAAGTTATTGAGGAGTAAATTTTGTTTGAGTTGTGATGGGCTCTTTTGGGAAAATAAAGAAACTTTGGTCTGATTTGTTTGTTTGATTTATGATTTCAAGGACCAGGTGGTGATCGAACAATAATCCCACACTCCTCTAATAAACCACATTTTCTAATATCCCACACCTTTGGGGGTGATTGAGATATAATCCCACAGTGGATTATTAGAGAGAATACGGTATACCAATTTGTACCCTTCATTAATCTTTGTTTAGGCAAAAAGCAAATAACAAGTGCAGAAAAGCCTCTAATCAGAAAATTGTCTCTCTTTTCCAGTTGGAAACTGCCTGTGCCTCACGATGAATTTTAAGATGTTATGAACCGAGTCCGATCAGGCTGGGCATCAACTCTCCTCTGAAAATTCTAAGTACAGAAAACAGATGACTCCGTTAGAAGATCTTTATTTTTGTGCTGGGTCTCTGAGCTGGAGGCAAAGGTATTCAATGAAGGCAGAGCTAATCAGGGTTTTTTACTTACTTATTAGTATGACACATCTTGTATATCTATGTGCTGTTATTGCAGCTCGGAATGGACGTATTCGCATCGAGCCATCAAGTCCGGCAACTTATGCTAAATTTTTGTGCTTTTTGTGCTCCCGTGACATGCGCAGCGCAAGACGGTTAGTTGCATCCTCACTCCGGTATCCATTCAATTAAATCGTTTACTCTTGCAGGTTACCGCCATGGATGTGTTCTATGCTCTGAAACGCCATGGCAGAACTCTCTATGGCTTTGGTGGATGAATCGCGGCTGCTGTCCGGAATTTCGCATAGTTCTCTATTGTTACTTTATGATCCTACCGTTATTGTTACTCCAAATGCACTCTTTAGTGCCTTCTTGTTTTGCGAATAAAGAGCTTAGTTTGAGAGGTACGCGACGTTTGACCCTAAAGCCGTTTGACCCTAAAGCCGTTTGACCCTAAGCCATTTGACCCTAAGCGTTTGACCCTAAAGCCGTTTGACCTAAGCCCTTAAAAATTTGCAATTTTTAATGAATCTGTGCTTTCTCTACTCTATTGCTTGAATTCAATGTTTCACCACCTGCTCAACTCCTCACTCATTCAAACACCAAGTTTATTGACGTAACACATCTTTCTTGACATCACAAACCCAAACAAAGTGAAAGAAGAACAAAAAAAAGTTAATCTCCATTTCAAAGTTGTTAGCGATACCTTCAAAAACTCTTCCGTGCTGCGGCCCTCGTAATCCTGAAGGATCTTGAGGATGCGACGATTGCTTCCACATATTTGCTACGTTTTCCCTTCGGACGCTTCCCGCCCTGCCACTGGATAAATTCTGATTCTGCCCTGCTGAATGGTTCGGAGAGAATGATGAATTTCCACAAGCCCGGATGACAGACTTCGAGCTCCACTTGTAGTCGGTGATTGCGGTCTCAGCAAAATTATTTGTGCGGTGCTTCTGTTGATGTCAGCTCGTAGACATCCAAAGCGAATGGGAAAATCGCGGGCGCAATAAAAAACATCTCTTCTTGTCACGGATCCTAAGGCAGTAAATTTGAAAGATGAAGATATGAAACTAGAAAATAAATAAATCACCAATGTAGTTCTTTTGCATACACAGCAATATTGGCTCAAGCTCAAGAGGCAACATATCCCACACTTCCTCGAACACCGGCATCACATTGTCAGGGGGGATAAAAGCCATGGCAAAAAATCATCCCTGGAAAACACGCATTAACACTGAACTGTGACAATAAAGGAGGAATAAATTCTTACTGCAGAGAACAGCAAAGTCTGGATTGTATCATATCGCCCTTTCAGCCCCTTCTTGCCGAGCTTCCTCTTCATATTCTGGCACCGGCATATTCCCTTGATCATCTCAAAAAGGCATTCGTAAGTTGCTTGTGTCTTATTCAGCAGCAAGGCATACAATACCGGAAAACACGAAGCCTCCGCGCTCAGCGAGAATGACATACAAAAAATAATTACCATAATAACATCAACATGCGTTCAAAGCTAAGGCATGAAAATACCTGACAGAAGGAGATGGCGTGATTTCAAATGTCCCTCCATAAAGACCACCTTCATATGCGCACTCCAATTCTTGTTGCTTTCGCGGCCTAACAAAAGGATCTAGAAAAAAAACCAATGAATTCCAGACAAATTCACCAAAGAATATTTAGTCACACCTGTTGTTACAGCATGCACCGAGTCCCTAGAAGAAATGGCTTCTATCGTTCATCCGAATCTGTATTTCTTGTAGGCCTCAGGGATCGAAAAGTTGATTCCATTCGGGTTTCTGGCTCGCTATTAATTCCTTTGCGCATCCTCTGCACCACCTTCCTGACAGCTGATTTGTCCATCTCGGCTTGGACACTTCCGGCACGCCATTGAGAAGGCTGTTGAAGATACTCAAGGATGCTAAAGTAAAATGTAGAAAACTAAAGATACGTACAGCCAACAGTATAATCTACCATATCTACCTCATTATTGGCGGCTGCTGCCTTCCTTGATCCGTTGGCTGATTTGACGAAGAGGAATGGCAAATGATGATCTGGTGCAGCTGTGAGTTCCAGCCTTTTTGATGACTTCCCCGGATGTCTTGATCGTATGAAGACGAGCACGGCAACCATCCACCTTCACCTTCACACATTGCCAGTAAACCTTCTCCTTGTACTCAATCTGTTTCCAAAACTGGTAGCCGCCATGTGTTATAATCTCTTCTTTTTCTTCGAAATCAATACACCCTGAAACGTGAAGTTATATTGTGAAATACATTCATGCATTCAAAAATTGATCACCTGTCTATGGATTTGCTCAGCCTGCTCTGTGAATACTGATTGGCTTGATCATTTACTTGCTCTGCCATCAGCTGAATAACTTGCTCCCGTTTCTTCCACGTCTTCATCACTGTAGTCGCTTGCGAATGGAGCAAGATTCGTTCAAGTTCATCAAAATCGATATTTAGCGCCATCTAAATATCAACATTGCGATCAAAAAGCATCAGTACACAGCAGAAAAAGTATCTCAAAGCAAGTGTTCTATGAACAAAAAAATTCAACGACCGTCGCAAATGTGTGGTCAACAAATGACAGCGATATATGTAGCAAGAACCTTGAATACAAAAAATGGAGTAGAGAGAGCGTAGATCAAAATACAAAAATATGAAATTTTTAGGGTCAAACGCCTAGGGTCAAATGGCTTAGGGTCAAACGGCTTAGGGTCAAACGGCTTAAGGGTCAAACGTCTTTAGGGATTTCGAGCGAGTAGGCTAAAATCAAAAATTATGGCCAATTTTCAGAAATCTATGGCCATTTTTCAAAAATCGAGCGAGCGAGTATGGCTAAAATTCAAAAATCTATGGCCAATTTCAGAAATCTATGGCCATTTTTCAAAAATCTATGGCCATTTTTCAATATTCTATGGCCAACACAGATCTATGGCCAGAATTCAGATTTCTATGGCCATTTTTCACAATTCTATGGCCAAAATTAAATACCACGCTTTCACTAGCTCCTACACCTTTAGTTAACTTACGTCATCTCTGTTTGCTCAGTACTTCTTTAGTTACACTGTTTTTAACATGAATATGACCAAAGAATACTTAAGCGAAATACCAAACGGACTTCTTTTGTAGACTTTAAAAATTCCTAAAAAATTAATTGGAAATACAAAATTTTCCTTCAAGTAAACCGAACTTGCGAAATACTATATAAATATTTTTAGGTAAGATTTGCTCTCAGCAATGTTGTAAGTGACACCGACAGCTAACGGCGCCGCACCGGTGCAGTGAGCTGGTGCCGGTGCCGCAATTCCGAGATTTACAACGCTGCTTGAGAGTAGCCACATTATTTTTACACTGAAAAGAGATCTCCCCATTTTCAAATAGTGTACCTTTTCTAGCTCCGGTGAAATTCTTTAAGTAAAAGCATCAGATGCATGAAGTGAGCAAAAATTGATGTCTAACCATTTTCATTTGTCTCTGATCTTCCACAGCTTTGCCCCAATCCACTAGGTCTGGATCAGCAAACAGGTAGCTGAGAATCTCTTCAACATTAATTTGCATGTCAATAATGTAGTTTCAAGTGCGGTCTAAAGCCGGCAAGTTGAGTAGAATAGTTAGTTAGTCGAATGGCTGTAAAATATTGTACTCTTGGCTAGCTTCGTTAGAAAGACAAGTCATCAGTTTGCAATTCTTCAAAATCCGTGGAAAAACTAATTTCGTTACATAAGACACTTCGTTAATGTAATTCCGAGAGGAAATACCAGATAGAGGCAGACCAGAAGCCCAGAGATGCTTTATCTTGGCTAGCACTTGAAAGCCACTCATTAAAGTCATTTTGGCCGCTTGAGCCACACAGGGCGCAAGCAGGACAGCCACTGAAATAAAAAACGTCGTTAGTTCATCGGAAAGTATTATGGGTGAAAAATGTTATAATATGCAATTATTGTCGTAAAAGACGAAGAAGGCCATATACAGTCGAGTCTCGATTTAACGTACCCCCATTTAACGTACCTTCGATTTAAGTACCCTGGGTCGGTCCCTCCAATAATAAACTCCGCAAATTTACCCTCGTATAACATACCCCTCGATTTAAAACGTACCCCTAGGGCCGTCCCCCAGGGGTACGTAAATCGAGACTCGACTGTTAGAATCAGCGCCCATGTTTGAATTGGTCCTTTTTCTTTTCCCGATCATTTGTGAATAAAAAGGGTACAAACAACTGGGTACCACTTATGAACTGGATACAACGACTGGATAGTGCCAAATTTTGCCTTGGCCGCCCTGTAAAATTTTTTAAAATTTTACGCACCTAGGTACTAAGCCTTAGGCAAGAGTAGGTGACGTGTGGTAAAACATTTTTCTAACGTTTTACACAATAGGTACTCCGTCGTTGTACCCAGTCATAATGTTGTAGGCAGTTGTAGGTCAGTTATAAAAGATTGATTCAAATTCTTAAAAAAAAAGTGAAAGGCAGGAATATGGAAAATGGTGCAGGTTTTTAATTGGCACCTTGTGTTTTGAGTCCGCCGTGACGTAATCCTGGTTCACCCTGACGCTTATGCACAACCAACAAACAGCAGAAAAACAAACGCGAAACGAGGAGCAGTTTTTATAAAGGCACACATTTTTTTCATTGTCTTGTCCGAAGTTCAAAAAACTATTTGTTATGTATAAAACAATTTAAATACGAACGAGGAACAAAAATTGGCGGTTTTTTATAAGTGTTGCTAATTTGAAACTAATTTCTCATGTTTTCATCCTTATTATGTGGTGGTTATTTTCATTTCTCCAAACACTTTCCTAGAGCGACAAATTTTGAAGTTTGAAAGAGCTGAGAAAGTTGGTCATTTTCATTATTTTATGAGATGTTACCATGGAACATTCATCAAATGTTTGTTTTCTGATTTCATTTCCAGGTCCCAAGCACGGTAAGAAACGTTTTGATTGTTTCCATTCACATCTAAGACCCGACTATCCCAACCTAGATTTAAGCACCCGGTCTATCCTATATTGATGTTTGTAATACTTCAAGCGGTTCCAACCTAGGTCTTAATGCACCAATCTATCCTATCTTGATGTTTGTATACTTCAAAGTGGTATCCCAACCTAGGTCCTTAATGCACCCGGTCTATCCTATCTTGATGTTTGTATACTTCAAAGTGGTATCCCAACCTAGGTCTTAATGCACCCAATTCTATCCTATCTTGATGTTTTGTATACTTCAAAGTGGTATCACAACCTAGGTCTTAATGCACCGGTCTATCCTATCTTATGTTTGTATACTTCAAAGTGGTATCCCAACCTAGGTCTTAATGCACCGGCTATCCTATCTTGATGTTTGGTAAACTTCAAAGTGGTATCCCAACCTTAGTTTAATGCACCGATCATCCTATCTTGATGTTTGTATACTTCAAAGTGGTATCCCAAACCTAGGTCTTAATGCACCCAGGTCTATCCTATCTTGATGTTTGTATACTTCAAAGTGGTATCAACCTAGGTCTAATGCACCCGATCTATCCTATCTTGATGTTTGTATTACTTCAAAAAGTGGTATCCCAACCTAGGTCTTAATGCACCCGGTCTATCTATCTTGATGTTTGTATACTTCAAAGTGGTATCCCAACCTAGGTCTTAATGCACCCGATCTATCCTATCTTGATGTTTGTATACTTCAAAAGTGTATCCCAACCTAGGTCTTAATGCACCGATCTTATCTATCTTGATGTTTGTATACTTCAAAGTGGTATCCCAACCTAGGTCTTAATTGCACCCGGTCTATCCTAATCTTGATTTTTGTATACTTCTAAGTGGTATCCCAACCTGGTCTTAATGCACCCGATCTATCCTATTTGATGTTTGTATACTTCAAAGTGGTATCCCAACCTAGGTCTTAATGCACCCGGTCTATCCTAATCGTGTGTTTATACTCAAAGTGGTATCACAACCTAGGTCTTAATGCACCCCGGTCTATCCTATCTTGATGTTTGTATACTTCAAAAGTGGTATCTCCCACCTAGGTCTTAATGCACCCGGTCTATCCTATCTTGATGTTTGTATACTTCAAAGTGGTATCCCAACCTAGTCTTAATGCACCCGATCTATCCGATCTTGATGTTTGTTTACTTCAAAGTGGTATCCCACCTAATTCTTATGCACCCGGTCTATCCTATCTGATGTTTGTATACTTAAAGTGGTATCCCAACCTGGTCTTAATGCACCCGATCTATCCTATCTTGATGTTTGTATACTTCAAAGTGGTATCACCTAGGTCTTAATGCACCCGGTCTATCCTAATCTTGATGTTTGTATACTTCAAAGTGGTATCCCAACCTAGGTCTTAATGCACCCGGTCTATCCTATCTTGATGTTTGTTACTTCAAAGTGGTTTCCCAACCTAGGTCTTAATGCACCCGATCTATCCTATCTTGATGTTTGTATACTTCAAAAGTGGTATCCCAACCTAGGTCTTAATGCACCCGGTCTATCCTTTCTTGATGTTTGTATACTTCAAGTGGTATCCCAACCTAGGTCTTAATGCACCCCGATCTATCCTATCTTGATGTTTGTATACTTTCAAGTGGTATCCCAACCTAGTCTTAATGCACCCGATCTATCCTATCTTGATGTTTGTTACTTCAAAGTGGTATCCAACAACTAGGTCTTTAATGCACCCGGTCTATCCTATCTTGATGTTTGTAATACTTCAAAGTGTATCCCACCTAGGTCTTAATGCACCCAATCTATCCTATCTTGATGTTTTGTATACTTCAAAGTGGTATCACACCTAGGTCTTAATGCACCCGGTCTATCCTATCTGATGTTTGTATACTTCAAAGTGGTATCCCAACCTAGGTCTTAATGCACCCGGTCTATCCTATCTTGATGTTGTATACTTCAAAGTGTATCCCAACCTAGGTCTTAATGCACCAGGCTATCCTATCTTGATGTTTGTATACTTCAAAGTGGTATCCCAACCTAGGTCTTAATGCACCCGGTCTGTCCTATCTTGATGTTTGTATACTTCAAAGTGGTATCCCAACCTAGTCTTAATGCACCCGATCTATCCTATCTTGATGTTTGTATACTTCAAGTGGTATCCCATAACTAGGTCTTAAATGCACCCGGTCTATCCTATCTTGATGTTTGTATACTTCAAAGTGGTATCCCAACCTAGGTCTTAATGCACCCGGTCTATCCATCTTGATGTTTGTATACTTCAAGTGGTTTCCCAACCTAGGTCTTAATGCACCCGATCTATCTATTTGATGTTTGTATACTTCAAAGTGGTATCCCAACCTAGGTCTTAATGCACCGGTTTCCTTTCTTGATGTTTGTATACTTCAAAGTGGTATCCAACCTAGGTCTTAATGCACCCGATCTATCCTATCTTGATGTTTGTAATACTTCAAGTGGGTATCCCAACCTAGGTCTTAAATGCACCCGATCTATCCTATCTTGATGTTTGTATACTTCAATAGTGGTTATCACAACCTAGGTCTTAATGCACCCAATCTATCCTATCTTGATGTTTGTATACTTCAAAGTGGTAATCCCAACCTGGTCTTAATGCACCCGGTCTATCCTATCTTGATGTTGTATACTTCAAGTGGTATCCAACTAGGTCTTAATGCACCCGGTCTAATCTATCTTGATGTTGGTATACTTCAAAGTGGTATCCCAACCTAGGTCTTAATGCACCGGTCTATCCTATCTTGATGTTTGTATACTTCAAAGTGGTATCCCAACCTAGGTCTAATGCACCGGTCTATCCCTATCTTGATGTTTGTATACTTCAAAGTGGTATCCCAACCTAGGTCTTAATGCACCCAATCTATCTCTATCTTGATGTTTGTATACTTTATAAGTGGTATCCAACCTAGGTCTTAATGCACCCGTCTATCCTATCTTGATGTTTGTATACTTCAAAGTGGTATCCCCAACCTGGTCTTAATGCACCCAAATCTATCCTATCTGTATGTTTGTATACTTCAAAGTGGTATCCCAACCTAGGTCTTAATGCACCCGGTCTATCCTATCTTGATGTTTGTATACTTCAAAGTGGTATCCCAACCTAGGTCTTAATGCACCAATCTATCCTATCTTGATGTTTGTATTTCAAAGTGGTATCCCAACCTAGGTCTTAATGCACCCGGTCTATTCCTATCTTGATGTTTGTATACTTCAAAGTGGTATCCCCAACCTAGGTCTTAATGCACCCATCTATCCTATCTTGATGTTTGTATACTTCAAAGTGGTATCACAACCTAGGTCTTAATGCACCCGGTCTATCCTATCTTGATGTTTGTATACTTCAAAGTGGTATCCCAACCTAGGTCTTAATGCACCCGGTCTATCCTATCTTGATGTTTGTATACTTCTAAGTGGTATCCCAACCTAGGTCTTAATGCACCCGGTCTAATCCTATCTTGAATGTTTGTATACTTCAAAGTGGTATCCCAACCTAGGTCTTAATGCACCCGGTCTATCCTATCTTGATGTTTGTATACTTCAAAGTGGTATCCAACCTAGGTCTTAATGCACCCAATCTATCCTATCTTGATGTTTGTATACTTCAAAGTGGTATCACAACCTAGGTCTTAATGCACCCGGTCTATCCTATCTTGATGTTTTTTGTATACTTCAAAGTGGTATCCCAACCTAGGTCTTAATGCACCCGTCTATCCTATCTTGATGTTTGTATACTTCAAAGTGGTATCCCAACCTAGGTCTTAATGCACCCGGTCTATCCTATCTTGATGTTTGTATACTTCAAAGTGGTAATCCCAACCTAGGTCTTAATGCACCCGGTCTATCCTATCTGATGTTTGTATACTTCAAAGTGGTATCCAACCTAGGTCTTAATGCACCGGTCTATCCTATCTTGATGTTTGTATACTTCAAAGTGGTATCCCAACCTAGGTCTTAATGCACCCAATCTATCCTATCTTGATGTTTGTATACTTCAAAGTGGTATCACAAACCTAGGTCTTAATGCACCCGGTCTATCCTATCTTGATGTTTGTATACTTCAAAGTGGTATCCCAACCTAGGTCTTAATGCACCCCGGTCTATCCTATCTTGATGTTTGTATACTTCAAAGTGGTATCCCAACCTAGGTCTTAATGCACCCGGTCTATCCTATCTTGATGTTTGTATACTTCAAAGTGTTATCCCAACCTAGGTCTTAATGCACCCGTCTATCCTATCTTGATGTTTGTAATACTTAAAAGTGGTATCCCAACCTAGGTCTTAATGCACCCGGTCTATCCTATCTTGATGTTTGTTACTTCAAAGTGGTATCCCAACCTAGGTCTTAACCTAGGTCTTTTGGATCCAGTATTGATTCACTTGGTGTGCTGGAAACAACAGATGTGAATGAGACAAACACAAAACGAAATTTGGCTAACCTTACAAGCTCTCTCCACATGTATGAAGAGCACCTCATCGTTGATATTCTTCGGGTCTTTCCCACATTGGCTTGATTTCCTCTCGAATGAAGATGTAGTCGGTCCCAAAAAAGGTAAACTTCAGTAATGATCGCAATAAGTGTTCAGAATAATAACATAGAGAAGCTAGTTGGCCGCGATGACGCGATGCTGAAGAGCCCAGAATATCTCGATGGCATTGATCGAGCACAGCTTGCGAAGATTCGACCATTCGTTGCCCTAAAACAATGAGGAAGTGAATATTGTTTATCAAAGGCAGACAAATCGAGTTAAGCAAAGCAAGACAAACAGAGTATTTTTCCAGAAGCTTCAAGTAAAAACCTTTGTTTAGAAATAAAGTAATCAATCTTTTATAGTTTACATTCAGAAGCATATCCTGGAAGATACAAGCTTCTGATACAAGCTACGCCAAATCCAGAGAAGCCAAACATGTGCAAAATTCATGAGGTTAATATGTGTAACCGCTGTAGTAGTTCATGTATAAATGAGTAACTTCAAGCGCAAGAGCCTAAGAGGTGAAAAGTTGCACATTTTCGACAATGCAATATTCAAAAAAGAAAACAATTGTCAAATCATTACGGCAATTGTATTGTCGAAAATGTGCAATTTTTTACTCTTAGGCTATTGCGCGCGAAGCTGCTTATTTAGACATTGACCACCACTACGTCGTGCTCTCTATTTTCACTTGATTCTAAAAATCTATCATAGTGCAGTATCGATACTGTTTCCCATTGGGTCAATCTATACTACTTTGGCCAAGCTTGGGCAAGTATTGGTGACCAAGTATATGCCAAGTATTAATGACGAACCTTGGCCAATATTCTTGGCCAACCTTGGCCAAGAATATTGGCCAAGGTTGGCCAAGGGAGTATAGATTCTTCCATTGTATTTTATTTCCTTGTTGCTCATTTGATGTTTTGTGTGTGTTTTTCAGTTATTTCGTTCTCTGCTATGGGTTTGGCTGAAAAGCATCAGGGAGACTTAGAGGCTTCTCAAGTAAGCTACTTTTTAATTGTTTTCTTACCTAGTCATGTGTCCTTTCCGGTTCCGATGGCTAAAACAAGGCATCAGAAAAGACGTCATCTATGGAATACTGGCGTTATTAGATAAGTTTAAATTCTGAATTTGCCGTCTTCTTCTTTTCTCGTCTTTGTCTTTTTTAGGTATTCAAGTGCTAATGGGGTTATTGCTTGTGCCTATTGATCCCGATCGTTAATGAATGTGAGTTTTTTCTACAACGGTTCAATTTCTATGCTTGATCTGTGCTGAAGGTACTAGTAGCACATATTTTTTTCTGGGTGTGGGTCGTGGGGTCGCTCAAAGATTCGCTTCTAAACTACAACCCTCGGCTACAGAGATTCTCCTACTAAACGTATTTGTTCACAGGCTTGCATGGATTCGCCGCTGGGTCTACACAATGCAGCATAATACGCCAACAAGTCACACTTTTTGGAGATAAGATTCAACCAGGTGTGCGCGTCTTCAAAAACACCGCCTCGACCACCATGGAGCTGATGGAGACATCATGATTGACGGCAAATTCGGTATGGATACGGCTGATCCTTTTAATTTGAGTGGTTTTGGCAGTCTGATTTTCTAATAAAATTCAGGTGTGGGATCTAGACATTTTTCAGCAGATCTTTTGGCTTATTACACGAGATCTCATTTGTTCTAATTAAGGACATGGCTCTTAGCTTTCCGGTGGACAATTTTCTCTTTAAAAGACCTTTTTAGCTATATTTGTGGGTATAGTGCGTGAGAGTAACCCCTGACACAAGAAATCATTTTGAAAGTTAAGATAAAATACTCTTCGATTTGGAATTTATTTTCTAATTCTGATTTCAATCTTGACCACGAACCTCAAATTGCTAGAAAAGATGCAATGTCTTACCTTGTATATGAGTGAAAATTTGAAGTATGAATATTCATTTCTTAAAAGCCTATAAATAAGAGACTATAAAAGTTTTCCTGAGATTTTCCTCACCTTAATATTCTTTCAGAATCTAACTGACAGATTATAAAGCTTCCTCGTAGACTAAAGTGGACTTCTAAAGCGAACTTCGATATTGTGAAAATTCTCTGGTACTTGGGTGGTGATGTCCAAGTAATGTTATCTGGGTAGTAGTAGCACTCAGGAAGTAGTACTCAGGTGAGCGTGTAGTAGTACCGAGGTGGGCGTACCCCCATTGTAGTACGCAGATGGTGGTAAATTAGAATTATCATGTATGGAGATGGATAACTGATATATCGAAGGATTTCCCCATAGTTGTGTAATACCTTAGTTCCACCACATGGGTACGACACAGCTTTCTTGTAGGCAATTTTCTCTTTAAAAGACCCTTTTAGCTATATTTGTGGGTATAACGCGTGATAGTAACCCCAGCTGATGGAGACATCATGATTGACGGCAAATTCGGAAGTATTCCTAAGATTTTTCTCACCTTATTATTTTTCAGAATCTACCCGACAGATTATAAAGCTTCTGCATAAACTAAAGTGGACTTCTCGCACTTCTATATTCTGAACTTTTTCTCGGGAGGTAGTAAAAAAGCAGTGACTAGGTATCGGTACTCTGATAGAAGTGCCTATGTAGTGGTACTTGGGTGGTGGCGTCCAAGTAGTGTTACCTGGATAGTAGTAGTACCCAGGTGGGCGTGCCCCATTGTAGTACGCAGACGGTGGTATATTAGAATTATCATGTATGGAGATGGATAACTGATATATCAAAGAATTTCCCCATACTTGTGTAATACCTTAGTTTCACCACATGGGTACCACCTCCTAAGAACCAGCATTTGATTTATTGGGTTCCCCTGAATGCTTGCTTGAAAATTATAATCCATTGTGGATGGTATGATGTCAAGCTGAAAAATAGTCCACGTAGGGTTTTAATAGAGAAATTACGGTACATATAAGGGTGGCTGAAAAACTAACTTTTTTGACTAATCATTCTGTATTTCAAGAAAATGGCCAACAAGCGTTCATCCCTGAAAGCAAATCGTCTTCCGATGGGTAAAATTTTTTTGTGCACCACTTTTCAATTCTTTTTGCACTACTTTCACTCTTTTTCGCACCACTTTTTTGATACACCACTTTCACTATTTTTTGCACCACTTTTTTTAGTGCACCATTTTCATTCTTTTTTTGCACCACTTTCAATTTTTTTTGCACCACTCCCGAATTTCACACAAAGATGTTTATTTAAATCAGATTATTGATATTACCAGTTAATGGCACCCAGGGGGTTGTACCCAAGTGTAGGAACGCAGTTCGTGGTATTCTATGCTAAATATAAATACACCCAATAATCTGGATCGTACTCTAGACACCTAGATAGTATCCATACTACCGTATTTTAACTGAGCATTTTGAGAATCCACTTTACTTCAAGATTGCTTTCACTATCTAGATGACACCTCAAGCACCTGGATGTTACTCTCACTGCCTGTACTGTACACGAACCATCTGGAGGCTACTCGACCGCCAGGATTGTATCCCGACCACCTGGATAGTACCCAAACCACTTAATATTACTCTTACCGTCTTGATTGTAGATAACCACATGCATGATAATTGAATTATCTGGAAAGTATTTTAATTACTTATATAGAAACTGAACCAATTTGATTGTGCCTGAACCACATGAAGGGTACTCCAACTAACTGGATGTTACCTCAACCCTGTCGATTGCGCCTGAATCACTTGAGTGGGGCTGAACTATTTAGATAGTCCCCGAATCGTCTGGATGATGCTCTAAGTACCTGAAGAGTACTCTAACCACCTAACCTGTATTTCAAAAAATGTGTTTAAAGAGGTTCTACTGTAGTGTATTTTTGAGGGTATCATGATAATTGACATATTGATTTTATCACTGGTGCTTAGTATATCCTCCAGATAGTTTGGGTATAGTTGAGTACACTTGCGCACACTCAAAAACATTCACCATAAGAGGCTTCAAAAAAAATAACTAACTGCTAATAGCTTACTGATCCAGAGTTATAATAAAGGTACTTCTTTAGTTCCTTCCAGTGCTGGCATTTCGAATTTCCAGCTCCGGATCTGGCTCCCAGCTCCAGGAGGCAAAATTTCTCGCTCCGGATCTGGCTATCTGGCTTTCCAATGATCTGGAAAATGAGCCGACATTTTTTTATTTCCTTATTCCAATGTTTTTATACCACTTCTAGTAGATTTAGTCATATTAGTTTGGGCTATCGTACTTGATCTTTTGTTTTTAATATTTAATATTATTAAAATTTTGAAAAAGCCTAAAGGGGGAGTGGTGCTGCAATTATCTCCACCGTAAAGTACATTGTTTAAAGCTTTTTTTTTAAAAAGGCACCCACAATATTTATTCTATTTACCTACAATATTTAATTTAATACCCTCTACAAGGTGTCCCAAAGAAACTAAAGCAATTTTTTAAACAAAGGTTTTGTGACATTGTGTTTTTTCTATGAATTTTATAAACATTTTCGCAAAAGTTGACCACTGTTTTCAAATCTAAAAATTTCAGCTACGAAATAGGTGGTCAACTTGAATAAATTTTTTTATCAAAATTATAGTAAAGCACAATACCACAAAATCTTCGTTTGAAAAAATGCGTTAGTTTTTTTGGACATTCTGTATATAACGGCACCTCTATCTCACGAATCTCTATAAAACTACACCTCCGAGTGCTTCCTAGGTGCTCCCGTGCTGTAGAGGTTGGACTGTACAGCCCACTTTCGAATTTACGCCACCCCTCGATACCAATTTTGACCGAGTTTTGGTGGCGTAAAATTGAGAGTGGCGTAAAAGTGAGGGTATAGCATATCGGTTGTGTAGTATATGTAAGGGTGTAGTATATGCTCTATACATGTTCTACAACCTTAATTAAGCCAACTATACTCACTAAAATTGCAAGCTCATAAACTACCAAAAAAAGGAAGGTAAAAGAATTCACTTCGACTTTAAAGTCCTAGATTTTAGACTCAGGAAAAATAATTTTCGAATAGAGGGATGGGGTTTTAAGGTTCGGTCAGTTTATGTTAAATTAGATACAAACATGTCTTCACATCTTGGTATGTCCTAAAAACGCTGGTATATCCTTGCCTGAGCCATAAATATTAAACAAAATCAGCAGGATGACTGAGGTTCGTACACAAAAACTAAGAATTTATAGAAGTCTGAAAAACATTTTTTTCTTGCTATGGCGGTGGTGTTGGTACGGGCAGAGTGACCAGAGTGCAAAAAAGGTGGCAAATGCCACCTTTAGGTGGCATTTGCCACCTTTTTGAACATTTTTTCACTTTTTTTAAAAGTGAAGGTGGCATTTTTGCTTTCAATCTTGTCGAAATGCCAGCTTTTCAGAAAATTTTTGTCTTAAATTCCACTTTTGGAAAGAAAATTGCCACTTTTTTCGTTATTTGAGTTAGTCACCCTGAAACAGGTGGTATATACTAGTAGCGCCAAGAAGTGAATAAAATAGTAAAATTGACGCTCGCAACAACACATGCTCTGCCTCAAGTATAAACACCAGTGAATACCTGTAATGATACAGTCGAACCTGGATATACGGCCACCCCCGCTATGAGGCCATTTCGAGAGCGATTTGGTTGGCCAGCAGAGAAACTAGTCAAAATAGTTACTAGTTACAAAATGTTTTTTGAAGATCTCAATGTTGAGATATGGCTTTTTGGAAAAAAAACAATTTTTTGAAAAAATGACTAATTCCAAAAAAAATATGCTACTCGGTAATACCGCCCCCCCCATCCCCAAAAAAAGCTACTCGGGAATAACCACCCCCCCCTCCCCCAAAATCCGACCTGCTTTGTTAATCCTTTCCTCAAAATTCGATTTTCCTGGCAGTCAGAATCGTCAAGAATGTGGCGTACGATTAGAGAGTGTAGCACTGCTATGTGCTATTTTTGTGCTATTGTTGAGTCTTAGGAAAATATGATCTGGCACAAATGAGCACAAAAATTGGCTCAAAAGGGTGGAACATTTCGTACATGGCATTCGAAACTGTAAAATGAAGACAGACTTTTTCCATGGAATAAAACAAAACGTCTTGGTAGTTTCCGGAACGTTTTAGCAACTCATGTTTTTATTTGTACTCCAGTAGACATAATTCTATACAAGTTTATACTTGGGAGCAGAACTAAATTCTGAGCATAAAGTTGCATGTGACTGTGCCTGCAAAATTTGCGAAAACAAAAAAAATTCTAAAAAAAAATTAGGCTTTTGGGAATTTTTGAGAACTTTTGTGTTTTCGCTAATTTTGCTAGCATAATCTAACTTTATACTTAAAAGTTAGCCTTGCTCTCCAGCATCATTTTGAGTATTAACTAGCATATAATCATGTCTAATAGAGCACCGATGCATTCGTTAGTTCTGAAACAGTTCCGAAAAATACCAGGATCCGTTCTGTCCGTCTATTTTTAAACATTTTCATGCCAAAAATTGTTTTGCTTAAAAAGCTATTAATTATGTAATGAACAGATAGTCACGTGAATGTGGGAATTGTAAGGAATATATTTTATTGCGAAAAGATATTTCAAAGTACACATTAGGAGTGTGCACGGACCGGCCGGTGGGCCATCCGGGCCGGCCCTGAACCACTTTTTGTATACATATGTCAGCCCTAAGAATAAATTTTTGAAGCTGACATTCCAGGCTACGAAACGTATATTAACACTAATAGAAATTGTATACAAATTTCAATTATTTTTTCAAAGAAACAGCTGAATTTTTACGTCATCCGGCCCGGACCAAACCGTGATTGAAAAAATTGAGCTGTTTTTGAAAAAATAATCGAAATTTTTACACAATTTCTGTTAGTGTTAATATACGTTTCGTAGCCTGGAATCTCAGCTATCCGGAGAGGCCAAACAAGTGGCCGACGATGTTTCACATTGCATTTTATTGTCTTGCTGTTCATTTGATATTTCGTGTGTATTTTTTTTAGTTATTTCGTTCTTTGCTATGCGTTTGGCTGAAAGGCATCAGTGAGACTTCGAGTCTTGTCAAGTAAGCTGCTTTTTAATTGTTTTCTTACCTAGTCATGTGTCCTTTCCGGTTCAGATGGCTGTAACAAGGTATCAGAAAAGACGTCATCTATGGAACTTCCGCATCCAAATCCACTTAATCTCGTTTATAAATGTGAAATTTTGCGAGTTAGATGAGGTATTTTTCATATGACTCCTAATAAAAAATAAAAATTACGAGCAAAATGCGAGTCAATATACAGATAAACACGAGTTGATAATTGAAAAAAAAACTCACTGCGCGTCGTATAACTCGCAATTTTTCTCATTATGACTCGCGAGTAGCTCGTAACCACTTGGAAATCTTGCCAAGGCTCGCGAGTCAGAGAGTCAAGTGTGCAACACTGGTCGTGACAGAAATGGTCGGGACAGAAGTGTCCGTTTCCCTTTGGGGGTGACTAACTAGTCCGATGCCTCGCCTGTATGTTCATTGCATAATGACTTCTGATTTATTTCGAGTTCATCATGTGCTTAGAAATAATGTAAAAGAGGTTAAAATATGCAAGCACTACTAAAATTTTTATTACCGGCATAAATGTATATTATAGTGTCTTGTATCGACCATATATTTTATGAGTAATTTAATAACCTTTTTTTCAGCTGTGACTTCTTAATAAAGAAAGCTATGTAATGTCGTTGTCAGTGATCTTGCGAAACAATGTGATAGAGTCAGGTGCAAACTGGACGCTCGCAGCTTTTCATCTTCGTCAAAACATCAATCTGCGACTATCTATGAAAATTTCAGGGTGTGTTAAGAATTTTGTAATTTTTCATATAATGCTTGTACATAATGTTGTATAAAAGCCTTGAGTGTAGAAACACCCCTCCCCCACGTAGAGTGCTCGGATGGAGGAGATAACTTCATATTCGTGTTTCTCGACCCCGATTTCATGAGAAAGCCAGCTGTTTTTTAAATTCTGAGAAAAAAGTTGGCGCTGCTGTAATATAAACCAACACGCCCCCCCCCCAAAAAAACCGACTTATTTAAAGATGGTCAAAAATTATTTTTATACAATAATTTCGCCATAAAAAGACCAGAAAAGCAATTTAAATGGGATCATGGGCTGTATAAGGAGGGGAAGGGAATAATACAGGGGCCAGTTTTTGAGATGGTTGGGATCCTTAGAGTATTAATTCTCTAAGCGTCTAAGGAAACTTACAAACCCAGGAACTTGTAGTGCAGGCAAAATTATAAGTACTTTACATGGACCAAGCCGATCACTTTCGAGTGATTTGTGTCTAAGGTATGTGGGTTTGCGCATCTCAACTCCAAGCCCCAAGCCCCATGCGCCCCCGAAAAAGGCGCAGGGGGCTTGAAAGTTAGAGGTGCGCGCACTCACTTACCTTAGACATGATTCCGAGAAGCACTCTTGATAAAAAAAATGCATATAGAGTCTCTTTTTGCCACGGCCCAGTTAAAAAACATGGTGAGGAAATCGAAGAATACATATATTTACTTTTCTATGTTTCTGTTTTAAAAGCGGCTTTTTTTATTCCGTTTCTCCCAATACAGCCCTTAATTCCTTTAAAATTTAAAAGGCGCCAATCTAAATTTTTCAAATTTTGGCTAAAAATCCCTTGATGCAACCACCCCCCCCCCCACCTGTGGTTCGAAATTTTTTTTTTATTTCAGAATCAAAAAAACAGCCGGCTTTCTAATGAAATTTTTCTGAAAGGGTCGAGAAACACGAATATAAAGTTATCTCTTCCATCCAAGCACTCTGCGTGGGGCGATTCTATATTGCAACCGTAAAAAACACGATTTTTGACTGGTATATATGGCCTAAAATATTTTTCACAATGTTCCGATAAATTCAAAGGATATCCAGAGCTACAAAATAGTGTATTCTAATAAATTTTCGACGTGAATTCATCATTTAACAAGACGGTCGAACTTTCTGAAAGAAGTTTTTGACCACCCGGTTTCACTACAAAATTATTAAAGAAAAACATTTATCAGTTATTTTAAATTCTATTCAGCAAAAAAACAAAATAAAATTCACATTTTCAATAAATTCTTTTCATTGCATATGATATTTTAACCACAAGTGCAAACACAAGGTTCCAAATTGTTTTTTAATAATTTCTTGAAGTGCCTGCACGATGTGAACAATATCCACTTTTTGCTACAGACCCTTGTAGTGTTTTTGTCATGTTAACAAATTCTTCAGACGAATCAACACTTTGGTCTGAAAAGCCGCATCTTTTGTAGAATTCATATGCTACTTCGCTCGTTTTTTGATTTACATCTAGTTCAATATTCACTGTTTTCCCATTTCTATTTTCATCGACAAATTTTAAGAAATGTTCCATCATTTTTCGTCCAATGCCGTGGCCTCGTTTGTTTTCAGCTGTAGTGAAATCGCCTAGGTAAACTTTTTAGGGTTTGAGTAATTGTACAATATAGAACTGAATATTTTTTTTCCCTCAAAGCATCCAAAACCTTCAGTACCGCTAAAATATACTTCATAATTCGGAATATTTATTTGCTTTATTTCTCTCAATTCTTTATTAATTTGGTCTTTATTGTTTTCTGAATACTTCTTTATTTCACAATTGTACGCTGAAATATTGGCGAATACTGCGAAAAAGATGAAGAATGAATATAGAATAGATGAATTCATCTGGATCTAAAACTCGGTTCACTCAGAAAATTAAGCTCCAGAAAATTAACCTCTACCAAAATTGCTGTATTTAGTGTCAAAACAAACGTGAGGCTCTGCACATAATTTTTGTGTAAAGGATTTAGCTAGATTTTGTCTTTAGATGAAGTTACAGCTTGAAGAAAGTCAGAGATAGACGTAATGAGAATCCCTATCCCAATAAATAAGAGGTAATTTAGACTGACTTTATAAATAAAAAAAGAGGCTGTGTTTGGTATTAATAGAAAGCTGAGCTCCTTACGGACATTTTGATGTATTATGAGAGTGGGTGCAGTATAATAATCACAACGCACCATTTGAAAGCCTGTGGATATCCAGCTGAATTTTGATTATCCACAACTTGTTACCTACCCGACTTTTTCACCTACTTAAATCTCAGTCTAGAGTAAATATTCTGCAAATCTGTTCTTAACTCGCACAAGCTCTAGCAATTTTTTTTCAGATTTTTGATTTACACCCCAAAGCTCTGAATCGACCTCAAACTTTTCTGATTTTCGGTGATTTGAAAAAAAAACGACCGTGGTCTTTTAATAAAGGATATACGGTAATACAAAGAAATTTAAATATTCATTATCTCGAAGGGGATTGTAAATATGGCGGTCAGTTTCACACTATAAAAGTAGTTTTATAAGCAAATCGGGTACACTGATCATAAATCCGTGAATTATTATCCATGAATTAATAAACACGAAAGCAACAAAATAAAAACTTGAATATAATGTTCGAAAGATACCATTGCTTACTAAACGCGGAATCAACGAATTTTTTTATACGTTAGGCATATAAATACGGCTTTTTTTCCAAAAGCACTATTTTTGTGTTAAAACTAACACGAAAATACAATTGTCGATTCAAACAACGCTCAATGACTTAGCTTTTCAACAACATCTTATAAACTTTTTGTAGCGCTTCTCAAGAGCTACAAAACCAATGTTAGAAATTCTCTTTGAAAATTCGATTGTGAAGAATTTCAGAGAAAATTGATTTTAATTAAGAAAACAATTAAATAAAACATGAGTTTTGTAGCTCTTGAGAAGCACTACAAAAAACTTATAAGATGTTGTTTGAAAGCTGAGTTATTTAGCAGTGCTTTGAATAACAAACTGTGTTTCCGTGTCAGTTTTGTCAGTTTAGTTCGAAAAATATTTTTTTCTCATAATGAAAAAAAAACAACCGGTTTTCTGATGATATCGGGACGAGAAACACGAATATGAATTTACCTCCTCTATCCGACCATTCTGCGTGAGGGGGTTTCTATACTCAAGCCTACATTTTTGTAATAATCTTTCATAATTTTTTTTCTCTCTAATTTTTCTTTAAGAAAAGTCACATATTCTGATTTCTGTCACATATTCTATCCTCCAAAGCCAACTCATAAATTTGGTCATTTTGACTCTTTAAGAAACATGCCCGTGCGCAACACGGAGAAAAAGTGGTGACCAGAACTTCTTTTGATAGCGCCGGAATAAGTTAATCAACTAATGTTTGCAGTGGTTTGTTAAATCAGCTCACTTCTGTAGTTACTTTAAATTTTCTTTTTCAAAAAAGTCAAAAGCATTGCCTTAAATTTACCCGTTTCAAGACTCTTTGAATGTATTTCTTCATCCGATGTGTCTAAAACGGGTTTTTCGGCAATCGGCTATTGGACTGCTGCCGACAGTCCTGCTCATTTGACTCCCAAGCCATTGAGAACAGCACCATGAGTGTGCTCAGTAACCGTGCTTAGTGAAAAAAATATCTTTGTATGATTATTATCGAGATTATTAATAAGAATAAAGTCGAAAAAAGTTGATAATTATTGATTGGTTTTTGATGAAATATAACATTGAACTACAGGGTGTCCCAGAAAAAAACCCCTACCCTTCAAGGGCACCGTAGGATTATTTTTAATTTTCACTTTTTTGCGCACGATATGTCATCTTGTAGCTCTGAAAATTCTCTAGCGAATGGTATATCAACATTTACTAAGTGATTATGGGCTAGTGGGTAAATAAACAGAACAAATAAATCACAAATCTGGGAAAGGATTACCGTATTTTTCTATCACCCCACGATGCTGGCACACAGATGATTGTTGGAAAAAAGCGAAATGCATCCAATAAAAGATAAGACAGTCGAACCTCGATAAACAGGAACCCCAAAAGTTCGTTCGCTCACTGGGTCCGACACTTTTTTAGCTCGATTTTTAAAGCTTTTTTAAATTTTGTTTTGTCCGGTCCCGAAAATTGCAAAGATTTTGATTATACCGATCATTTTTCAGAATCCAAAAAACTTTTTCTCTAAAAAGCAAAACTTCGATAAATGGCACTCTATTTCTAAAGGGCTGCCTGTTTATCGAGGTTTTGCTTTTTCAGCTTTTTGTTCTGCTTTTTGGATTTGAATGGTGCAGAGTTCTTCCTGAATCTCATGTTTGGACAGAGAGTCAAGAGTCCTCAATAACCTCACGGCACTTTTCTAAAATAACGACAGATAGTTTCCTCTCTTCGCCAAACAGTAACAACCTGATGAGATTTCCAATAATTTCACGGCTTGGCCAAACTTTTTCTGGTAGATCATGTGAACGGCACAGTTGTATATCTGCTCGAAGCTCTCTAAATGAGCTGTCGACTGCTGAGGAAGGCCTTCAAATTCCAACAACGCGATTAGTGACATTAAGGGTTCGCCCAGCCCTTCGATTCCCGTGAAGTTGTCCCATGCGGCGTCACGACTGCGCTTCTTATCAAGTTTGCTGGCTTGACACAGCGAATCAGCAGAATACGTGGATATCTACAACGAAAAAGTTTATGCAAATGTAGGGCAAAAAACTGAGTAAAAAAACAGGCTGAACTCATAGTCATAGCCATATTCACCTGAAAATGGTTAGGTGAAGAGGCAAGAACTATTGCTTGATCAATAATCACTTTGGGCTCAAATTTTTGACCATGATAAAGCTATCTCACAGTTCGAGCAAATGAATCAACTATAGGCAGAAATAAATTTTTTATTTTGTATGCCATAGCAGAGGGCTGCACAATTTTTTTGGTGGATAAGATCTTTTTTTAGAGCTTCATATAATCATGCTTTATGATAGTTAGGTCACTTGGTTGCAGTATTTCTGAATAATGATATAAAAAAAGTTACCTCTTACCTTTATAAAACACTAATTACTTTTATATAATATTTTTATAACATTTTTCTTAGTAAACATCAGAGTTTTTAAATTGACTTCACCCAGGTATTTCTTGTATTTCTAATAATATCTGACTAATTTATAGCCTTTTCAAGTCAACACTTAAGAAAGTTCACTTAAGAAAATTCCGAATGAAGGATTTGCTGAAAAATGAAGATACTTGAAGGTGTAAACTTCAAGCATATTCGAGTCTCTTCTGTTGATAGATTCTTTGTCAGTCATCGTGTTCAGCGTAACATTCTGTACAAAACCATTACTTCGGCAAATAAATCTTTTCCTGTGTAGTGAAGTTCAAGTGTTTCAAGTCTTTTTAAGTCTTCGGATTGGAAACTGTTTTTATATGTAAATATGATATGTAAAATGTTCTATAATAAGAAAAAGTATGCTTTTCTTTTAAATGTATACAGTCCACTCTCGGTTTTCATCATTTCCGCTGGTTCAGTATTTTTTCGTTTTATCGATATTATAAGTTCAAATACTTTGATAAAGGATTATTTGATGCAGAACCGGCGGAGCGCCGGTTCTGCAGCCGGCGTCAAAAGTGCCGGCACTAAGTTCGCGCCGACGCTTATCTTGGTGCCGGCTGAGCGCCTGCCCTCTAATAATCCTGCTTTGATGTAGCCAGCTTTAAGAGCTACAAGACTAAGACTGAAGCATGACTGTAAAATAGCCTGTCATAAAACTGTAAAAAAATTGTTCAACCTTTTTTGGGGTGAAAAGTATCACCACCAATCTAAAATTAAGAAATGCCGCTTATCTCTGGAATGATTGTTTTTTAATATTTAGATTTTGATTTATTTGCTAACTACTGATGCAATCACATATTTTCTTGCTATTTTTCGTATTTTTTCCTCAGTAAATAGGTATATTTTTTACGTTTTCTGTTTTATTTCTCATGTTTATGACTTTGGTTACAAGAATAAAGTGACTACAGTCAACTCTCATTATAGTGCCATCCTAGGAGACTGGTGTCAGGAGGTGGCGGGAACTATGGCAAAAAAGCACTTTAAGCAGTTTGCATGAAAAGAAAATGAATTTTTGAACAAAAAAAAAGGGTCAATAAATATTTGAAAATAAAAAACTATTTTCAACATAAAAGAAGCCTCTTTAGAGCTTTTCAAAAAACCATAATATATCTAACAAGAGAACATATGGTAGTGACGATGCGATTTGGAAAAACCCTATATACCATTCGATAGAGAATCGAAAATCCGTTTTGACTTTAGATCTTTTCGTGCCGTAAAGATTTTGGGCATGAAAGTGCATTTGAAAATATATAGTTGTATAGAAAAAATATAGTTTTATTGAAGAAACAGTTATTATGTGACCTGGTGGTGCAGTCGGTACTACCGACTCGGTAGTCTGTTATGGCCTTGGTAATGCTCTCGAGTTCGACTCCCGCCATCTGCTTTTTGTTTTTTTCTATTTTTGTTTCGGTTTTTCTGCTTCATCATGTTCTATAATGTATAGTTGTGCTTCGAATACTTTCTTTGCGTGAAATTTAATTGCCATGGTGGTGTTTTAGTTAGAAATGAAAAAAATGCAAAATTTGGATGACATGATGATACTGGTCACTAGCGAAAAATTGAGTGAAGCACAATAAACGCTCACAGCGAGCAGATTTAATAACCTCATTACCAAAAAAAAGTATTCGAAGCATGAAGATACATAAAAGAACATAATAAAGCAGAAAAATAGAAACAAAAAATAGAAAAAAACAAAAAGCAGATGGCGGGAGGTGAATTGCTTTAAGGTGAATTGCTCCCTTTTGTTCGTGTTTCTTGCAAAAAAAAGTTTGTATTTTTTACCCGTGCAAATAGGAATAACAAAATTAAGGCAGTTTAAAAACATTAAAATTTGAATCTGTTTTGGTTCGATACATCATGAATTTAGAAGTATTTTTTTAAATTAACATTTTTCCGGAGTAGAGCGGGGAGGAAGACGCGGTAGGACGGGATCTAAGAGGGTTCTTTTCGACTATCGGGAATACCATAAATTTTCATACCGAATTTTTCACAGAAAAGTCGCAGTATTTTCGATAATCGGAAAAAAAATTTTGAGAACAATATCAAGAGAGAATATATCGAAAGCGGCACTATAACTAGAGCAAGATTTGTCAATCTTTGTTTACTGGTCCACTAAATATTTTTCAAATGGGCATTAGAGCAAAGGAAGGCACTATGGCAAGAGTCCGTTGTTCATTTTAGCATTTTGGCTCAATATTGATTCACTGTAAGAGATGTGAGTGATCTAGAAGAAAGAATGTTGGTGACTCTAGAAGCTGGTGAAGAAATGCTTCATCTGGAAGCAAAGATTGCTGTAACACTGTCAACAGAAACAGCAAAACTTATATTGTATTTGAATGGTAAGATTGTTATTTCTAGTAAAAAAAGTTTATAATCTAAAATATTTCAAGGCAGTCCTATTAAAGGAATGACATTATCTGCTCTTCGATCCGAACAAGAAGCGTCAGGAAATCCAATAATAGCACACAAACTAATGAATATTCGAATAAAATACAGAAAAGAAATGTTTCTTATAGGCTTAGCCCCCTATCTGAATACAGTTTATGTTTTAAAAAGAAATTAGAAATAATTAGCCATATCATTCTCTAAATCTATAGCTGAAGAACAACAGCAGTTAGAATTTAATGGCTACATTTTGCAAGATGATAAGTTCCTGTCATGGTACCTTGTCACTGAGGGCTCAATATTAGAGCTGAATGAAAAAGAAATTGCAAGCTCATCAACTACCCAAAAAGGAAGGTAAAAAGTTTCACCAATTTTAAACTTTTCGTTCTCGGTGTTTTTTAAATCATTATTTTCAAGCTTTTTGAACCGGTTCTGCAATTTACGCTATATCAAAATCCCTATGACTCATATAAATGTCTGAAAAAAAGCCTTTGAAAAAAGTGCGGATAATTTTTGACCAACCCAATAATAAAATGCGAATGGCTCTGAGCATAGATTAGTGTTGAGCGAGTTATTTTACATCTATAAATGTCGTTTAACATAATTCGACTCGTTTTTTTTGAAATCTAGGCAGGGTAACCAACCTTGATCCATCCAACCATCAACCTTAAAAAATTTTTCGCTATGGCTCTGGCTGTAAGGTCCAGGGCGCTCTTACTATGTGTATTTTGATTAGTTTGGAAAAAAATTTTAAGCTTAATGTAAATTCTGTGAACTCTCATGCTGAGCCAAGTCGAATCAACGCAACGGATAACAAAGATAAAGAAGTAAAAATTATTTGACTAATTAAGTATAACTTTTTTGTTGTATGCTTAAGAGTGTATTGACTGTAAATTAAACAAGAAAACACAATGATATGCTGTATATTACTGTATTTTCTCTAATAAAGCGGTGGCCGCCTTATTTTTTGAATAGACTCCATGGGCCGGTTTATTAGAAGATTTGCTTCAAGTGACACAAAATTTCAGACCGATTTTCTCTCTAAAAATTCAGCTGAAAGCGTCGACAGAAAGTGGGTTACCGTATTTTCTCTAATAAGGCGGGCCTCCGACTTTGAAGTCCTAGATTTAAGCCCAGGAAAAATATTTTTCAAATAGAGGGAGGGGGTGTTAAGGTTCGGCCAGTGTATGTTAAATTAGACACAAACATGTCTTCTCAATCTTATATACTTCGAAGAACATATTGATCTATCCCCAAATACGCTGTCATATCCTTGCCTGAGCCATAAAAATTATACAAAATCAACAGAATTACTGAGGTTTGTACACAAAGGTTGGAATTATATATAGAAATTTGAAAAACTTTTTTTTCTCGCTACAAATGCATAAATCAATCAATTGTAGCATTGTGAGATGAATGAGAATGATGGACCACGTATTTGCAAATGCGGCAATGGAGTACAATACAAGAATCTTGATTCATTACAGCAACACATACGGTAAGCATTACGAGTTTTGATTGCATATTCCAGCAGCGTTGGGGGGGGGGGGGGGGGGCGGTAGGAGAGGGTTGGTGTTGGTACGCCAGATTGACCGAAGTGCCACCTTTAGCTGGCATTTGCCACCAGTGTGAACATTTTTGCACCTTTTTAAAAAGAAAAAGGTGTCATTTTTGTTTGCGATTTTGTCGAAATGCCAGTTTTCTAGAAAATTTTTGTCGTAAATGCCACTTTTGAAAAAAAATTTGCCACTTTTTTTTGTAATTTCAGTTGGTCACCCTGGGGCGGGAGGTATATACTAGCAGCGCCATGAAGTGGATAAAATAGTGAAATTAACGGTCGAAACAACACATGCTTTACGGATTAATCGAATTGCATGTATCGAACGAAAATTCTACATTCAAACTTCGATATAACGCCAAACTCTGGGTACAAAAAAACAGATTTTAAAAATGGAAATGAATAGAGCAAATACGGTAAGCTTGTGTCACAGTCCGTCTTGATTGAATTGTTTTTCTATTAATTTTTGTGATTTTTCAGCAAACAAAATAGACAAAGCACTATCTGTGGTGTGAATGGATGTACGTGGGGATTCAAAGACAAATATGATCTAGACAAACACAAGAAACGTAAACATCAAACAACCAATAAGACATAATTCAAATTTTGAAAGATTTCGCCAAAAAAAATAAAATTTTTAGTCATAGCTAAATAAAAAAATTATAATTTGAATACTCCTTCAGGTGCCTTCGAAATTAACTGATAATACTCCCAACACATATTATGCAACAAGCTCAAAAATTTAGTACTAGAATCACTTCAGAACATATTTTTGCGGCTTGTTGAATATTTCAAATTCACTACTGCTGTGCTGATATACAGCAATTATCGAAAGCTCTATTTTTCAAACTTTGAATTTTTGTTAATGTTGATATGTTGAGGGGCATAAAATATAGTCAAAAAAGTGTTTCCAGCCTTTTTTATTCAAAAAAAAAGTTATGAAATAATTAAGTATAGTCGGATTCTCGAAATAAGTCCTTCCACACATTTTATCGCTTTTCTTTGTGGTTCTTATATCCTGAAACGGTACTTGTTGGGCTGCCGGCCCCTTCCCTGTGAGTAGTGTTGGATATGCTACTTAAAGTAGGAGTAGATATTAAAGGCTAATTATGCTTAACACGGAAAAGGCCGTACGTCCTGAAGGTATATTCTATATGCACAAAAAAGTGAGAAAGCGCTATTTTTTAGTTAACAGTGGAAACCATTTGAAACAACAGGAAAAACTGCACCAGATAGTGATTTGAACTAGTCCGAAACAAGGGTTTTAGAGTGTTAAGCAAACTTTTAAAAGTCTACTTCAAAATCATATTGACAAAATCTTTGATTTCGCTGAACAAACTGTATATTCTAACACCATATTCGTGCTCATCATGGTCGATTTTTAGGCTAAATTGAACTATACCCCCACATCTCAATTTTGCCTTGGTCCCCCTGTTGTTTTTTTGTGATTTTTTCTGCCTAAGCCTAAAGCTTAAAAAGATCACAAAATAACAACAGGGGGACCAAGGAAAAAATGTGGGCGTATAGTTCAATTGAGATTGTCCTTAAATATTTCTTCAGCTTCATTCACGGCAATGATAACAGCTCCGTACTTCTTACGGAACGCTGACTCGATCACCGAACCCTACCCCACACTTTCTGCCTTGGTCCCCCTGTTGTTTTTTGTGATTTTTCTTGCCTAAGCCTAAAGGCGAAATCGAGATGTGGGGGTATAGTTCAAGTCGGCACCGGTGCTTTTAAAACACTGGTTATCAGATGCAGTGATCTAAATTGGTTGGACGGGTGAGCGAGCAGTGAAAATCGATAAAATACGCAAAATTGTTTTTTTCGAAAAATGATTTTTTTACAAAATAAACATTTTTCTCATTTTGTTATTGTTTTAGATAACTTTTTTTCAAAAGGATGATAGAGCTTGAATAGCATAGCACATTTAATATTTATTATTGAACATTGCTGTGAAATAGACAAAACACAAAGTGAGTAGATTTTGCCACACTGCCGTAAAAGGAGGCCTGGAGCATAGTTACACGGACCGGTTCGACTCCAGACAAATTTGAGCTGCAAGAGGGCGCCGGGCCCCGTCGCCCGGTATTTCTTGAAAAATGGAAACATATAATAGGGAACGATGTGCTTTTTGAAATAATTGAAAAGGGCGGCACACAAATTCCAAAGAAAAAGTTCCAAACGAGTAATTCTCCAAGCATATTTTTCCAATAAAGAATTTTCTAAATGCTTCGCCAAACGAGGAATTCACCTAACGAGAATTTTCCAAACGCGAAATTCTCCAAACGAGAAATTCTCCAAAGAAAATTTTTCCGGACGTTTAATTTCACAAACACAACGTTTCAAATGATGAATATTTTATGTCTTTTTAAGAGTGTCAGCTGAACTTAATAAGTCATTTTCCAAGTATATTTTAGCATCAGTTAGTAGTTTTAGCAGGAAGTTTAGCAAGTTTATCAATCATAACCGAAATTTTGTATAGCTAAATACAAAATTTCGGATATGATTGATAAATCGGATATGATTGAAAGGATATGATTGAAACAAATATCTAAAAGTATATCTAAAAGTAGTAAAGTAGTATCTAAAAGTAGTATCTAAAAGTAGTAAAGGGGGCAGTAAGGCAATTTTGTACGTATTACGTACACATGGGCACAAATGGGTTTATTGAGTCATGATTTTTACGGATTTTGGCCATTTTTTCAAGCAATTTATTTTTTCAAAAAGCCATATCTTAACACTCTGATCTCGAAAAATCATTCCCTAACACTGGTTTGTAGCTCTTGAGCTGCGCTACAACTTGATAATAAAATGTTTTTTGTGATGCTTAAAACTCAATTAAACATTTGATCACTGAAAGTGATGAAAACGCTTTTCAACTTCCTATAATGACCTTACAAATGTTTGGAGCTCAATGCTGACTTATCTAAGATAATGAAGCTAAGTTAACTTAAGCAAAAATCTAAGTTAACCTTGAAAGAGGAGATGCAGGAATACAAAATGGTATTAGAAGAAAAGAGATACGATGTCAACAATAATAAAATATAAGGCATTGAAAATCCACCGGGAACTTTTTACACCTGTTGGTGTACAAATTAGGATAGAGGATCAATTCTTTATTACCGACACAATTAAAAAAATGAAGTCCCTAGGGATTTCAATACATTAAGCAATTCACCATTACATTTTAAATTACTTAGATAGTTTTAAAGTATTTTTCATAAGTACCATTTCAAGATAAGAAAATTTGAACGATTTTCGGAGTTAGGACAGGCCCTAGTGCTTTGATACTAAGTTGGGAAAATACGAAGTTGGGTGTTTTTCTACCAACTTTGTTTATATTAAAGTTTGCGAGTTTTCGTACCAAAACCACTATTCGATGTTTTTTTATTTGACAGTGAGGCAAATAACGAGGAACTATTATGCAGCCAAAATAAAATAGTTAATGGTGTGGTGGATTGGGTGAGGTAAAGAAAACGAGACTGAGACTTTTCAAAATTTCCCAACAAGACCCGATATTCTAATTTTTTTCAAAATTTTTATTTACAAAATTTCTGTGTGTATGGAAAAACTAGCAAAATCTTATTTATTAATTTTAATCATTTTCTTTCATCGCTAGATTTGACTTGTTCAATTACTTGTTCAATCAAGAGCTTTGCTCTGGCTTTCTTTTCCGGGGCCAGCTCTTCTAGAATCGATCCAGCAAATAGTTTATCCCCATTAACTCTGTCCATTTCAGCCGTAAACCCTTTTACTTGAATGACAGTGGATAACATTGAGTGCATCATACTTCTGCCAAGCATTCTCAGGCTCTTTCTTTGTGCAATTGAAGAAGAGTTCCAACCTACAAATTTTTAGTTGATAAAAAATAATGCATAATAAACTTGAAAATTTAACCCTACAAGGGTAATAAACTTATGGAAATCAGCTAAAAATTTATATTCAATTTTTTTATCATAAAATTTTATACCCTTGTTATCGTTTTCATCATCTTCTTCGATCAAGTCATCATCAATCATCTGATTTTCCTCGCTAAAATGTATTTTGGGTGAGTAAGTGAAAAAATTTTTAGGTGGCTGACGGATGTTGAAAAAAATTCGACCGCAAGTTCTCTTTTTGGGCGGTCTTCTAAGGTGAACTATATTTAATAACATGATTTTACTGCGTGTCGGTCACTGGAACTGCACACAACAAGTATTTTATGCGTATTTGATCATGAGCCATTCTAGGAATCATGTCTAAGGTAAGTGAGTGCGCTCATTTATAACTCTCAAGCTCCTTGAATTCATCTACCTTCCATTAGTAAAGGAAAAAGCGTAGATAGAAGTAAGAGTGTTAGAGTCGAGGTACCTTAGACACAAATACCTTGTATTTTGAAACATTTTAAACACAAATACCTTGAATGACTTCAGATGCATAAAAAGCATGTATACCAGAGCTTCTGATAGGATGTTATTTAAAAAAGTATGTTGGAAAAAGTGGTCGAAATAAACTTTCAGAAACATGCGGTAAGAAATACTTGAGCGGTACTGTACACTGTGGATGCAAGACACTCAAAAGACCGTCCAAAACACTGTCCTCAAATTGAGTGTTTTAAGTCGAGTTCTTTTGTAGTTCTATCCTAATACCGAATTTTTTCGTTTAAAAGCTTCCTATGGATCGATGAATCATAGCGTCGTGACAAAAATAAATTAAAAATAGTGACTTGTATGAACTGGACATTTGATGATCATTTATACCAAATTTGGGTCAATCCTTTTTTATACGCTGAAGACAGTAAAGACTTCATTTTCGACAAAAGTGAAAAAAGTCTAAAAAATGTATCACTTATTTGGTTTTCATGGGTATCAGGACACACAGAAATTTTCGCTACAATTTGGTTGTTGAGCCTGAATTATACATAAAATTTCTGCTTAATGTCTAAAGATATATTTCAGATGACTGGTTATTTTTTCAGTCGAATGACTCGTCATATTAGTTGAGGTAGGTTTGATTGGTTAATGCTGATCCGATTGGTCATCTCTTAAGCCGAATATTTCCCTATTTTCAAATGCCTAAAAAAGCTAGACTTGATAGGTGAATGCTGATTCGAGTGGTCATTACACTTATGCCTCATCAAGACCTTTGGCATCTGGCTACCTTACACCCAATAGTTTTCATAGTTGGCACGTTTTTACACCAACCATTTTATCTTTTTACCAATATGGTTTTGGCAACTTTGAAGTGGCCATAAGTTTTTTTATCGCTTTGTCAAATATATATATCTGTTGTCTTTTACATACTTAATCGACTTTTCTGAAACGAATGATATAATTAGAATTAATTTATCGAACAAATAGACCGTAGGACAATAGTGTTTTCATGAAAATTTCAGGATGAAATTTCAAATATTTAGACCATCTAAGCCTGAAGTTTCAGGAAAAAACCATTGTCCGATGGTCTATTTGTTCTTTAACTCAATTTTGAATAAAACATTCGACTCAGAAGAGTCGAATTAGTGTGTGAAAAAAAAACCACAGAAATATATATCTGGTGAAGCGATAAAAAATTTATGGCCACTTCAAGTTACCGAAACCATGGTGTAGAGTTTAATTCTTAATCTTTTTTTACGATTTATTATGCTCAATGAACAAGGCCAAACTCATAAGGCTAAATAATTATCAGTTATATTTATTGACACTCAGAAATGTTAGTGTGTGGTTTGAGATATATGTGTGCTCACTTGTGGTTGTGAGCTAAATTACACTATACCTCCAGCACTCGATTACACTTTACCTCCAGCACTTTATTGTGCCAATTGCCTCGCAGAAGTTTCAAAAACTGCTTATTCGTACTTTTGAATTATTTTCATGCAAAAATATTGTCGGTTACATTTTTTTAAATTTGCCTTGGTCCTCCAAGTTTAATCGGCCGCTGGGGTAAAGTGTAATCAAGTGCTGGGGGTATAATGTGATAGCTCCGTGGATGTGTTCTAGTGACATTCATCGTCTCCATATCTGCAATTCCCACACAAATGCCCTGAGGATTAAATACTTGAGCTGGAACTTTTACACATCGGTATCCTTCAGGGCAACTATTTACAATGCCTCCGCAACCTGAAAAAAGTTGATTAAGTGAGTGTAAGAGAAGTGGCATTAATCTTGGTAATTCTTAGTTATTAAATTTTCAGAAAAGCATTTTCAGAATTCAAAGATGGACAATACTCCTTTTTAAAACAAATATACTCTTGGTACATCAAGTTTTTTGGCGCTCAATTCAGCTTGTTTTTTTATTTTCACGGTTCAATGTGTTGTTTTAGTTATGAGACCAAGGCTGCGAACTAAAAATTTGAAAAATTTTTGGAGCCGTGCTGTGCAGGTGCCGGTGCAGAAGTTCAGAAATTTACATCACTGGTTACTACTCATTTGCGCCCAACTCGTTTGCGCCCGCTTCATTTTCCGGTGCGTGCAATGTCAGGTTCAAAATTTTGAAATATTTTAATTTAAAAAATATGGGTCAGAAAACCCCAAATGAACCTTTGTCTATTTTAAAGCTTTGAAAAAGCTTGAACAAGCTCGAAATTAACGCAAAATTAAGACAAATAGAAAAAGCTTATAATCAGAGTAAATACGTTTAAGTAAAAATTTTTTGACAACAGCTTACTTTGAGTGCTGCACAGCGTGATACACATAGCGCATAATAGCAGAATAACGAGCACACTTCTCATTTCGTTCATCTTTTCGTATTTTAGAAAAAGTGATATAATTTCACTTTTTTGTCTTTTTATATAAAAAACACTGAATAAAGCATTTTCGTGACCAGCATTAATGGATCGGCTCATCTATTCAGCTATCACGGTTGAAAGAGTTTCAAGTTGTGTAAAACACTTATATAAATCTTCATCAAGACAACAATAATAAGGTTTGATACTAGACCTTATTTATTAATGTCCAGTATTTAACTAGCTCGGCTAGTTAAACATAGACCACCTTATCTGCATTTTTACCAGTAAAAGAGGCTTATCTGAATAGGCTAAAATGCTAGCAAATATATCACAAAAATACACACTTTTTACAAATAACAACAAACGCTTTACAAATACACTCTATTACACTAGTTTTGTTAAGTTCACGGTTGGTATGTTCTCACTAGGATAGACTTTTTGTAAATATTCAGGTCGCGTGGCTTGACTATTGAATTTCCTCCACGAAGAGTGATCAGATAGAGAAGATAACCTCATGTCCCGTTTCTAGAAGTATAAATAAGTATTCTTGGAAGTCGATTTGAAGTGCTTTCGTAATGCGATGTAATTTGAGCTGAAAAGTGAAACTTCATCAAGACAACAATATTTTTTATCGTTTATTTTAACACTAAATATATTCGACGCCAAAAATATGATACTTCATACCATTCACCTTATACCACCTTATCTGGGTTTTCACTAAATTTTGACTTGGGATATGTCGTCGGACAAATTCACGGTAAAATGAAAAGTTAGGTGTTTTTACCTCCACTTAAGTATATTTTATGGTATATTTTCACACCAAATACCACTATTTTATATTTCAACACCTATATTTTTGGAAACTTTGAATTGGTCATAACTTTTTTTATTGATTTACCACATATATTTCTGTTGTTTTTATACATAGTGAATCGACTATTCTGAGTCGAATAATATAATCAAAGTTATTTTATTTAAAAATAGAGCATCAGAAAATAGTGTATTTTACTCAACTTCAGGCTAAGATGGTCTAAATGTATAAGTTTTCAGCCTGAAATTTGAGAAAAACACTATTGTCTGATGGTCTATTTGTTCGATAAATCATTTCTGATTACACCGTTGGACTCAAATAGTCTGGGTTCAAATTTGAGAGTTAAGACATAGTCTTGGCCAAAGACTGTGTCTTTGTAATTCTATAGTTGGGTCGGACCGCTCGGGAAATCATTTTTATTCACCTTTTGTCGTAAATCTGGCGTCTTTTTGCCGTGAAAATGGCCATGACATAGTCTTGGCCAAATGGAAAAGCATAGTCTTAGCTAAATAGTCTTGACAAAACTTCTCTTTTAAATCACAATTTTACTGAAGCTCAGAGCTCACAGCACAATTTTTTGAAGTTTTTACTTTATATTTAAACTACATTTTTGTTGTTTATTAGTGATTCATTTTTTTCGTCTCCTTGATTCATTTAACATTCTCTTCCTAGCCTCTTGTTCGCCATCCAAGAACAGTTTTTTGCTCTTCTTCGTTGGTGAACAAAATAGCGATTTTCTGTAAGGCATTGTTCCATATTACAAAACCATTTGTTGCAATGGCCAAGACTGTGCTCTTGGTATATCTTTTTCTCCTACTTCAATTGACTTATTGTGAGAATGATGTGGACTTGAGTGGCTGGACTTTTTTTCAGGAATCTCAAAGCTTTTTTAAGGTTAGATGCTACCTTTTCATTATTTCTGAAAATTCCTTTCAGCTGTTTACCAAGTCATTAAGTTTCGATGAAGCTGAAGCCAGATGCCAATAAATCGACAAAAATGCTCACTTGGCCTCTTTTTCTAGCATGGAGGAGTTTGACTTCTTAGCAAAAATGGTTGAAGAAAAACGAGAAGATGGAAGTGCTTGGATCGGAATATGGCACAACCACACTCCAAAAAAGGTGCAGCTAGTGGCGGTGAAAATTTAGTGTACCCAAATTGTGACTTCTCGGTCATGTTTTTCGACTTTGCCAAGCTTTCCGTTAAAATATTAATCCGAAAACTATGATGCTCAACACACTCTCCTTGCACTCCATAGAAGATGATTTCCTTCGAGATGGCTACATTCTGGACAGTTTCTCACCGGATTTGTGCGTTGATCCAGGTCAAAGATGAGTTGCCTTTCTTGTTTATGGGCATCATTTGGGTACTGTTTTCAGATAAAATGATTTTGTTAAAATAAATTATTTTTCGGTTTCAGGTGTTGTGCCATGAGCTCCAAGGACCAGCATCTTCACAATTGCACGGTGCCTCTCAGAAGTTTCGATGAGAGATTGGACCATGTGCTGGACATGACATTTCTTGATGGCTACTACGAGCAAACTATCTTGTTTCTGTATGAGCCATAAAACAACTGCTGGGTTGTTTTTCATGACTATTCCTAAGAGGTTTTCCTAAGAGATCCACCTCCAGAACCCGAAATTTTGGATATAGCTGAAAGTAATTGAAAATGACTGTTTTATAAATCACTAACCAGAATCATATCCTGAACACGGTTTGACAATGCTAAACAGCGACTTGACTTACAGGACCCTAGTTCTTGACTAGTTTCGTATCCCTTGGGTATACATGTATATAGAGGTGGTAGTCCAAGATAGTGGTACTCAGGTGGTAGTACTAGGCATCGGTACTCAGGTAGAAGTGCTTAGGTACAGGTATCTGGGTGGTGATAGATTCTAGTTTCTGATAAGTAGTATTTAAATAATAGAACTCAGTTGGCAGTACCCAAGTTCTATATTAGACCATTAAACCAGGTGGTCGGCCACTACATTAATTTTTTACGTTTTGTGTTCGAAAAATAATGTTCGTCGCTACCTGGATTCTAACCTCTTACCCTAATGAAGTAGGATAATGGGCGCTACTGTAATATACCCCTCCCTCCAAAAATATTAAAATGTGCCATCATTTTAGAGGTCGGTGCCGAACCGGTGCCGCACCACCAAGTGGTATGTATCATACCCGGCAACAGCTAACTAAGTTATAATTCGCCTCGAAACAACACAATATTCTTTTTTTTGTGTTTTGACTTTTGAAATGTTTGTTTTCTTATGTTTAACTGGGGGATCGGACATTTTTCCGTTGGACATTTTTCCGTCAAAATTGTTCGGCGGTCATTTTTGGCTGTACTTTTTTTCTTGATCGAGAAAAATGATTCCGTTAGTACGGTTTTGTAGCTAAGATTCAGGGCTTCAAAATGAGCTATTAACAATCAATGTCTGGTGTCAAAATTTTGGATAAAAATGTCAATCTGACACTAAAAAGGGAGTTGGATATTTTTCCGTTGAAATTGGAGACTCAGTGTCAGACTGGGCATTTTTATCTAAAATTTTGCAATCGAACGTTGATTGTTGATAGCTTATTTTGAAGCCCTGAACCTGAGCTACAAAACAGTACTACAGAATTTGTTTTTTCAATCACGAAAAAAATTACAGCCAAGGAATGAACACGGAAAGATTTCGACGAAAAAACGTCCAACGGAAAATGTCCTAAACCCTTAACTGGATTTAAGAGTGTGTTTTGAAACATGTTTTTGTTTTTGAAACAAGTTTTTAAACATTAGAAGTTTGTAAAGTAATAGAAATTCTCCTATTTTGGAGGCGGTTGAGTCACGTAAAAACACTCTGTTACGTGACTCGCTTTCGCTAAGTTATATCTTCATATAGTATTTGGGTCGGCAGTGTCTATTTATCGCCACTTTAACTAAGAGCTCAATTTTCTGTCACGTTTTGCGAACCCATGTTTGATATCTTTCCGGATTACTCAAGTACAGCATATTAGTTTCTTTTTAAGCACAAAATGTATTATCAAAGTTGTTTCATATAGGGGTGGGTTAACTTCCCACTTTTTACGTTACAGCTAAAGTTACTACTAAAAAAATTTTCCTGCCGTCCAAATTGGATATGGTGTATTGCAGCCTGGAATTTTGGTGGATGTTTGGGTTCAAACCCGATTTTCTCCCAATTTTCGCAAACTCATGACGGCTATCTTCCGTTGGTACCAGATAGTGGTGGTATTACCCAGGTGTGTAACCCAGGTGGCGGTGCTAGGTGGTGGTACCCAGGCACTGGTGCTCAGATGATCATGCGCCAGTGGTTGGAATTTTTTCAACAAATTCATAATACAGTCATGTCTCGATAAAACGCGAACGTTGATATAACGCAACCCTTAAATGATTCCAGCAAAAAAAGTTTGTCAAATTACGTTCGTAAAATGCGACCTTATTCCGGTCCCACTAGCGTCATATCGAGACTTGACTGTATAAATGCTGCAATAATATTGGCAGCCTATTATAAAATTATTTTATTTTAAGCAATCATCAGATTGTCAGCAAATTCGTGCATATACCCTGAAATGACTTTAGAATGACTAAAACGCCGATTTGCGCTTGTAAACCCTTAATAATATGGAATGTAAGAGTTTATCAAAAAGATAGAATTACACGAAAAATTGCTGTATCTTCTAGTTGATTCAGGATACTTCTAGTCGCAAACTTTCCGGATAGTTGAGGTGGGATTGAGACAATTTGCTCACACTCCAGGTGAATCGATCTGTTATGCTCCTCTTCTCAGCCATATCTGCCCGTTAAAAAAAACGTAAAAATAATGATCCTGGTCGAAATATAAAAAATAGCACTTGCAGAAGGTGAACACTATATAAAGATGTATGTGAAGAAAATGCAGATAAGGTGGTCTTGGTTGACCTAGACTAATTAGATTAAGTAGTAGACCTTAACAAATAAGGTCTAGAATTATACCTTATTTCATAAGGTATCATCAATACACCTTCTTTGATATATCATGAAAGATGCTTATACTGAATATATTCATAATTTTTTCGTTTTGAATAAAAAAGGCTGAAAACAATTTTTTTGACTATATTTCATGCCCCTTAACATATCCACATTAACAAAAAACCTACTTTGCTAAATAGGCTTCGGACAATTGCTGTATATCACCATAGCAGTAGCAAAATTTTAAGAAATCTTGAGTATTTAATATCGCTGTGGTGATATACAGCAATTTTCCGAAGCTCTATTTTCCAAAGTAGGTTTTTTGTTAATGTGGATATATTAAGGGGCATAAAATATAGTCAAAAATTGTTTTCAGCTTTTTTCACTAAAAAACAAAAAAGTTATGAATAAATACATATTATGATACCTTATGAAATAAGGTATCATTCTAGACCTTATTTGTTAAGGTCTGTTATTGGATCTAATTTGTGTAATTGAGCATGGACAAGTATATCTGCATTTTCACTGGTAAAAGATGCTTATCTGAACAGGCACTTTAAAATGCTAACAAATATAAGCAAAATTACTTAGTAAACTAGTAGACGGAAATCGGCCTCTTTTACACCAATTTTGATAATTATGAACAAAATTGTGTGAAAGAGTCCACTTTCCGTCTACCAGTTAAATTAACTAATTTTGCTCATATTTGCTAGCATATTAAAGTGCCTATTCAGAAAAGCTTCTTTTACCAGTGAAAATGCAGATATAGTGGTCCATGCTGACCTAGGCTAATTGGATCAAATATAAAGAACAAATAAGGTCTAGAATTATACCTTATTTATAAGGTATCATCAAGCTATTGGAGCTTACTTACAAGTCAAGACCTGGCTGAAAACCTTCGTTTCATTCGCAATCCATCATTTTGGTTCTTCTCACAGCTTTGATTGGTATGTATTTGACTCTTATTTGTCACTGCCTTTTCCTAGTGCTTGCAAGCCATCGAACTGTTGCACACGATGTCATTTAATCCAAAAAACAAGCTCTGAGCATCGCCGCAGTGTTGGCGCTGTTTTGAAACTTGTTTTGAACTTTGCGGGATTACACGGAACTGGCCGTGGCAAAAAGAGACTTTAAATGCTTTTTTGATCAAGAGTACTTCTCGAATCATGTCTAAGGTAAGTGAATACGCACATCTCTAACTCTCAAGCAAACTAGTGGTGGATCGAAACTTTTTTCTGTTTCTGTTGTTGGAAATTCTAAATCCTCTCCGGGGCGAGGGGCTTGGGGTTGAGATGCGCACACCCACATACTCTGCAACTTCACAAATAAAAAAAACAAATATATTTAAAGTTTCCCACGGAACAGTTCCCTTGCCTTTTTATGAAAGAAAAAAGTCAGGAAATTTACAAAATATATTAAATCGACCTTAGCTATATTTGTGACCAGTTTATGAAGATAGAGCTGTGTTTAGCGCGTAAAAATGGAGTAAAAAGTGTGTGACTCATGAGGAGGTCGAACATAATGAGAAGCGGTAAAACGGAGATTTGACTGCAATAAAATGACATTTAGTATGGAATTTTCTGAGGTAAATGAGGTAAATCTCGCTGAAGTGACAAAATTGCCCGAAGCCATTTTTTCCAAACTCTTTTTGGTATGAGTAGGACTACTAACAATGACTTCAAAAAATATTATTAAATTGTGAAAAAAGTAAAAACAATGGGTTTCCAAATTCAAGCCATACCCGAACTCTAGGAAAGTTGACCGAACAGTAGTTGATTCCACACCCTACAAAATCTGGAAAGCTCGTTATCATAAAACACCAAAAATAAATAAGCATACAGGGTGTTTTTCGAATTTTTCTTTTTTTTTTTGAATAATTTTTCGAAAAAAGTGAACGACACCATAAAGCAAAAACAGCCAAAAACTGCGTCGCAAATTTTTTTGCGTTTTTCACTACTCATCAAGAAAGCAAATGTCTACGGGGGATCACGGGGGGAGATACGGGGGGATTCAAAAAATGTCACGGGGGATTTACGGGGGCGGGGGATCGGCGAAAAATGGCACGGGGCACGGGGACGGGGGGGTCCCCGGGTGCTGCTAACCCTACTTGCGAGGCCTCAGGCTTAATGTATATCACCCGCACCTAACTCAGCCATTCTCTTAACGTCTTTTCAGCGTCCACTGAGACAAATAATTGGGCCATACTTCTGTTCTGCCACTACATCAACTTGCCAGTTGATCGTGCTTCCACAACAAGGCACATAATTGACTTTGCCAACCAACAAACTTTTGGTGCACAAATGATTTCGCTTGTGAAAGCCATGGGATGAATATAGGCCATTGTTTATTAAAAAAATCGGTTTCATAAATTGACACATGTTGTTGTAAAGTTTTTGAATTGTTTTGGTGCTATTTACACCTCGTATCGTACTATACCGTTTTAGGGTAAAGTAGTTCTTGAGGCTTATAAAGCTTGAGGCTTAAAAAAACCTCCCATCAAATAAAACATATTGTTGTGAATTACACAACAAAGTAGTTAAACTGTTATGGTGCTTTTTACACCTTAAACAATACTGATCTCAATTCTACTGCATGATCCATTTATACACATTTATATAACAAATTACTGGAATTAATTGAAATTTTTAAAATTAAAATTTACGAGGGTTACCTAGTCACCTTTATTTACCACCATTGGGGGCGTTGTGGGGAATTGTGGGGCAGTGGGGTAAGGCCCACTGCCCCCACAATTTACAACCCAGGTTAAGAGTCCACGTCCGGGGCCCTGAGCCTAAACCTTAGCCTAAAATGCGGACCCGAGTCTAAAGTCCGGCCCTTTAGGTCGAAAGTTAGGTCGAAAGTTTCGGTTGACCTTTAGCCAGAAGCCTAAAATCCGGACCCGAGGTCATTGACCCTAAACCTTAGCTAACAGTCCGGGTTCGGTGTAACTGAGCTTTTACCTTACCTCAAAATACGGATACGGATTCCCTGAGAAACAATTCAAAAAATTATTGGTGTAATTTACAACATGTTTCAAATTATGAAAGGGTTTTTTAGACTCATTGTCGGGGAATTTAAAGTAAATTCCAAATTGGTATTTACACACCAAACACAAGTGTGTTTCAAACACACCTTTTTTGTGGGGATGCAAACACACCAATACACATAAAAACACATCAAAAACATGTTTAAAATTAAAATTTACGAGGGTTACCTAGTCACCTTTATTTTACCGAAAAGGGTACCTAGAATGGAGATATACAGGATGAGAATTTTTTCACTAAAATTTTAAAAAGCTATACCAAATACTTTTTGTAGTTTTTTTCATTTACTAAAATCAACTATTCTGAACCGAATGGTATTATCAGAATTATTGTAACTTAAAAATAGAGCATCGGACAATAGTGTTTTTCTCCAACTTCAGGCTGGAATCATATTTTTTTTGGGTTTTGTTTGGGTCCGAAAAAAAATTGTGGATTTGTTTAACTACAATTCCCATACCTTTCTCAAAGCAGCGATTTCAGCATGTTAATATATTTTTTTCCAAATAAATTGAAATTAAAATTTTTACGCGCTCAAAAGAAATTTTTTTTCATCAATATGTTTTTAGATTAGCGACGTTAAAGAAATAGAAAATAAAGAGCAGTGGAAGTCGCCTTACTCGTCAGATCTGGCGATGTCAAGCAACGTTGGGCACGACTAGTAGATTTCTTAATAATTGAACAATTTTGCTGCAAACAATAATAATTCGAAAGCATTGTTGACAAATTAGGTTGGTCCCGCGTGAATTTAAATTTGGCGAACTGATGTGCTTATCAAAATGCATGCTTCTTCAAGCAAAGCTGACTTGCATCAAGCATCGACCTTTAAAAAGAATCACGCACCTGAGTCTGCCCGTGGCAAAGATATCGAGAGTCTATTCCTAGCATCTTATCATTCTAGATTTATCTTATCTTTGATAAAACATCCTAGAGCTGGTGTCTTTGAGCAAATTATCATTACTTTTTGGTGAGACAGACGTGCTTAATTCTCCTTTTGACAAAGTGTGACATAGCCGAACTCTCAAACTTCTCAAAAGTAAGAAACTGTTTACTCTTAAGTTTAATGTACAGGGTGTCCTAAAAAAATTGAAACATTCGAATAGTCATAACCTTTTGTATGGGTCGAATTCCGAAATTCTGTCAACGCAAAACGACTCAGTTTTTCATAAAAATTTATAATAGAAGAGGACCCAAAATTGAAAACGAACCGAGCGAGAATCGTGCTTACTAATATACGCTAGAAAATGTAAATATTTCTTCCAAGTCAATCGTTGTTGACAGATTTTTGGAATTTGATCTATAAATAGTTATCCCTTTAAAATGCTCTCGAATTTCGCTGGTGGAGGTATGTGTGTGAGCATTTAATAGAACTACCTCATTGTTGTAAACGCACAAGCACGCCAATACATTATATGTTTTAGGCAGTCGTCAAATAGGTATAGATAGCTTTAAAGAACTATTCTTAGTGGTTCGAGACATCTGCCTGCAGCGTTAATTATCGGACGGAAGCTTTTGAACAAAGCAATGAAAAGAAGAATGCTTGAAAAGATTGCATTACAAGAGGTGGAACGTTTCGGGCAGCATGATCGGTCAGACAGCTGAGCTGTTAAAGTGATGACGCTTTCTCGTTTACGAGAATGGGACAGACCTGCAGTTGAAAGGCTCATGGCGTTGCCGGCCAATGCCGATTTAGACAACAGACGTATTTTCTGGTGAACAAGGATTCAAAATTGGTACGTGACACTATATGTACCATTGATGAGAAAGATGAGGTGGCAAGAAAAAAACATGGTTCAAGCGTCTTTCTTTTGTGCTTAAAGTATTTTTTCAAGTATATTTTTCACATTATTCCACTTTCGTTTCATAATTAAGAAGCTGCCTACAACTTTCTCAATCTGTGAAATCCAAAAAGTTCTATAAGGTTCTCAAAGCAGTCTGCGAACGGTACCCTTCTCCTAATGTTGCTGATGCTGAATCTGATTTTCAAGAATGCAAATCTGCGACAGGTATCGATGCTTCAGGTAATTTCAAAAAGAGCATCAGCATAAACCTTTTTCACGAAAAAACCAAAATTTTCAGTGAACTCTCATTTTCGGATCCACACCAAGAATCGGGCACTTGAGGACGATGAGCTTACTTTTGGTTGCCTAGATATTGATTAACCGTCCTCCACTGGTTTTTGGAAAAATGATATTGATATTGTTGAAAACGCTTAATAAAAGAACATTTTCCTGAAAAAGAATGCGAAAGTGACCGGGTCACAGCCGACAGTGTGCAGCAGAAAAGAAGAGAAAGACGGACAATGTGCAACAAGAAAGTGAAAAAAAAAGTAGAAAATACTTTAAAACTCGTTTGCATTCGAATATAAGAGGACCGATAAAGGTAGCATGTATAGTCAACTATGTGCGTGTCGAATAACCATCGTTTTAAGTGTTCCGAAAATTTTTCTGTTCCGTTCCGAAATTCGTTCCGAAAATTTTCAAATATCATTCCGTTCGGATTCCGTTCCGAAATTTTAAAGATTGAATTCCGTTTCCGAATTCCGTTCCGAAATTATTTAAAATCTGATTCCGTTCCGAAGATTTTTTTCGTTCCGGCGCACCCCTGATCCAGACAGACACCTGAAAGACGGAATAAAGGAAAAGCAAATGACGGCGCAGAAAATAAATAAACTTATCTTATACAATAACAGATCAAGAGAAGAACTTGAGCATGCGCGAGAATCTCCAGCTGGCGATACAAACGTGGAGTGGAATAGATTTCTTGACGCTAAAACCTAAAAAAGGTAACTCAATTAGAAAAACAAGCATAAAATAAGAGCAAAAATGCCCGAAAGTCACGACAATCAAAGCAGAGACTAAAAATGATTTCAAAAACGATTTTGAAATTTAAATCTCTGGCGTGCCTGGTACCCGCGAATTTAAAATGCAAGAATTATTGCATCGGGCCAGTTAAGGTTTAGGACATTTTTCCGTTGGACGTTTTTCCGTCGAAATTTTTCCGTGTTCATTCCTTAGCTGTGATTTTTTTTCGTGATTGAAAAAAAATTAGCTACAAAACCCGTATAACAGAATCATTTTTCTCGATCAAGAAAAAAAAGTACAGCCAAAAAATGACCGCGAACATTTTGAAGGAAAAATTTCCAACGGAAAAATGTCCGATCCCCCAGTTAACATAAGAAAACAAACATTTCAAAAATCAAAACACAACAAAAAAGAATCCAGAAGCCAAAAATCAGGTGTTACGTGACTCGGTGTTTACGCGTTACAAAAAAGCGTGTTACGAGACTTTGTTACGTGACTCAAAAGTTATGTTACGCGTAACAGACATGCGTAACACGAGTCGCGCAACAAAATTATGTTACTGACTAGTGTTACGCCACTCGTGCGACTCAAAACATTGTTACGCGTAAGACTAGTCAATTGTGTTACGCGGGTCGTGTTACGCCGGAGTGTAAGGGAGCTTTAACAAAACATGACCTAAAGTATCATTTTAGAGATGCTTTTGTTAGAAACCAAGCTGAAAATTTGTGCAGAATTTAATCATTAGGATTTTTTCTTGAATTGGCGGGCACCGACGTCTTATTAGCGTACGACTTCAACTTCGACCTCGACTTCAAAAAAGTTATGGTCGGAATTAGGGTTGGGTAATCTCCGGAAAAGTATTTTTCTGGTAATTACCGTTGATTTCGGTATTCCCAAGTAATTACGGAGAAATAAGGAGGAAAATATTTTTGGGGAATTACCCGGTAATCACCCTAATATTACCCGGGGTATACCAATCAACCAACCCTAGGCGAAATTCGATGGGGAATCTTCTTGTGCGCCAAAAAGATAGATAGATACAGCAATTTTCATGTAATTCTTCTTTTTGCGCACAAGAAACTTCCCATCGAATTTCGCCTAGGGTTGGTTGATTGGTAATTACCCTTTACCCCAATTACCCCACTCTTTGTAGCCTCAATCTTTTTCTTCTAATGATACATTTCTTTGTTCTTTTTACTCAATAAAATGGCCGCCACTTGCCTGGATACATTTCTTCAATCTTTTTTGGGAAGTCGTTGATGCAGATTGGATCTTTTCTTGTGAGTGCATCCTATTCCCTGACCAGCGATGCCTTCAGAGCTTGGATGGAGTTGTTGGAGTGGAGCAGGCTTGGATCAAGGTAGGGCCATGCAAAGTAGTCCATCACATTCAGGTCGGGTGAGTTGGTGGCCAATCACCAGTTGATGTGGTCCAGTGGGGATCAACCTGATGAAGTCGGGAAAATGTTGGTGGATCCAAGTTGGGTGTCGTAGCGCGATGGTGATGGCGCCCGTCTTTTTTTATCCGGATGTTCTCCTCTGTTGTTGCTGTCACAGCGCGTCCGCTTTTTGCCATGTCTTATTGCTACTGTTTCTTGAAACGTGCAATGGCTCACGAAACTGTTGATTTGAACCCCAGAAGGTTGACGATTTCAGATTGTTGTGGCCTTGTTCGTAAAGCGAATAATGGCAGGTCGCATATCGGACATGCTAAAAATATGCAAATTTAGAATAAAATAAACTGAGAAATGGACGGGAAAAGAAAATAAGTTTTAGTAATCTTCAGGTAAACAGGGTAATCCAGGTGGTTCATGCTGACCTAGCCTAATTAATCACCTTACAACCTTTCCAAAATTAGTGTAATAGAGTGTATTTGTAAAGCGTTTCTTGTTATTTGTAAAGAGTGTATTTTTGCAATATATTTGCTAGCAATTTAAAGTGCCTGTTCAGATAAGGTGGTCTTGGTTGACTAGCCAAATTACATCAAATATCAAGACCTTAACAAATAAGGTCTAGAATTATAACCTTATTTTATAAGGTATCATCATTATTACACCTTCAATGATATATCATGAAAGATGCTCATAC
>SADC01000334.1:0-42216 GCA_004194705.1 Ditylenchus dipsaci | reverse complement strand
TGCATTAGACTTAGCAAAACGGGAAGGAATCAAGTCTATTGTAGGCAGGATTTTATTTTGTTAGCCACTTATAGTGACTTTTTAGGCATTTCCCACAATATTACAGAAACTATAACTACCCTAAAGAAAAGCGGCTTTAGTAGCTATACAACGGTTGCTAAATGGCTCAAAGAAGCAGACAATGCTAAGGCTGTAAGTTTCAATGTGAAAATTCTTTACGGATTTGAGCAACTTGTTGTTCGTTTTAGGCTCAATTTTTTATAACTAAATTAAAAATATTTGGAGCACTTGACTTTCACCTACTCTTTCTATTGATGTTAACACACCGATCTTATATATTTTAACGCCCTTTTGATAGAATAAACTTAATTTTTTGCTAGTTAATTTTCGGACTTTGTTAAAGTAACTGGTGCGTAAAAAGTCTTTTGTATAAATTTAGGCTTAGTATTATAAACAAAATTTTTGTTGGAATGAAATTCCGTATTATGGGTTTTGCAGCCCTCTCCTTCTCTATCTATTTGCTTTTTACAGAACATTATTTCATTGGAAAAAATGGAAGATATGGCATTTCAAAATGATGATTCATTTTGAAAACTTCATGCCTACTTTTATGTTGTTTATTGCTTTAAACATTTTGTTATGCGCTCATATTTGATAATGAAAATTATTTAATAAAAAATCCAATGATACGTTTTGTAGAGTAAATTTCTCCTTAAAATGGTTTATAGCATAATAATTTATTCCTTAAAAAGACCACCGTCAGCCTGGATAGTGTTTCGGAGTCTTTTTGGGAATAATCCATGGCATTCTGGATAATTTCCTGTGGAATGGCGTCCCACTCCCTCACCAACGAATTCTTGAGAGCCGCAATTTTTGTGAGGCTGGAGCATGCCTTCGATTAAAGGCATGGCCAGCAAAAGTAGTCCATCACAGTCCAAAAGCGGAGTTGGGTGCCCAGTCTCCTTTGATGTCCTGCAAAACCTATATTACGGAATTTTATTCCAACTTATACAATACTTTTTACGCACCAGTTAGCTGACCATTGTTGAACAGCTTGAAACACACGTTCATGTTACAAATGTATGATTTTGTCGCTGTCTTATAAAAATATTAATACAAAACTTGGTAAAAGCTCCAAAAATATATTTTTTCTACATTTTCTAGTGTAGCTTTTCAAGTATAACCATCTGAAAATTTTTTAGTGGATTCCAAACTAACAATATATAAGAAAATATGTTACTAGTAAAATTATGAATCTGATTTAACAAATTAAAATTTTTTAGTTCAACAAAATAGTATTCACTATTTATAATAGTCCAGAAGACGAAAAGGTTAGTTCAATAATTTTTCTAGGAAAAGACTTTAAAAACAAAATTTTGTTTAAGTACTACACTGAATTAGTTCCCAAGTATTTATTACTGGTGTGAAATCCACAAATGAACCTATAAGAATCATGTAAAACAAGTCTTTATGGTTACATTGGAAACAATAAATTCACTGTTTATCGAGTTTCAAATATCTGCTTTGAATATTGAAATTGACAATAATTAGTGTTTTTAAAAAAACAATGCTCTGAGTTATAAAACAAATTCTGTTTCTAATTTTGTTTAGCCTCAAATTACTAAGTGGGTCTGTTCGACTCATGAAAACTTTTTAACTTTTTTTCATATGCCTATATACATTTTGATTTTTGCTCTAACGCAAGTAATATATCATTTAAAATCTTTTTAATTATTGTATATAGAAATGTGTTTTTTTTTCAATACTTTGGCTTCTTGAAATTTTGTATTTGCAAGTTATAACAATACCATAAAATTTTATTTTCAGCGTCTGTTAACTAGCTCTTCTCTAGTGTTTGCTGTATTCTTGCACTCTCGCCTTAGTGTTTTTTTCTTTTTGTTCTCATTTTCAGTTTTTGACTTTGGTTTTAACCGAAGCTTAATTTAAGAACTGAAAGAGATAGCCCTAGATACCTACCTAAGGCCAGTGTTCGAAAATGAGAGTAAAAATTATCAAGAGAATATAGAAGAGGAATCAGAATTTTCGACTGAGAGCTGAAATTGAGAACAAAAAGATGATAAATGACAACGAATTATGAACAAAGACAAAGAATAGAGCCAGTATATTCGACCAACGCTTAACAATTCCTCAGTTAGTACGATACCATACCATCAAGACCAAAAAATAAAAACTTATACAAAACCGTCTATTGCTTATCATCGCCAGCGCCTTCTTATTTTCTACGTCTGTGCCCAGTTTACAAATACACGTACACACGACAAGCAATAAATAAGCTTACTCTTCATCACCATCGTTTTATTGGGGAGCAAGTGCCAAATAAGCCCGTCTCAACAGCTTAGTGAGATCGGCTTAGTGTAGACTTAGTGCAGATGAATTGGTAATTACGAGACCCTCGATTTAACAAAACTCTTCTCCGGTCTCGAGATGTTTCATTAAGACAAGTGCGACTGTATTGCAAAATGTATTGTGAAATGTTATTGTAAAATGAAAAGTGCGTAAAATTTTAAAAATGCTACTTATTTTTAGAGCGAGCAAAAATGTTGACGCTCACTAAAGTTTTCTTTGCAAAATTCACTCCCACCACCTCAGATCTTTATTTAATCACCTGCAAATTGTTTCAATACCGGTATCAGTCAAATTAAAAATAAGTTCTTATATTTTTAAAAACTTAAAAAAATCGATCTTATGTGTGTTCTGTTATTTCTTGTTTGAAATGAAAAACAAGATCTTATTTTTTATTTATTTATTTATTATTGCTTTCTATTTTAATTTAAGTCAACATTCTACTTCAGCAGATCAAATTCCAGAAATCGATAGTTTAGAACCAGAATTTGGTGATGTGAATAAGAGGAAAAGAATCCATCATCAAACGGCATCACCACTTATACCAGCCCACTAAAAAGGCCCATTTTTATATGAATTCAGACAAACTAAAAGGACAATGGAAACATGCTCTGAAGCTTCTTAATAGTCTAAGACAGAAAATGGGCAAATTTAAACACTTAGTAAGTTTTTGGGGTTTTTAACTTTTCTTGTTTGTCATCTCATTGTTAGAAATAAGACAAGCCAAAAATTTCAAGGAAGATGATTCGATTTGACGTCCTTGCTCGGCGAAAACAATTTCTGACACTGGGTTCGAGTTCAGCATAGTCGATTGCTTACAAAAATGAGCTTTAAATTCAAAAATCATTAACAAATTTAAAATATTGAATTTATTTTTAATGCTTTTTTGTCTGAGTGAAATTTGTAAGTTAAAATTTTAAAAACGATTTATCGTATTTCCTCTGTTGACTCACCATGCTCTAAAAACTCGCCACCCTAAGGACCTCATATCTCAGCCTAGAGCAAACATTTCGCAATATTGTTTTTACGTTTTCTTACTTACCACTAGTTTACTGATTACACTTTTCAGATTTTCGTTGAGCACCGAAAATCTCAAAATCGACCTAAAATTTTCCGATTTTCAGGAGTGGGAAACTAACCACCCATGGACAGTTAATAAAGGAAATACGTTATATGCAAATCGAACATACTTAACACGAATCCAGTGTTAAATTTTTTGATTTTGCCTATCGGATAAGTCAATATTATTTTTGTGTGGAATTATCCTCCACGCAATTGTCTCCTTCTGAAAACTCGCTTCTTTAATTTGTTTTTTTAAGTGTTAACTTATGTTGCCTTAAGGCATGTGTGAAGGCTGAATCTTTGCAAGTCGAATAGAGCCAAAATGACATTTTCAAAGTTAAGTCCTGCTTACCCAGACCAAAATATCAGCGGAACGCTCTATCACGGTACAGTCGGATAGTAACTTTGTTTATTCTGGTGCGGTTTTCAGCTCATCGTTTTTTGCAGAGATTATGATTATTCGGTAGTGATGAAGTGACCCTAACCTGTTTCAGTTCTTGACCATTTCAGCCTAGCATTAGCTTGCTATTGATATGTCTTGGAAACAAAGCGACCAATAAAACCAAGCAATATCTGTGCAAAACTAGGCATTGAAAAAAAGTGGCACTTTTTCACTTAACGTGGCACTTTTTCGCCTTCTTGACTTGGATCGAAAAAACGTGCCACTTTTCCAAAAACGTGGCGCTTTTTCCCAAACGTGGCATTTTTACGTATCGTCCATTTTTTTAAAGGGGGGGGCGGAACTTTATATACGCATCACCGTGAGTCGCAGGTCGACTACCACTGGCTGCAAATACTATGTACTTAAATGTGCACAGTGATAATACTAAATGTGGAAAATTTTTATCTGGTTCCTCATAAAATTCTGACTCTAGAAATTCACTAAACGCATGCACAACATACCGTATATTCTCTATTAGAAGGCCGGCCTTCTATTTTTCAACCTAAAAAAGTCGGAAAAAATTTGGGTCGATTTTGAGATTTCGCGTGACCCAAAATTTTAAAAGTGGAATCAGGTAAGCTCGTGTTAACTAAGAAAACGCGAAAAGCAGATTTGCGAATTTCTTTTTCTAGCTGATATATAGGCTCAAGGGGGCCTCTTATTAGAGAGGGCTTCTATTAGAGAGGGCCTTTAATCGAGATATACGGTAAAAAAATCGGTGAAGGCTCGGCTATATAAATCTAAGTACGCATCATTTTGACTAGTTTCCCTTAATTTAGGTGGTCATTGCCAAAATCGCAAATTGAGGCAGTTGCCGACAGCAAAGCGGTGCTGGAATAGTTGCAATCATTGTTCAACGATTTTTGGTCCTGAAGTCACAAGATTACTGAAAAAGAAATTAAATACCCCAGGGGACTTGAACTTTCGACAATAAGCGATGCGCATATAAAGTTCCACCATGCTTCAAGTTTTATGCATGACCAAAAAACGCTCTTTAGTTTCAGCACAACGCACTCTTTCTCTTTCGGTAAAGCACACATATCAGACACCTCACCAGGTACTTGGTTTTCAGACATCTATAATATCTATCGATCACAAGGATTTGACCTGTTAATCCGCCTGAAGGGAAATAGACAAAAATTTGGCACTATAGAAATATTTTGGCAGCACCATATATTTGGCACCACCGGCGCTGGCGGCGCGGAAATCTTCTGGCTTCTCAGCGCCGGCGCTGGCGCCGTTTTTGAAAAAGCTCGGCGGCGCCGCCAGGCGCTGGCGGCGAAAATTTTGGCGAGCGCCGGCGGCGTTTTTGGCCGACGAGGTATGGAGGGTAGTTACAGAATTAATATCGTCAGCTGTAAATTATATCGAATGTAAATGATTTATTGAAGTAAAATCAAACAAGTTAACATACATAAGAATAAAAGTTTCGCAAATTTTTGAAAGAAAAGAAAATTTTTTTTTTTATCATTAATTTTTTATATCGCTATATCGAGGGTCATTTCATTGCTCGGACTGATCTGATTTTATTTCTAGGGGCTGACCAAAGCGTACGTTGTTATTATAATGAACTTTCAATTATATGTCATTTGAAAGCCTATAATGCGTTTTCTGCACTTTTTGACAAGCTCAAAATCAATTTAATCATACGAAAATTGGCCAGATCTGCCTCTTTGAAGTTGCATGATCAAAAATTTGGACTTGGCTTGTTCTAAGGGGCAGATGACCCGCAAATACCAGTTTTCTAAAAAAAATTTTTACCATCGTGTTTAGCGTGAAATTCTGAGTTTTTCTGGCAATCATTACACTTGGAAGCGGAGTGTTATGTGACAGAATTTTAATTATTTTAACATCCACGAATCACAAATCACGTCAGAATGGTTTCTTTTAGTCGGCAAAGAGTTTACAACTTGACCATAACATTTGAATGACATAATTTTATTCTCTCAAGTCTATCTTCAAAAAGAAGTTTGTAACTTTTTAGTTTCTTTATAGTTGATGTATATAATTATAATTATCTTTTCAAGACTCAGGATTTGGCTCCAAACACTTGTGGGCAATTTTGAGAATTACATAGATTTTCTTTACTAAACTGGTCAAAAACGATTCGTGTAAAATGTTTCAACAACATTTTACAGTATGTTATAGTGTAAATCTTGAGCAAACGGTTCTACGGGTATCCACACCTGTTTTTTCAAAAGGCAAAAGATTACTGAATTGTAAAATAAAAAGAAAAGGTGCGGATAACCCGTAAGAACCTACAAACTTCATTATTTCACAGAATATTTTTTGAATGTGAAAAATATATGTGGCCTTTGAAAAAAAATGACAAAAACCAAAGTTTTGTCGCTTTTTACAAGATTACTTTTTTCAACAGTCTATATCTCAACAGTCATATTTTTAAATTATTCTGTAAATTTGTTTTGTACAACGAAGTGATAAGACGATATCAATTTTTCTAATATTTTGTCAAAGAAAGTCACTGGGCTAGAGTTACCCAGTTTCACATAGGCTCAGCAAAAAACCTTCACAGTATGAGGGTTGATAAATTACTAATATCTTAGTTTAAGAGTGGAATGAGGAATTAGCTAAAGATATCAAAGGAGAAGGTTTCGTAGAAAGAGGCTATCATAGTGTTTTGAAGGTACCAGGTAAGCCAAACATTTCAACGTCTAAATTAATCATTTTGTACATATACAGCGGAATGGCAGAAACGAATTTGAGACTGGGAGTGAAGCAAATATTTATTGAACTTATTATATCTACAATGTGATACTGAGAAATGCAAGGGCAGGCCATTTGTCAAAAATAGAGAGAAGTATTCCATGCCTTATGCTGTAAGGATTACAACTTTTAAATTCATAAATATTTAACCGATCAGGGTCGTAAATCTTTAGCTTTCTATATAATGACTGAAGTTAATAGAGAAAATACGTAGCTAAATATTCGACATCGCTGTTGAATCTGCCAAGCCTAGTGAAAATACAGCAAGAAAGATCATGATTCAAGCTATTTGGAATTAATAGGGACAAAAAAATAGTCGAAGACATTTTAAGCTCGTTAATTTGAGTCTTTCCGACTTATCAAACTTATACAGTTTCTTGATTGGGCTCTTTCAAGTTTCATGGTCTTTTAAGGGACGCACAAGGGTTGGGAGCTTAGAGCTGAGATGGGCACACACATATTTCATTTTTAAGCAATGATAAAGTGACCCTGAGAGAGAAAAGTGGTCCATTGTAGGTGGAACAAAACTTCAGTCATAATGATTGTATCTAGGATTACTTGCAAAAAATAATTTTTTAACCTTTCAGTTTTGACTACACCCAACTGAAATCGGCTGCCGCGGTCGATTGTTTAAGAAAAAGGATGACCAATTAAGGATCACCATTTTGTGCAAAAGTGAATCATATTTTATATTATATTAAGATTGTAATAACAACGATTGTAATTTCAGAAATACAGGTACTTCCGACAAAACTAAGCTGTTTGACTTGAATGAAGTGACTAGCCAAGTGATTAGAAAAGCTCTTAAGACTGTTATTAACCTGAAGTAGAAAAAGGTATGTTTTGAGCGGGTTATAAAGTCATTAAAAGATGCTAGTTTAAGATTGAACTAGAGCATACGAACATTGTCAAGGCTCATGTCCACGCTATCGTTAACTCTGCTAATAGAGATCTATTATTAGGTTGCTACCTTTACAGGATTTTAACAGCACATCTCTCATCAGAAAGTACCCTGGATTTCATAATACAAATTTAATCACGAATCCAACGACAAAAACTGGACACAAAAAATAAACTCCGACTCATTAAAAAATAACCAACACAATCTCGCCTTTTCCGCCTTTTCGGAAATTTGCCTTGGGTCCAAGCTAATTTTTTTATTTTATTTTTTCGGAATTTGCCTTGGTCCCAAGCTAATTTTTTTTTTTTTGCATATCAAATAAAAGCCACTACCGTATTCACTTTTAACTCCCACGGAGATTATTTTTTAACCACTGAAAATTTTTGGATAAAAATGGCTAAAAATTTTTGGTTAAAATAAATTAAAAATGGCCCTATCTCTGAATCCTAGTCAAAAATGAGAAGTAAGTAGTTAGGTACCAGAAAAGGGCTAGTAAAACACGCATGCATGAATATTCTAAATTTGGTGCTTTTTCATGATAAGATTCTATTCATGGATATTGATAATAATGCACCGTTTAGCAGCGCAAAGACAGTATCTGAAAAAACAAAAGTTCAGTGAAAGTCACTTGGTGGCTTAAGTTGTTGGCTGCTGAATACAAAAAATCGACTTTTTGAAAATGGAACCGTTGTAAATATCTGCAATATTTCAGTATACATTGGCCGAAAAAGCATTCAATTGCGCGTCGAATTGCATATAACAACCAAATTTTGAGCCGAAAATTTTGATCATGCATTGATTTAGAAAAAAATTCAAAGGTTTTCACAATTTTTCAACCTCCTGAAAGAGTCCTTCTTTTAAGCCTTTTTGCCGATATTATTCTCAGTTTTGAAAAAACTACTGCGCTATCTTTTTCAGCAGGAATTCTGCACAAGTAGGCACGATACAACAGTGGTGAGAGTGTTAAGAAAATATTAAGATGCTGTTGTTGAATTTTTGATAAAATTTGAATGGGTTGATAGGAAAAATCATTGGAACTTTTTAAAAATCTGATAAATTTACCTAGAACTAAAAAAAAGTCTTCTTTTACAGCTCCTTGAGAAATAATAAAAATCTGGCAAATTTTCAAGACTAATCTTGATTTAGGAGACGAAAAAGAGTCAACGGAGCTATTCACAGAGCAGCTGGTGTCCAGCTGTTAGATACGTGAAAAAAACACTTTAGAGATGGTGTAAATGCCGGCAAAACCGTTATACGCCTAGTTTCGGAATTAAACATAGTGGCCATGGCAGAGCACATGGTAAATTTTAAAAAATAATTCAAATTATTATGATTGTATCGTTTTCAGAAATTATTTTTGCGGTAGCACCAAAGCTAGAAAAAATGTTGTTCCTAATGAAAAACAAAGAGAGCTGGCGTCATGCTACCACAACGCTCTCAATTTAGCTGTCAAAAAGAAAATAAGATCTATAGTACGCCTTTATCTTATACTTCAGCTTTTGTAAAAATGAAGACTTATATTTAAGGCATTTCCCCATCGGTGTGGTCATCAACATTTTCCCAGAAAAGAAGCAGCCGAAATTGCCGTAGTGACAGTAAACATTGGTTGAAAAAAACAGTCAATGCTAACGCTGTATGTTTTTTTGACTTACGTTTTTTTAATTCTCATTTTGGAAAAGTCCAAAAAGTCCCTCAAACTAAAATGGTTTTTGAACGCAGTGAGATTTCCGAAATTCTTTTTTACTCCCAAATATTCACATTATTTTCCGAATTAATTTTGTCTGCATTTAAAATTTTTCAAAATTTTGGCATCTACTAGTCCAGCCTAACGTTGCTTGACTTTGCCAGATCGGACGACTCAGCGTAGTTTCATTGCAATTTAACTTACTGACATTAGATCAAGATTTTTCTGGACTGAGACACGAAATTTCAATTCACGTCAAAATCGAAAATACTTCAAAAAATCTTTTTGAGCATTCTTGCTAGAAAAAGTATTCCATGTGATCTGAAATTTCGGAAATGACGATACTTTAAAAATCATGATTTTAAATGACCATCCGTTGGTCGTCATCTGTATTTTAAACATATTTCTATAACCTTTTCAAAGTTACATTTTTTTCAATTTGACTTTTAGTTTATCTTTTTTGTTTGAATCTTTGTCACAAAATTTTATTATATTTTTTAACATAATAGAACAATTAAAAGTATCTAACAGTAGCTATATTATACAAGGTCTTAAAAAAATTCAAATCATAAGTGGTTTTTTTTTCAAAATTTTAAACTTTTCCCGAAAATAGGCTTTCGAATGGCATATACTTTTTGAAATGCGACAAAATGTAAATAAGTCAAACAAATACGGAAATTCATGTTTCAACCTGTACTACAAAAAACACTTTAGATTGACAACATTAAATTTGTGGTCTACAAAAGTGACAAAGAGTACAAGATATATCACACCTTACTCATGCAATACTTGGCCGAATACTACGGAAAAAAGTCTGGTACTACTACTGTAGATGCAAGTTTTGGTGATTTGGATGTAGAAGAAAATAGTTCTAAGAAAAAAAAAGAAAGCCAGCATAGAAGCTGAACACAATTTGAGCTCTCAGCAGCAAAATAATGATCACACAGAAGCGGAAAATGAGCCAGAAAAAGGCAGACCAAGAAAGAAAAATGTTGCTAAAAGCCAAGAGAAAGTCAGAAAGTTGCGCTAAATACTGCAGAAAGTGGACAAGCTAACAGTGCTCTGCTAGTCAGACGATTCTTTTGATTTAGGATAAAAAATAAGAATAAAATGATGTGAAGAAAAAAATGCAATATAGCCTGCGGCAAAATTTTTTGATTTGAATAATACTAAAGAGAAGTGTCTGTATGTGTGTCCGAGGCCCATTTTTTAAAAAGATCTCAAAATTGTCGTTTAAAAGTTGGTCTTGAGAGGAGTCTTTTAAAGTGAGAGTTTTGTGGGATGCTCATTATTATTTCTTGAGCATGTTAAGCAGTTGGCTTCTTGAATGATTTTGTAGTCGAGTCTCATGTTTTTTGTCTCGAATTTTGTGAATCATCCAGTTACTTGGATTGAATTTTATTTTTGAATAAATTTTTGGACTAGAGTCTTTTCAAATGATTTTGAATATTTCTTGATTCAAATATGATTCATGCTGCAGTCCAAGTGCTTTAATAATGGTGAATACTTGAAGTGCTTAGACTGTACTATGGTTCATGATTGAGTCTCACTTGAAGAGTAACAAGGTCAAGGTATCAGAGGGTGAGACTGTGATTCATTATGCAGTCTTATTGTTGTTTTCATTTTTTTAATTATTCTCAAGCATGTTTTGTTGGCGCTACCCAGGTTCTTAAATTAGAAGTTATAATAAAGTACTGTTTCGAAAAAGTCAAAGTTTATAAAAAAATGGTTTCGCCAAAAACAGGTTTGAAGAAAGATCATATTCGACAATAAACATTTTGCAAAGAAATGTTTCGCTAAATAAATAGTTTCTTCAAGTCAGAGTTTTCAAAGACAAATTTTAAATTAAACTCCAGAGTCCGAAATTTTGGATTAAGCTGAAAGTAATTTAAATCAGTGTACCCTATCCAGAATCGTGTCCTGCACACGGTTTTTTAAGACCAAAATGCTGTATTTAACCAGCTGTATCTTAATACCGTGGGTAGTTACCCACTTCAAGGTGGTCGACTTTCAATTTTTGTGGATTATTCTGAACAGGCAAACAAATTTTGCTCTTTACTAAAAGCCGGTGTGTTTAAAAGATTTGTAACGAGCACAACCTTGTTTTGACTTAATTGCACCTTCGAAACTAAGGTAGTCCCTATTTTCTGGTGGATGTCCAGCTGGACAACTTGAGTACAGCTTGAAAAGCTGTACGGTTTAGCTTAAAAAATATGTTATAGTACCCGACAAAGGGATTGGTCGCTTCATGTCCAAGACCAGCCCACTCCAAAATATGTCCACAATGTGTGAGTGAGGGTGGAAGGCAGACTTAGAGTAAATTTTTGCAAGATTTACGAAAAATGTAAAAATACCATCAAATCATGATTTTACTACTGTATAACCATCTTAGAACGCTTTAATTAGTGCAGAAAACAAGTTTTGGAACCCAAAAACGTAAACAAATTTGATCCAAGTGGACGACCACTTGGTTATTTTATTCAGTAAAACTGATGTTGAATTTTAGAAAAAGGGTATTGAAATTCTCTTAGGGATTTTATCTTATTTCAGGCCATTTAGGTGGATATCCACTTGATCAGCTGGTACCCACTCCAGATTTTGGGGCCAGGTAGGTAAAATTATAATTTTGGTTTATATAAACCGGTTTTACCAGGTAATTTTACAATGAAAAAAAGTGGTTAGTTTTCGAATTTGGCTAATTTTTGTTGGAAGCCAGGTGGATATCACCCTAGCCGAGGGATAATTACCCAAGTTTTTGGCTCCGCTTAGGGCAAAACTTGATTTCGATACCAACAAACAGAACTCCTTACACGATTTTATGTACAAAAAGGGTTTGTTATGAATTTGAACTAAATTTTGATTTTTCAGGCCATCCAGGTGGATATCCAGCAAACCCAATTCCATTCCCAAATGACCAGGGGACCGAATGACGAGGGAGCAAATAATTGGGGACCGAAAGATCTACTGCCTAGACAGGCCCTTGCTGACACACTAATTACCGACGCACTCATTGCGAGGCACTAATTACACATAACCCTAATACCATCCAGGGCTATCTAAAATTGTGAACCGTCACAAAATAGCAACAAATCGACATTTTAGAAAGATCGGTAATTTTTCTGAAGCAGTTTCTTTGACAAATGTGTGTTTCTAAAATGTATATTGCTCAAACACATTCTTTTCAGAAACGCTCTTTCTTCAAACCTGTTTTTTCTTTTTTAAACCATTTTTTTATAAACTTTGACTTTTTCGAAACAGTACTTTATTATAACTTCTAATTTAAGAACCTGGGTAGCGCCGTTTTGTTGTAAATCGTATTTGATCTTGACTCAAGTATGAATCATGGGACACTCCAGCTGCCTCATTAATGGTAACACTTGAAGTGCTTGGGCTGCACTGTGGTTCATGGTTGAGTCTCAAATTAAAGAGTAATTGAATTCAGGTAATTACTATTTGCTAACGTAATTACTATTTGATGGTAAGACTGTAATTCGTGATGCGTCTTATTGCATCTATCATTTTGTTGTGATTTTTTTCAAGCATGTTTAGTTTTTGTAAATCACATGTGTCATGACTCAAGTATAATCATCTTCCTCTCCAGCTGCTTTAATAATGGTAAAGCTTGAAGTGGTTGCGCTGTGCTGTGATTCATGGTTGAGTCTCAAATTAAACGGTAACAAAGTCAAGGTGCTCGATTAAACTGTAACATGACGCATTCTATCTTGAATCATAGTCTAACCTTCTTGCATACCTTCATGATCATGTTCTGCGTGTCATGGTCATGTCTTTTGTCATATAGTCATCTTTAATGGTCATGTCTCATGTGACTTTGTTTTGACTCATATATCATGATTTCGGCCTCCTGCTAATTTTTCATGAGTCATTAGTATCATGCTTCAGTACTCTGCTCAAGCAAGTGGTGAAAAAATTATGGTTTGCAGGTCTATCTGTATTATTCGGACTTTGGAACTGATGTCCGCTTCTTCGTCTCTGGTGGTGTCAAGCCTTCCTGTGAATGCTCAAGAATAAATTCCTCAAAAATCTCAGTATTAATTCATGTATGTCTTTGTCAATAAAATTAATTTTTCTTCTGTGCCGTATGTCTACTGTGTGTGTTTTTATTGTGACTTCTGATATGTCTTGCTCAGTGTTAGAAGTCAAGGGAGATTAGTTCACTTTATCTTGAGATGAGAATTCCTCGAGTCTTTTCTGCTATACTTTTTTGTATTTTTTGACATTAGGTAACGCTGAGCATTTAGCGCGCTTTCGTGGTTGTCTCTCATGTATTTCATGTTGATTTTTTTGTTAATCACCATCACAAAAGTAAATAATCTCACTGCAAACTTCCAGCATCAAACAAAAACGAATACTATTATGAATCATCCATGTGAGAAAAGGCGCTTTATAAATCCTACACGGAAAATGTTTTGTTCATTATCGCTTCTCGAGCAATCCAAAGACGCCTTTACAAGTCTGACCACAGGAAAAGGACAAATGCTTTTGTAATCATGCACAACAGAAATATGCCTTCATGAATCTCATGCAATGATGTGAGTCTCTGAACCAGTCAATAGCTCATGGCTCATGTTTCGGTCACACGATTCATTTTTTCAGTTTTTCGCGTTCATTTAAGTTGTACGTATTTGTTTGTCAATAAAATTTATGTTTTTTCGTTCTTTTGTGTTTCGCGTCGTGTGTAGTATAAGTGTGTCTTACGTGATATCTGCTCTGTGGTGTCTGAAATCTGATTAATTTTGTCTCGAGAATATGTTTGAATTAAATCTTTTCTCGAGTCTCAGAATATTTACGGTATTCTCACTATCGCTTCTTGAACATCTGGAGCAGTTCAAAGAACGTTTTTACGAGTCTCACCATAGAAAAAAGAACTCTTTTTTAAATTATGCACAACATAAATATGCCTTTAGCAATCCCAACACACACACGTCTTAAAAAGTTAGCGAAAAGAGTATTTCTGTGAGTCTCGGAAAGGACCTCATAACTCACGGCTGATGTTCCGGTTATTTTTGTTTATAAATCCCGCAACGCAAAAAAACGCTTTTATGAATCTTACCAGAGAGTACAAAGCGAACACTTTTTTGAATCTCGCGCCAGAAATAGACGCTTTGTCATCTGTGTTTGGTCACCGAACTTCGGTTGTTTCCTCTATTATTACTTTTTTGAGCATTTTGAGCAACAACAAAAAGCAATCAAAGGCACCATCAAAAAAGAGAGCGGCCCGTAGGGCCGCCAAGCACTAGCCACACTTCTTCAGGCAGAGTTTTTGTGGTATTCTTATTATCGGTTATTGAACGTTTGGAGCAGTTTTACGAGTCTTGCCACATGGGAAAAACAAAAGCTTATGTGAAAACCGCGCACAACATGAATAAGACCTCAAAAGTCTCAACTCACATCTCGAAAAGTTAGAAAATGGAGTCGTTCTCTGAGTCTCGAAAGAACTTCATTTTTGCGGTTATGTGTGTTTATGAATCTCGCAACACGAAAAGACGCTTTTATGAATCCCAGCAGAGAGCATAAAGCGAACGCTTTTCTGAATCTCGCGAGTCACGACAGGAATAGACGTCAGCTGCGTAAAGAGTGGATAAGTCATTGAGAGTGACGGCATGTAATAGTAGTTTTCTCAGATCTAATAGATCTTAAAATTCTTTTGAAAGTGAAATCATCGAACATCAAATTCAACCATTCTACAGAAATATCAGCAGGAAATAAATTGAGAAATACAGAAATGTCAGCGGAAAATGAATCGAGAAATTCTACGGAAATATCAGCGGCAAATAAATCAAAAAATCTACGTAAATATCAGCGGAAAATAAAACCCGCCCGTAGGGCGGGCAAGCACTAGTTTTTGAATAAAATAGTATTCAGACTTTTAAAACAATTGAAATGGTGCATTTTAAGAGCGATTTTTTGTAAAATTGAAACTAAAGTTTCCGACAGTGATTTTTTGGGTATGCCGCATAATTACATAAATACCCTATTGAACACGATGGCACGCATAGAATTTTTGGTTTTCTCACTCAGTTTTCAGAAAATGGCTTCCGAAGTACATTATCTTCCGAAGTACAAAACATTTGAATTACAATATACTAGAGACAACAGGCGCCTATCTGCGACACGCTTTTATTTTAAAAATTACATAGTTATTAGTCCATCACATACCTGCACCTGAGTAGCCTCTTCCTAGCTATCCTCTTTCTGAATGCCATTCTCCTGGCTACCCTAATCCTGCCTGCCTTCCTCAAAATATTTGAATGGACTGTGCACCGTGTTTTCCGAGCCCCAAATTTTTCGGATCCCGATCTTAAAACCGTTATAACTCCGGCTTACTTTTTTATTTATGTGAGATATTTTTTTAAACGATAGCCAAGATCCTGCGCTGCAACGTAACAGAGCGCTTTTGCACGAAATCACCTTGAAAATTTTTTTTCTTATAATCAGTTAAAAACCCGTGTTTTATCTTGAATTTCGAGTTAGTGCCAAGTTTAAAATCAATTCACAGCTTCAACGGAGCACGATGTCGAAGCAATATTTTTTTAAAAGATAGCTAAAATCCTGCGCTACAACGTAACATAGATATTTTCTAAGGGCTTATTTGATAGCACAAATAATAGCGGTTCCAATAAATATTTTAGTCGAAAAAAAAAACGATTTCAAAAAATGTGTCAACTAGCCTTTCCAAACTGGGCGCTCATTTTTTGTAAAAAAAATTTATTGTCAAGTTTCTGACTCGAGACACGCAAATTTGTTTTTGCACAGTTTTCAGCATGAAATTCTGTACCAGAACATTTGTCACAAACCATTCTAGAGATGTTAAACAAATTCAATACTCAACTAAATTCTAAAAAGCAGAACCGGTTGAGCGGGCGACGGTCTTTTCGTCCCCGGTCATTTCGTCCCCCGGTCATTTCGTCCCTGTCCTTTTCGTCCCCAAAAGCCGCCAATTTGAAATTTCCAAACAGGTTCAGATCCATGTGGTAGCAGACATTTTTTTTCATGAATGACAGTCATATATTCGTATTTATAAGACCCGTGAGCCTCAGGATGATAGGGTAATCCCGTGGTATCTCCTCTAAACGTAACATCTCCATAATCCGAAATATTGGATTTAATTGAAAGTAATTAAAAATCATTGTACCTATCCAGAATCTTGTCCTGAACACGGTTTGATAATGCTAAAACAGCATGAACCCCAGTTCTGGAGTAGTTTGCTATGAGTATTTTCCTATCCCGTAGGTAAATCACGTGATAGTATAAAGGTGATAGTACCGAGAAAGTAGTACCTAGGTGGTAGTAATAAGGCAGTGACTATGAATCGGTACTCAAATTGAAGTGCCTGGGTGTTGGTACTTGGGTGGTGGTAGATAGTAATTTCTATTTAGTGGTGCTTAAAGGGCAGTGACTCTGAATCAGTTCTTAGTCGACAATAGCTAGATTGCAAATTAGACTTTTTTTTGCAAAGCATCTGACCATGCTAGCAGCTGGATCATTCGGATCTCCCATACACCAACTAAACCAAGTGGTCGACCACTTGGATCGAATTTTTTTACGCTATTGGGAAATCCAAAACTTGTTTTTTGCACTAGTTCAAGCATTCTAAAGATGGTAAGACAGTGCTAAAATTACGTTTTGCGAGATTTACGAAAACTGTGAAAATACCATCGAAACGTAATTTTACTACTGTCAAACCATCTTTAGAATGCTCGAATTGGTACAGAAAATAGGTTTTGGAACCCAAAAACGAAAAAGAAAATTTTGATCCAAGTGGACGACTACTTGGTTTTGTTAGTACATCGGTCATCCAGCAAAACTGCGCTTAGTTCATAGAAAAACAGGTATTGAGATTCTCTATTTTATTTCAGGCCAATTAGGATGGATATCCACTTGATCAGCTGGTACCCTCTCCAGTTTTTGTAGGCCAGATAGGTAAAATCGCAATTTTGGTGTTTCACAAACCAGTTTTGCCAGTCCATTTTAGGTTAGAGAAAAGTAGTTAGTTTTGAATTCGGCTAATTCTTAGTTTTATTGGGAAGCGAAGTGGATATTCACCTACCCGAGTGATAATTACCCAAGGTTTTTGGGAGATGAAAATCTCAATTTGTTACTAAAAAACTTGACTCCCTACACGATTTTAAGTCAATAAAAGGTTTGTTATGAATTTGAACTAAATTTTGATTTTTAGGCCATCCAGGTGTATATACACCTGACCAGGAGGTACCTACCCTATGTATAGAGTTAGGGTGGGTAGAATTACAATTTTGGTCCTAACAAACCTAATTCCTGACACAATTTTAAGTTAGAAAAAATGTTTGCTATCACCAGGACTTGAACCTTTTTGAAAATTCCAAATTGGCGGTTTTGGGGACGAAATGACCGGGGGACGAAATGACCGGAGACGAAATGACCGGAGACGAAATGACCGGAGACGAAATGACCTAGTGCCGGTTGAGCTCGTGGAAATTAGTTTCATTTCAATTTCGCGCCATTTATCTTCTGCTTGCGTGGCACTTATGAAAATTTAAAAAGTGTTATGAAGGGCTGTTTATTTGAAAAAATGCCAAGCGAAATAGTGCACTAAGTTTTACAAGGGTATAGCAGAATATTTAGTAAACACAATGTCAAAGAGTATTCTTGCCGAGCAATCTAGAACTTTTTTCCGGACTAACCAGTGAGTAACAAGTTTAACAACTATTTTTTTAAATTAATAAATTATTTTATTTATTTTTTCAGTTTATTCGACATTTCCTGATGGATCCTAAACTCACACTGTTCAAACAGGTGATGGACCAAGTCTACGGTCCTTACACCAAAGTATGGCAGCCTAGAGCATTCCGCCAGAAATCGAGTATCCCACAAAATCCAGCCTCAAGTCGCTATCTGTGGAGTGATGCCTATGGTGTGTGCAATTATCTGACTCTCCACCAGCAAACAGGCAGTCAGGAAGCTCTAGAGCAAGCTAAAATATTGATCGACACTGTGCACAATATACTTGGCAGAACTAGGAATGGGCTTAGCAGATTAGGCGATTCTACAGGCAAACAAATATTTTGTCTATTAAAGTTATTGGCTATGGAATTTTGTTAAGATGAGCATCCGTTAAGAGGAGGCTTGAGAATCGGAAAAGAGCAAGACGAGGGCAGAGGAATGTCTGAGGATGGACAGTACTACCACTATTTAACCAAATGGCTTTTCGCTCTTAATCGCATGAGCTTGGTAGGTAGAGACTGTTAGAGATTTTTTAGAACTAGAGTTAACTAATAAATTTTTAAAATAAATTTTAACTTACTTAAAATTTCGTTATAATGTCCGTTTCTATCTGCTTTAATTTATTGGGTAGATGAATTTGGTCCTGTCTTATAATTGGAAATACCACTTTTTTGACTTGGTCATCCATTGCTTTTTAGGCTTTTGCTTAGACTTGGTGATTTGACGTAGGGTCGGCCAGCGTATGTACTCTAACCTGTTTTAACTTTATTTTGTGGTTAAAGGGCATACCAGCGCGTTACACGGAGATAAGGTGGTTCTTTTCTTTCTCGCCAATTTTTTACGTGCGTTCTCATTTAGATTTTCGGCCCATTTTAACCGGGTTACCTTTTGACACCTCCATATTGCGCTTTTTTAAACTTTTGTAAGGTAAATATTTTGTGCTCTTGTCTTTTTCGACATTCAGTTTTTAGGTACAGTCGAACCTCGATATAAGGTCCTCCTAGGAAACGACCAAAAGGTGATCTTATATCGAGGTGAATTTATATTGGGAGTAGCTTTTCTTCATTTTCTCTACCGGTAAGCCAAACCTCATAAAAAAGGACATTATATAGAGGCGACCTTGTATCGAGGTTCTACTATATTTCAATGCAAAATTCTAAAAAAAACAATTTTCTTTAAATACCGAGTAACAGATACTCTTTCAGGTATCTAAAGATCCTAGGTACAACCAATGGGCGATTGAGATGGTCCAATCAATTCATTTCAAGTTTTGCTCTAAAGACATGCGCAGAATGTACTGGAAAATGTCCATAGACTTGTCACACCCGCTGATACCATCAGAAGGCGGCTTGGACACTTACGATGGATTGACCATGTACATGTTATTGCAAGAGACTGCAAAAATGTTTCATAGATATAACCAGATGACTCATGGCCAGCAGGTGGTGTGGAGCAAAAATGTAGGTTTTTTCCAACCTGTTAAAACCAACAGAAAGGGCAAAAAACTCGAACAGCAAAAAATCTGCCTTGCTTTCACCTCCACTGTGTTTTGACCAGATATTTTTGTTTGTTATAGCATTTCGGCAGCTATACGCGTCCAACTATAGGTCTAAGAATTTTTTTGACCAGATGCCCAAAATTTCAAATGTTTATCGTCTGAATACACATATATGATATATATAAAAATATGGAGACAATTATGAAGTGGATGAGACACTAGGGCGAGAATTGTTTTACTATTTTGTCTCAATTTTCATATACTTTTGCTGATATCCTATCGCCCTCACCTCCTCGCCTTTTATAATTTTTTTTAAGTTTGAGAACCAAAATATTAAAGTAATGGCCCTTTTTAATCTTCCGTCTACCGTATTTCATCTTATTAGCCCTCTAATAAACCCCCACCTACTTTGAGGACCTATATATGCAGCTCAGAGAAATTTTTCTGCAAAGCTGTCTAATGCAGTTTCTTTTTTTAGCTCTACCAATTCCGCTTTTTTAATTCCAGTCGAGCACCCGAAAATCTTGAGATCGAACTCAAAAATAAACCCACAGGTGGGCTTTTTATTGTATATTAACCACAATTTTGTTTTTAGAACCTCCAACCTGAGATTGATCACATGAAACATCTTGTGGATGCTCGCTACCAATCCTACACCACAAATGATTGTCTGGACGCCGGTGAAGCACTCTGGCTAGCTAGTCTCTATTCACAATTGGATTACGCTCGTCATCTAAAGGCCCAGGTAGAGAAATAATACATAAATTTATCAACTAGTTTATCATTTTTTATAGGCCAGTAAAGCCGTAGAATTGCTTTGGAAGCACGGAGAATTTCAAGGATCAGTTAATCAACGCCTAGGTTTTCGAGAATTCGGTACCACTATTGGTGTGCAAATGCACAATGATCTGATGGCTGTTTGGCAGGAGCGTGTGAATTTTCTACACCAGTTTTGGGGCAGTTATCTCCAGGTGCGAGACAATGACATAACTCCTATTATGTTTTGCAGTTCTTTGATTCCTGGAGTCTTGAGAGCAGAAAATTTAAAATAAAACAAAAGACTGTTTATAAAAATTTAAGGTTTTTTAAGCTTCTAAAGTTTGATTAAACATTCTAACAGGTGTCACAAAAGTTCGCGGATGAATTTTCAAGCGCTTCTGAGCGCTAAAACAGAGTGCTAAGATGTTGTTGAAGCGCTAAACCTGAAATAAAATTTTGATTAGTTGAAGTTATAAAAATGCTCGTCAATTTCTCAACATGACCTCAGAATTGTTAAAATCATCCAGCTAAGTTTTATAGATCATTTAAAATGCAGGTCTACAAAACCTATAAATTGCAATATATTTATTGTAGTTTTTAATTTTAGAAAGTGTGCTCAAAACATGTTAGAGAATTTTTCTAACACTGTTAAAATATAAAAAAGTGTTCGCCTTGTTCATTTATTTTTATTTTGTATCCTAAATTATTTGTTATGTTAAATAGATTATGTAAAATAGATATACATTACAAATATGACTAATAAATCAACATCGTATTTACTCTAATAACAGACGTTAAATTTTTTTTTACAAAGGAACTGTTTAGCGTAAGAGTAATTTGCTACCATATTCTTGTAGGTAATGATCAGTTTAGCAGTTAATAGAACAATTTCCGAAGCGTGATGACACAACAGTTTTGAGTATGGGGCCTAAAAACACGAAAATTGTGGATACTTCAGTAACCCAATTTTTTGCCAAATGATTATCCTGTTCATTATGAACTTTTGTTTACGTTCTGATTTTACATCCAGTGGTTTTAATCTTAGAATTGATTTAAAATGAAAACGAAATAAAAATGTCCATGGTATGTGTCCTGAATTGATGAAATTTAAGTTTATAAACTTTTTTGTACTCACTTTCAAATATAAGTGAGATATGAGACTTAAATATATTTGTATGAAGACGAAGATTTTCCGACTACCTGGCGGTTTTAGACCTACTGAGCACGATTTTTGCAAAATTAAACGTAAAGACTTGGGTGCAATGCCATCAAATAGCCCACTTTTCACAGCGACTCTCTGAAAAATGGATGGTTTTTTCTTCAGGCTGGTGAGCAATGAACTTACAAGGCTCACAAATTTCTTTCATACTTTGAAGAAAGCTTTTTGTCTGAGCTTTCTAATAGTGTTCGTTTGCCCAATTATTACGCTATTCTTTAAAAGTAACTGGTGTACCGAAAGTTCGGAACCGACTTTTGAACTCATCACTAAAAGTAAAAAGTTTGCTACAAGAAAATTTCAAAACGTAGGTTTTGTAGCTCTGCTCATGCTCTTTCGAAGAGCTTATAAAGCTTTTTTGAAATATTTCAAAATAGTCATCATTTTGGTGCAAACACTTATGAAATCATTTTAAAAAGTTGACAAGCATTTTCCTCCCCTTAACTGGTCAAAAGTTTAATTCAGGCTAGACGCTTCGTCAGCAACATTTTAACACTGTGTTGTAGCGCAGTTCAAGAGAAACAATATCCATTTTACAGAATTATTACTAAAACTGTCAGTGTTGAGATATGACTTTTGGAAAAAATAATTTGTTTCAAAAAAGACCGAAATCCAACTTTTTCAAATTTTCGGATTTTGCACCGTTTTTTGAAAGAAATTATTTTTTCCAAAAAGTCATATCTCAACACTGACAGTTTTAGTAATAATTCTGTAAAATGGATATTGTTTCTCTTGAACTGCGCTACAACACAGTGTTAAAATGTTGCTGACGAAGCGTCTAGCCCTGAATTAAACTTTTGACCAGTTAAGGGAGGAAAATGCTTGTTAACTTTTTAAAATGATTTCATAAGTGTTTGCACCAAAATGATGACTACCGTATTTACTGTATTAAGTCCCCATGGGGAGTTATTTTTCAACCTTAAAAAATCGGAAAAAAAATATTTCGATTTTGATATTTTTGGGTGCTCAACCAAAATTTAAAAAGTGGAATCAGGTAAAGTCGCGGCAACTAAGAAAACGCAAAAAACAGATTTGCGAAATGTTCGTTCTAGGCTGAGATATAAGGTTCCTAGGGTGGGGACTTATTAGAGGGTTGGGAGTTATTAGAGAGTGGGGAGTTAATACAGTAAATACGGTATTTTGAAATATTGCAAAAAAGCTTTATAAGCTATTCGAAAGAGCATGAGCAGAGCTACAAAACCTACGTTTTGAAATTTTCTTGTAGCAAACTTTTTACTTTTAGTGATGAGTTCAAAAGTCGGTTACAAACTTTTGGTACACCAGTTACAGAAGGTATAGAAAGTATAGAAAATTTTTGCACAGAGACATGTGACCGTAAAACTCAAGCTTCATTTTACAAAAGTTCTTTGAACTAAGCTACAAAACTAATATGGTTCAGGTAGCATAACGTTCTAAACACAAATGAGGTGCTCTTTTTCATTTCTGACGAAGTATCATTGTTATAGTGTATAAAAGAGTTGACATTATGTTTCATCCTAATGTTTTCACCACCTCTTTTTACATTTTATCTAGCTGCCTATCTATCTTCTGTCACTCAATGATGTCTTTATAAATTTTTTGAATTCACATCCTCATGTACAAGCAAGTGAGTATTCAACGTGGCACTACTTTCCTATGTCACTCTGAATTTTTTCTAGCGAATTTAAAGAATAATTATTTCATTTTGTATCTGTCTTTACAACATTTATACAATTTATAGGTATGAACCAAACGACATTTGTGGTAATTGCTCTTTTCGCTTGCATTTGTGCAAATCTTAACTCTGCAAATGGTGGTCCAGAAATGCCTGCAATACCAGAAAACGACGAAAAATCAGTAGTCAGTCAAGAAGGGCAAGATGGTCAAGATGGCCCGTCTATGATGGTTCAAGAAGCAAACACTTTAGCTAATGTTGCTCAGGAATCGAACGAAGCCGATAAAATCACGAAGCAGAAAAAGATGAAATTAACCCAAAAGTCAATAAGAAACCTAGAAAAACAGTTTTAAAAAAGGATGAAAAAGGTCTTAAGAAAGTAAAAAAGGGTAAAAATAAAAAAGGTCGACATCATCACAGAAAGCACAGAAAAGACAGACGTCTAAAAGGCTTGAAAGCAAATACAAATGCTAAACAGCATCACAAGCGAAAAAACGATAGAAAAAAGCGACACCATCATATTCTTTAAGATTTTTTTTATAGTTTTAACAATAATGACAAGAGAACATAAAAAGACATGAAAATGACATTGGAGTCTGAAAAAATGTCATTATGGAAATATATGTTGGTATAAACAATTGGTGTTAATGAACTATAATAGCAAGTAACTAATGGAACTTACAAATATTTGCATGTAAAAATTTTATAGGTTTAAACAGAAGAGCACATACTTCGTCACATTTTCGAAATTTCAGCTAATCCAAAAACTTTAATTCTCTGTTTAAGTCAGTCTTAACCCACTAAAGGCGCAAGTTTACCAACATCTACCATACACAATGAGGAAACTGTTTGCGGATGGTAAACCAGACTTTACACTCAAAAAATGACCATAACTTTTTTAAATTTTTTCAAAAATTATTCTGTTGGTGCCATCTTGTGGCTAAGAAATAGGGCTACTAGATGAGCTATTAGTAAAGTATATGTTGTCTAAAAAATTAAGATGCAAAAGAATGAATCCGCCGAAGCATCTGCACTCCAACTCTAGTTAGAATTATTAGACGGATTCTTAAAATTTTATCTGATTTTTTTGGAGAAATATTTACTTAGTTGTTAGCTGAATAGCTCATTTGGTAGGTCTAAACCTCGACTACATGATGAGCAACTGCATAAGAAATTGGAAACTAAAAAACCACACCAACTGAATATTTTAGGAAAAAGTAGAAAAGTGTTTCCGTGAGTGATCTGTATAAGCATACGCAAACAGACTCCTTATTGTGAACGCGCTTTGACTTAGCTAGTGAGACACATAAATAAAAACAGGATTACCGTAGTATCTCTAGGTTGATTCTATCATCTGCCATAAAAATTTTTTCAAAGTAGTGAAGTGTTTTCAAAGTAGTGAAGTGGGCAAGATAACCAACACATTTAAAAAGATTAATTTTTAAATAATGTACTAGCATTTTGCAGAGACGTCAGATATATGCTCTTTCTTTGCAGATTTACAGGGCGGCCTAACCTCAGTGGATGATTAGTTTTAGCATGAATATTCCTTTTAGCATCCAATTCAGCTTATTTTTTAAACCATCCTGGTGAGTTGGCCTACCGTAGTTCCTCTAATAAGACGACATGTCGAATGCACCTTTGTTGGAGCATGTCAACTTATTAGAGGATAAACGGTAAGTTAATAGAGACGACATACTTGTGAAATTTGCTATGGACAGGGTTTTTAAAAACTTGAAAATTTATGCTAAAGGAAAAAGTTGAAATATTGAACCCCCTGTCTTGTTTCTTATGTAGTTAAATCCAAATTTTATGTGTGCTATGTTAAATCTTGAAGCAACAAGCTCTATAAAAAATTGGACTGTGATCCAATTGAAAACATGATCCCACCTTTTCCGATTGCCAATAGACCAAGGCAGGAGTTCAAAATTTTCCTTTCTCAACAATGTTGTACTTTAAAAAAAACCTGCTCATAGCAGCTTTCTTAACTATGTTGTCTGTATCAAGTTAGGTATCATTTTGTTGACCAACTCACCAGAATTCTTTAAAAAAAAGATGAGCATAATTGGATGCCGAAAACAAGAGGTTATAGCTAAAATTAACCGTCCGCCAAGGATGGGCCACCCCATAAGATAAAAAAAGTTACAATTTTGTAGAACTTCCAATGATTTAAAAAAAACAAAATAGTTTTTTTTCTTAATAAAAAAATATAAATGTAAAAGACTATATATTTCAATCTACAGTTCAGCTAGAGATACAGAGTTTTTTTTTTTTTGAAAAGGCAAAGGTACCATTTTGCTGCCTGTTATGTAGTCAACTAGGCATGCCCTTGAATCAAGGCTTGCATTTGAAGCAGCACGCATGTGCAGCATGTTCTCACACGGACACTTGAATAGCTCCTTGATAGTGGAAAGAGTTATTGATTGTTTGTCGAGAGGTGGTTGCTCGTTGGTCTAGTAAAAGCTGTAAAGATATTTTAAGAGATACTTTCGTCAGCGAAATAGTCATGTGGGTCTATTCTAGGCATATGTTGACAAGATAGATGTTTTTTAACTGAATATTTATATTTTATACAGAGGTTTTTAAACTTTGCGTGAAAGCAGCATTATGTAGGATGGAGGACTATTATCTTTAAAATTTGCACCTCATTTATGACCCACATGTTTTTAGTATTGAATAAAAAGATATTTAGGACCGGCAAAAAGTGGCGTTATATCGAGGGTTCACTTGACTGAATTTCAGTCAAATCTGACCAAATCGGTCCATTTTCGGGTGGCGTTATATCGAGAGTCGACTGTATTTAAAAAATCTTAAGATAGTTTTATTTCCTACAAGCGCATCCTAAATAAGTTTATTTCTGGCTTTTAATCCAGAAATTCTTCATAATTCTTCACGTTATATTTCCGCTGAACTTGCATTCCGACATAAGATAGGTGTGCTTGCTGGTCTGCGTGTTTTAACCTACTGATTTTCCTATGAACAATCTAAAAAGGGGTTCTAGAGACCTGCATTATGCTCTTCGGAAGAAGTTTTGATTCTTGAATTTTTACAGCCGGCTTCTTCTTTTTCTTCCGCTTGGAACTTTTGTAAGCTTTTAAAGCATTTAAAAAAGATATATTTTTAGTTTTAAAGATGGCAGTTTAATTAATATAGCTTCTACGGTATGTATTCATATATTAATCGAAAAAATTGTCTTATAAATATTTAAAAAATCTTGTCAAACTATATATCATGTAAATAAACTTGACGCTTTTTTTAATTATTTTTTAAAATTGTAGTTGGAATCACAACCTAGAAAAGAAAATGCTGTTTAAAACTATAATTCTACTATCTATTTTAAAATTATTCTTCGCCTTATTTAGTAATGCTATAGAACTTCCACCTTTTATTCCACAAAGCAGCATGGTGAATGAAGAAGATTTAGACAGTTTTGACGAATTGTCTCTAAGTAACTCAGTGGAACTTAAGCCTACAGGTTTACAAGAGATCCAGAATGCTAAGAAACTTAATGAACCTAAACCTGCGGCGGTTTCCGCGATTTCTAGTGGTCGAATAGCAACGACACAAGAATCTAGAATATCAGAGTTTGACAAAGGAAGAGAAGAAGTGAGTGCAGAAATAACTGATAAATTTGGGCAAGCTGAAAACACCCCAATTAGCAGGCCAATTCATTTGGTGAGTAGTAGCAAAACAGATTGCTTCATAATGATGTATAGTAACTCTTTAGTTCGGTAGGCAGATGATTTGACTGCGGAAAGGATAGCGGCGGAAAAATGGCGAAAGGAAAAACGGCGACATGCTACATAGACATTTATGTATGTTGCTTTGCAAACCCAAAATTCTGACACCATATTCGTGTGCAGCATGGTCACTTTGCATACGAAAATGCTCTTTTATCTCAAAACTCAGTTATATTTTGAATTTTAATCAAGACAGCAAACAGTCAAATCTAGGGTTGGGTAATTCTCCGGAGAAATACTTTCCGGGTAATTACCCGGGTAATTACCGGTAATTACCCGAAAAGCGGAGAAATACTATTTGCTGATACCTAAACCATCTGGATGGTACCCAAACCCCCTGAATGGTACCCAAACACCGGTATGGTACCTAAATCACCTGGATAGTGCCCAAACCATCTGGATGTTACCCGAAACACCTGGACGGTACCAAATCTTCTGGATAGTACCAAAACATCTGGATATCACTCAAAACCCTGGATATTACCCAAACCACCTGGATGGTATCCAAATCACATGGATGGTACCCGAACCCCCTGGATAGTACCCGAACCATCTGGATATTAATTAAAACACCTGTATGATACCTAGACCATCGGGATGATACCTAAACCAAAAAATTTCTGGCTGAGTAGGGTAGGTGGATTGAGTGAATGGTGAAAAAAAGTGATAAAAAGTGAATGGTTAAAAAAGATAAAAAAGTGAATGGTTAGTGGCGATTGTGATATTGTCGACCATAATTGCCATTAAATTGTCTATGAAGAAAGCAATTATACTTGTACAATAAAAATATTCAAATATATCAGCGTAAAATGAAGAAGATATCGCAGAAAAATAAAATAATGAAAAAATGTATCAGCTGGGAGTCGAACCTTCGACCTTTAAAAGGAGACCAGTAGTGTAAAGGAAAAGCATGGCTCAAGCGGGAAGTGATTCCTGCATAATTAGGAAGTAAATATTGCCTCCCGACTCTGACTTTGACGCAACTCTAAAGCAAAAATAGAAAATTAGAACGTTTCATACTTTTATAAGAACCAAACTCCAAGTGTTCCTCCATTTTTTTCGCATCTGACTTGTAGCCAGCATTGCAGAACTTGCAGAAACCGACCACTGTTAGATTCATATTTGCATTTCTTTCTTCAACTCGTTTGTAGTAATTCCAACACCAGGAAAAGGGCTTGAATTTGGACATCTAAATTTTCCATCTATAATACGAATAGAGCAGCAGAAAAAAACAGTTTTCAGAAAAAATATCGAAGGTCAACTGCAATAAATACTAAAAAATAGTATTTCTCCGATTTTTCTCTACGGAGAAATACTTAGTATTTCTCCGGGTAATTACCCGGGTAATTACCGGAGAATTACCCGGGTAATTACCCGGAGAATTACCGGGTAATTACCCATCACTCAACCCTAGTCAAATCTGAAAATTTTGAGTTTTAAATGATTGTCGTCTCGAGCAGAATTTGAAATTCAACTGAGTTTTCAAGTTAAAGTTCCATGCTGCAAGCGAATATGGTAACAGAATTTTGGTTCTGCAAAGCAAACATACATAATTCTCTATATAGCATTCCTTCGTTTTCCGCCGCTATTCTTTCTGCTGCCGAATCGTCTCCCCCTTTAGTTCACCTCTTTCCTCACATTTTTTGCTTAGATTTAAGAGTGGTGCAGGCCAGCATACATAAAACCTTCTTTACTTTTTCGCACTTTATTAATTTCTTTGAGTCCTTAGTTGTCCTACTTGCACTGCCGTTTTTCGTGAAAACGCTAAGATTTTCTTTCAAAAATTCAGAGTCAGATATTATAATTTGTTTTATAGACCTAAAATTTTCTTACACGGGAAGTGCACGACCCGACCGTGGCCTATTGAAGAACCTTATATACCAAAAATAGCTCTATTCTTGCTGATTACGGACCCATTCGCAGAAATCAGAATCAGAAAACAGAGTTTCAAAATAATTCTCGGTTGCTGAGATATGACCCAAGTTAGGTGCTTGTCATTTTCAAATGACGACTAAACTTTGGGTTATATCTCAGCAACCGAGAATTATTTTGAAATTCTGTTTTCTGATTCTGATTCCTGAGGAAATTTCAGCCACTAGGAGTCCCAAGAAAAAATTTTTTCCCATAAAAAATACTTTTATTGCAAAAAGTATCAAACATTTTGAAAAAAAACGGGGCGAACTGACCGTACACCATTAAAGAGGGGACCGACAGTGTTTCCACTGCACCACACTGACATGTGAGAATGTGAGGTTAGTCAGTTATATATCCTAGCTGCCAGAATTTACAATTTTCGAAAATCAATATCTCGGCGTAGATCGCTCCATAGCAGATTCTGCGAATGGGTCCGTAATCAGCAAGAATAGAGCTATTTTTTGGTATATAAGGTTCTTCAATAGGCCACGGTCGGGTCGTGCACTTCCCGTGTTAGATGACAACAGAACAAATGACTTGCACTATATCTTATTCAGCAATTTATACTCAATATTATTTAAGAAATATTTTTAATTGAGGGCTACAATCTGCACTTTTTGAAAGGATTTGTACATTTCGAGACCCCGAATCTTTTTTATCTTTAAAACTTTACATCAATTTTTTCTCATTTCAAATTGGAAATCAGCACTGGATAAAATGACTCTTTCCTTAAAAGTAGTCAAATTTACTTGAGCCCTGTGTTTATTTATGGTATGAAGAACTTGTAAAAAAGTTAGAATCTTTTGAATTAAAAAAAATAAATGTTTTAACATAAAAAACAATTTTAAGACAAGTAAGTCGAAAAAAAGGTCAAATTGCTCAAAAAACTAGGTAAAGAAGTTATTCGGGAACTAAAAATAGAAAAGAAAAAGCATCATCATCACCAACACAAACCGAGAAAAAACACACATAGAGCTAAAAAGGACAAAAAGAGAAAAGGCAAAGGTGCCACCAAAAAACATCACCATCACCACCACAAGGCTAAAAGAAACAAGGAAAGGTGGGAAGCAGACATCACAGCCACAAAGGCAAAAACAAGAAAAAGAAAGCAGGAGGACATAAAAATTGTCTACTATTTTGTACTTTAAAACTTGTTGAAGCATTTTCATGCTAAAATTTATTTTTTGAAAATTCAAACTATTGACATCTTATGCATTAAAAAAGATTTTCGTGTGCAATTTGTGTCTGAATTTTTTACCGGTGCAAGCGAATTTAATTTTTTTTTCTTTAAAATTCGGTAAAGACTTCAATAGTTTGGCAAAAATAAAGAAAATTCTGCAAATACTCTAATATTTCGTTTACAAGAAATTGTAATAAGGTATTCAGAATAACTTTATTGTAATTTTCCTTCTGCCAACATCAAATCTTTTTTTTTGCATTTCAGCCTAAGCACTAAGGATAAAGTACCAAATTCCTGGTTATACCAGGTTATCGATCTGTCTTTTTTCAGGATCCAATCTTTTTTAATTTTTAAAATTTTATTTTTTAAACTTTAACTTTTCGTACCTCTAATATTTTTCATTGAAAGGTAATATTAGGTGAAATACCATGTGAATTCCACAAGTAATCCTCAAGTAAATACTACGAAATTTACTTATATGTCTTTTTTAATTCTTTAAAGGACCTGTCTCTTCCTTATCATGGCAATTTCAAAAGTTTGAATGCGCGCGGGACCACATAGATTTTGTCAATAATGTTTTCGATTTATTTTTTTATTTGCATTTAAATTTAAAACGTTATTTTCTATTCGATATGATGTCACCTCACTACAGTGACAGTTGTGGAGCAGTGCAAGTCGGATGAGTTGGAGACAGGTCAGTTCGCCCCACGATCAGTTCGCCCCGGTCAGTTCGCCCCAAGATCAGTTCGCCCCGTTTTTAAAAATGACCATTATGCCATAAAAAACAAACCCAAACTTATTTTTTAACTTTTTTGTAGTTCGGGAACATGTTTGAGTCCATCCTAACATACGCTGGCCTACCCTTGCCTAAGCCTAAGCCTAAACAAAAACGGGGCGAACTGATCGTGGGGCGAACTGACCGGGGCGAACTGATCATGGGCGAACTGACCGTACACCGGATGAGTTGTCCGATCTGGCATTGTTAAGCAACGTTGGGCTCGACTAGTGAATGGTTCTAAGTTTTGAACAAATTTTCAAATTTATTTTCTAAAAATGAGCGCGAATAAAAAAATAATTCGAATTATTATTGACGAAATGTGTGTGGTCCGCGCGCATTCAAACCTTGAAATTGCCATGATAAGGAAGAGACGGGGTCCTTTAAGGTTGATACCCTGAATTAAACACATCTTTTGACCATTTTTTTCATATTTCAACTTTCAACCATACAAAGCCCGAAAAGTCATTTTACCTAGAAAGGCTGTGGGGTTCGAACGAATAGAGATTCTGTACTATAGCCATAAAATTTTTTTGTATATTTAGAGGCTAAAACGTTCAAAAAGTAATTTAGACAGGGTTTTAACAAAATTATAAATTCGGCACTACCAATAAAAATTTTCACCGCAGCACTGCTATCGTGACAATGTCGTTCAGTTTGATGTTACCTGCCAAACTTTTTGATCTTTTCGTGAACGGTATTAACAAGCCTCCATCGCAAGGTTTTTGGAAGAGACTTTTCTCCTCTGTCTCTCTCTTTTCTTATGCTTGGCACTTTTCATGAGCTTCGAAAGTAATCTAAATAAGCAAATATTGTATCTTTAGGAGAGAGTAAGAGAGTTAATATGGGTTTTATTATTAATTCTGTATATTTTAATAGTGTGCAACTGATTGGTGTATTGGCATTGTTCATAAAAAATTCTTCTCAGCAAAACTTTTTTGCTGCCAGTGGACCTGTAGCACTAATTATTTGTCAAATAGCTCAAAAGTACCCAAATAAGAAGTTCATTAAAAAAAACACTCGTCTGCCTGGATTTTATTATTTATCATTATCTTCATTTATCCTACGGCATTTTTTTCAGCAACAAACACTCGAAAAAAAGTTATTAAGATGTTTTAATTGCTCATTTCTTGAAACTACTTGGTTTTTTTCTTCTATTTTTAGGAGAAAAGTTCATTAAGAGGTTTTATTTAAAAAGTTTTTGTCAAGAAGAGTTTCTTTGTGCGATTGCCAAGTTTTCGAAGGGAAATTATTTGAAATGTTGTTGTTGAAAGAGGTCTGCATTATTAGCTGCTGCTTGCCCAAAGCCTAATACTATTTCCTCCAATTTACACATCGGCTAAACAACATACAAAGATGAACTACCAGTCTCATTTTTAGCGAAATAAATTTAGTCGTTTCTTTTACCAAATTTTATATTCTTATAATATTCAAATGTTTTTAAACTTCAAAGTTTACTTTTTAGCAGGGTTGTCGATTCGATTAAGCGAAATCAACTAATCGCACTCATTAATCGAAGAATTTCGATTATCCATTCGATTAATCGAAATTTCGATTATTGATTCGATTCCATCAATTACAGCTTTTAAATATTTTAGGAAAATGCCAAGCGATGTGTGGGCGTCTTTTAGAAAATGGGCGAGAAAGCCGTTTGCATCTGCGGCGACGAAATTAAGATCGGGAAGAGCGGCGCAACGACAAATTTTCCAATCATCTAAAGTCTACAAAACATAAGGAAGCAATGGATGGGAAAGAAGCGGGACCAAGCGTGCCGAAGAAAGCTAAACTTGAATCGATCGCTACTTTCTTCAGTCCGAGCTTTCCAAAAAGCAAAGCCAGCAGTTGAGCAGCGACATGACCGATTTCATAGGGGATTCCAACCTGCCCTTTTCTATCGCCGAGTCTTCATTCCTGCGCCGTCTGATCAAACAAAACTATGGACAAGGAAAGGTAATTGTTGAGTGGTTTTATTTCAACTGATTTCAGCTTCCGTCGCGTCACGATGTCAATGCTGAGGTTCTTATCAAAGCAGCCAAGTGTGTAGAAGATCTACGTTCCTTCGTCCAGGGCCAGCAACTTTCTCTTAGGTTGGATGAATTCTCGCACAAGGAGCATTCGCTATTTTGGTATTTCTTTTTTGCACACACCTTTAATAATCTTTTTATCATTTTCTTTCCATTTCAGTATCACCGGCTCATACTTTTTGATACTTTCTCATTCGGTTTGATTCGATTAATCGAAAATTTCGATGCATCGACAACCCTACTTTTTAGCTTTTTAAATTATGTTTTTAAACAAGAGAAGCCCTGAATATAATGACGGTTCACCCTAGCTTAGTTTTTTACGCTGTACACGTCTGTATATTTTTTTTTCCAAAAAACGCTGTTACTGGCGGTGTTAAATATTTGACCAAATCCAGTTTCAGTCCTAAAGTGAGTGATCATTTTAGACTACACCATGTAATGAGATAATTACTTAAAATTTTGCTGAAGTTAAAAGCTTTCTAATGGTATAAACATAAATATGACTAAGAATAAAAAATGGTAAAAATGTTCATTTTTGTAGGGTCTAGTTTTGGAAGTTCTTGCGGTTGTTTTTCGCGATTAATAGCCGTTGTGAAGAAAACTGACTTAGACAGTGAAAATCTAAGTCTTCTCGAAAAAAATAGTCATTTGAATTGGGCTCAAATTGAAAACACCCGTCAAAATATGTAAATCTCCCGTCAAATTTATTTTTTACCCCGTCAAATTCAAATTTCAAACAAAATATGTAAATTTCCCGTCAAAATATGTAAATCTCCCGTCAAATTTAAATTTTTTTCTGATTCAGTTGGCTTTTGTCATTCCAAGTGCATATTTTGTGCAAGATTCGTGAATTTGTGCATCTTCACTCAGTAAAATCAATCTTACTATAAAGATCACGCTTAACAAAGTCCACTGTCGATTGGACATATTCCGGTTGGTTTTTTTTAATTTTCATCTTTTAGTTAACCTTACACTTTCAAATCTTATCTCCTATACCACCCTTAGTTTTTCTAGATGATTCATTCGTCTTGAAACCAATATCCTTTACACTCGAATAACCACATTATGTATTCATCTTCAAAGATAGCCTGCTAGAATCCCCTGTATAGAGTCCTACTAGGTATTCATGCTTTTCAGCTGATCCCTTAGTAGTTACTTTCACCCTCTTCAGCGATCACGTTTGGTCGGTTATCAGGATGAAGGCCACAAAGAGATTTGACTTTACTTTGGCTAAATACTCTATCCATTCTTTAATTTATATGGTAACTTACACGTAATCGCATTAACCAAACCAGGATTATTTTTATTGGCTGAATAAACGATAACAAATAACGGTGATAGACAATTTTCAAATAAATTCTAGTGCTCGTCCTATTTCCTTCTTCGACCTCTTTTCTTTCGTGGCTCAAGCGGCTGTGGCAGCGGATCGATCATTTCTTCGGTCTCCATCAGTAGTAAAGTATGTTTGCACAAGTCATCTTTGATACCAACTGGACAGGTGCAACAAAGGTAGCCAGGAGAAACATGCGATTTCTTTAGCATGTAGAAAGACTGTCGAAGAGTTTTGTACCTGGATATAATTGAAGAGTGAAACAGACATCTTATTCAGTATGAAATTTTACCTCTCCCAACTGGTAAATGTCCACTGAGAATTTACTGGAATTTGCGTCAACTCAATCCACAGCGGAACCAAATCGACGTCAACGCAGCAGATGCTTGAACGAACCAACCAAACATGCTCTTCATTGTGATTGATATGGACAAATTGACGCCTTTCTTCTCTAAGCTTTTCCACTGCCTTACGTAAGTTGCTGTTCGGAGGAGTAGTCAGGCGAGGCGAGGAATAGTCGGCACATATACTGGCTCCTAATGTATAAAAGGCATAAAATTAAACTAAATATGATCTTCTTACCTTTCTTTCTGGATCAATGCTCCATCCTTCAACCAGCTGCTCACCACTAGAACAAATCGCGGCAGGCCCTAGAGCTCCCTCTGAGTGTAATTGTCTTTTATCATTTTATTTGTACCTTCCAAACCATTGTTGGTAGCAATTGAAAACATAGAGAAGCCTGGAGCGAAACGATAAAACCATCCTCGGTATTCACTTCTTAGAAGCCAGGATTTAAAAAATTTATCAAAAGCTAACTGATCAGGGAAAAAATTTAAATTTGACGGGAGATTTACATATTTTGACGGGAGATTTACATATTTTGACGGGAAATTTACATATTTTGTTTGAAATTTGAATTTGACGGGGTAAAAAATAAATTTGACGGGAGATTTACATATTTTGACGGGTGTTTTCACTTATAGCCTTTGAATTGTCAAAAAAAAACAATTTTGAATACTAATTGTCTCGCGCGGAATTAGAAATTGCACAGCTAGTTTTGAATTTACAGAGCTACTTTATAGAAGATGCTCTTCTTTGTATCTTTACATAAGTAAACTGACTTTGTTGAACTAGAATACAGTGTCACAATTAAGCACTTGTCTAGTGCATAAAAATTTATATGTTACATCGTTTTTTTAATATAAATATTCATACTATCTAAGTCAATTTTCTCGTGATGATAGGAGTTGGTGCTAGTGTTGTGGCGATGTGATCTTTGAATGGTTAGTCCTGCCACGATATATGGTGCAGTTGACTCGTTGTTCTGTTCAGTAGGATAGGGAAGTGATCGTATATTATTGATCGTGTTGTAATGTTGTTGTGTGTTATAAAGTTATATTGTTTACTTCGTGTTCGCGTCTGCCATATCATACAACGATACAACATATTTGGCGCAGTCAGCAAAATTTAAAATGGAACCTGCAGACATTAAACAGCTTCTCGAGCAAAATGCTCTTTTGATGAAAGCTCAAAGTGAGCAAAACGCTGTTATCCTAAAATTACTGTCGGAACGCGATAAATTGGCCGGGGAAGCCGGTGTTAATTCAAATCAGGTAGCAAAGAAATGCTCATGTCTTCGCTTGGATCTAGGATGGAAGCTTTCCGCTACTGCCTGAGGATGATCTAACGTTCGAAAATTGGTGGCTCCGCTATGGTTCAGTCATTGAAAAGGGATGGTGCCGCTTTGCCTGAGGATGCAAAGTCCGACTTCTGATTGGCAAGTTACAGGCTAGTGAGTTTAGTAGATTTTGTGATGCGGTAAAACCTAAAGGCCCCTACGAAAGCACTTTGTTTGAATGCCTCTTACGTTGAAAACTCTATTTTGAGGCACAAAGTCCCTTTTGACGAAGCGTTCGAATGTTTCCACTCAACAAAAAGTAGTCAAGACATCAACAGTATGGAGTAGTCAATGGAAAAGTTAGAGAAAGTGGGCCAATACTCTCTACAAATGCTCTCAGATGCTGGTGTGCCTATCTTTCGTCATGCAAACAGCTCCGTCCTCGCTTCGCCCTCAATGATTCGATGTTCAGCGATGGTGGTGGTGGTGCTCAAATGCTAAATGCTCCTCCAGAAGTCCAAGAAGCGCCTCAAAGAAACAATTCTCCGGTAGTTAATATTTCTCCATTAGCCCAAACGAAACCACTTAGAACTTTCTAATAGAAATCGCCAGCCTCTCAAAGGTTTATTTTTGACCCTACGAAAAAGCAGTACGCTATTCGTAGGCAGGCGCTTCAATAAGGGAGGGTGTGAGAGTTAGTGGTTCTTTCATTTCATTTTATTCATTCATGGCCCTGTCTCTTTACACTTTTGCGGGAGGTTTGATAGGGGAGGTTCATCTTAGGGGTGTTCTCTCCGGATTCCTAGTAGCCCTGCGAACGGTTTCCACAGTCCGTTGAATTGAATATGTGTTTTGTATTTTGACTACTCTCTCTGCGCTCATCTCTATTTCTTAAATTAAAATTCCCTGTGGTCTCTTATCTAAGTGTGGGGGTGTTGTGGCGATGTGATCTTTGAATGGTTATTTGTCCTGCCACGATATATGGTGCAGTTGACTCGTTGTTCTGTTCAGTAGGATAGGGAAGTGATCGTATATTTGATCGTGTTGTAATTGTTGTTGTGTTATAAAGTTATATTGTTTACTTCGTGTTCCGCGTCTGCCATATCAATACAACGATACAACACTAGGAGAGCAAAGAACGTGCAGTCGCAGGCTCCTTGCCTCCAATTTTTTGATGTTTCTACAGGGTGGCCCAAAAAAACGCGGCCACTTGAAAATAATTTGCGTATGCAGCTCCTTGCACAATCGATTTTCCCAGGAAAAAAGCTGCCAGTGGTTAAGCTACCTAGGAGCTTTGTGGGTTTTCTCTTTATCACAGCCGGCATTGTTGAGGAGTTCCGGGGGCTTGCCACCCAAAAATCGGAAACCGACCGGGCAAGGGGTTACGTACTGCAATTTTTTTAAGGTGGCCGAATTTTTTAGGCCACCCTGTATAGTCTAAATATAGTTAAAATCAAATTAAGTACTTGAAAAATTATGCTTACCTAAAGATACAGTCAAACTCGATATAGTGGCCCCCACCTCAAGTTCGTTCCCACCTAGGGTCCGACACTTTTTTAACCCTATTTTTGAAATAATTTATCGATTCTGTTTTGACAGTCTGGTCGCAAATATCGTGAGGATTCGATTTCGCCGATCGTTTTTAAAAACTAAATAGTTTTTGCATTTAAAAGCAAAACTCGATATAGTGGCCCCCTTTAAAAAATTAGAGGGCCACTATATCGAGGTTTTGCTTTTTGAATGCAAAAACTATTTAGCTTTTAAAAACGATCGGCAAAATCGGAATCCTACGATATTGCGACCAGACTGTCAAAACAGAATCGATAAATTATTTCAAAAATGGGTTAAAAAAAGTGTCGGACCCTAGGTGGGAACGAACTTGAGGTGGGGGCCACTATATCGAGGTTTGACTGTACCACTTATGCCTTTCATAAAGCCTCTAAGTTATTTTTTAAACTCCTAAATACTAATTCAATAAAACCAAACCAAAAACAAACAATTCAAAGTTTTTGATTACTATCAAAAAATATTCAAAAAGCAAGGAGCTATTTAAATGGTGGTGAATAAGCAAGGTCTGTGCTCAATATTCGCCAGTAGTAGAAGTGTTCTTCTAGTAGCAGCAAACAGACAAGTTGAAAAGTTGGGGGGAAATCGTTGTTGTATGTGTGCATTTATTGCGCAAATGTGAAACTTTTTGTGCTGTGCCTCTTCTTCCGCAACTGCTATTCCAAGACGTTTTACTTCTTATTATTGTTGTTGTTAAAATTGTTGAACGAATGCGACGACGGCCACTAAAGGCTTTTAAGAGTAGGAGCCGGAAAGCATTTCCATATTTGTTTGGCTTTTTGCAGCTGAAATGCGCCCCCACTGCTTGCTTCTGAGTGAAATGTCCAGTTAAGGACGAGACTGCGACTAAAATTACTTGACTTTGTTGTTAGTAAAGTTATTTTTTAGTTTTTGCATTTGAGTTTTTTTAAATTGCCGATGAGCAAAAGTTATTTTTTGTGTTTTGGAGAAACGAAAAAGTTGTAGGATTAGAATTTGGCATTTTTTATGTTAAAGATGTGCACAAACGTAGAAGGTTCTTGAAGAAAAGTTTAAAAGTCTTACAATATGGTATCGTGCATCTCTTACCGTATTTTCTCTTATAGCTCACTCGTCTCCATTAACTTGTCCCTTTCTAATAACTCACCCTTCTGAGCGCTGAGCCAAAAATAACTCACCCCTCTCTACTAATAAGATGGCATTAACAGAATTATCGAATTCGAGTTTACAGTACGGGGCGGTTCCCTTTCAAGTCTATAAGTTTTTCATGTTATTTTTGAGTTTTGCCGTGATAAAAAAAATAATTTTTTCTATTTACATTTGTTGTTGAAATAATGAGACAAATTAATGTTATCATGTTTGTAGATTTCTTTGCAAAATTAACTTTGTACTCAAAAATTTATTCGTACTAATTTTTCGCTTTTGTTATTAAAAAAATGTGTGTGTGCATTCGTATTTTTAAATTTTGTTAAGCAGCAGACCGAGGAGTGTTAACTAGATTTTTAGAAACTAACTAGATTTGCGGATAGCAAGCGTTCCTTGTTTTGCTACTGGCTAGACAAACAGCAAAATTATATCAACAATTTGATTTTTTTTAAAAATTTCAAATATTTTTGGTATGTCAAATATTTTTCTATTATCTAAATGGAATGACAGGCTAAATTTCTAGACTACACTAACAGAACACAGGTTTTGCAAAAAAACATCAAAATTAGTGCAAAGCTTTAACAAAGTGTTTATATGCAAGAAAAATTTCTTTTCAACACCACCAACAGTGAAGCTCCTCGAAGTGCCTTTTAAAATTTTATTTCCTGCGGCCAAGAAATAATTTTGCTTTTTTAGCCTTCTCTTATGTGCATTCAAGTGACGAAAATCCATATCTCACCTTTTTATTCCTTAAAAAGTTTAACTGCTGCTAATTTGTCTGTGTATTAATAGTAGTGGAGGAACTAGAATACTAATACTAGGCCAGTTAAATCCAAATACCTCAAATCACCAGTGATTTCCCTTTGGTTCTTTATTGACAACTTTTTGTCATACTTTTTGATGCGTTTACACCAGTTTGTGAGCATATTTTTGTAAATCAAAAACAATATTAGGGTGATTCCGATATATGAAATTTTTTTAATGCCAAAGAAAGTGAATTTATATCCTCTTTTGTCAGCTAGGTGAGATCCGGCAAAAATAAGATTTGGTAAAATTAAATCTAGCAAAATGATTATTTGCAAGCGAATTTTAATAAAAAAAAGTGTTTCAGAGCCGGCATTATAATGTGTACAAATTAATGTGTTCATACTCCATAGCTCAGTTAAGCTTGCCAAATCTCGTTCAACTATTGTTTTGCCAAATATCGTTTTTGCCAATTTTTTTCCAGCTATTTCTTTGATTCCTACAGAGTGAGTCGTAAAAACTAAACATTTTTTTTCTAATTGCAGCCTATTTACATGTCTTCGGTTGTTTTAATAAATTTTCATTCACGGATGGTCGAGTCGATATATTCTCCTTGTAAATTAACTGCTTTCTATGTGTTGACCGTTGAAATTGTTGGCTGAACCTCGAAAAATTGTGGTTTTACGGGCATGGAAGCCCTTAAAAAATTTTAAAGATGGTGCCGTTTTCACGACCCACGCGCTGTATATTAAAATTTTCCTAATTAACCATATCGCCTCTAGTAAGGCCTGAAAGTTATAAAGTTAGTCATTGTCTTGAACTATTTTAATGCTAACTTTGATTGTCTTCAATTGTTCCTGGTATATAATCGGGTTTTCTTGCTTTGATCTTTTCTGTTGAGTTTGTTTGCCAGTTTCATGCATTTCTGAGTCAGTATTTCGAAAAAAAAAATTAAATAAAAAATCTGTGTACCCAAAAAGTCGTATGAAATACTACAGGGTGTCCCGAAAAAAACCCCTACACTTCAGAGCACCATAGGACCATTTTTAATTTTCAATTTTTTCGTGCATGGTATGTCTTGTAGCCCTGAAAATTCTCTTATAGTAACCTTCACTAAGTGACGATGGCATAATGGGTAAATAAACAGAACAAATAAAAAAAACCGGATTTTCAATCCCCGGGTTTTCATTTTTTGTTGACTATAAAAATATTGACGTATTTTCAGGTCGAACATTAATATCAAATTTATCTTGCAAAAATATTTTTAACACATGATTTTGTAGCCCTTTCCTTTCTCTTTCGATCGGCATATGAAAATTTCCTGGATTATTTTTAAAAAATCATCATCCGACTCTTAACACAAATAAAGTCATTTCACAAAGTTTGACAAGCACTTTTGTCACCTTAACTGGTCAAAATTTGGCTTGAGTGTTTTACGCTGTAATTTTTTGAATGATTGATTTGATTGATTGAATTCATGTTGTAGCGCAGATCAAGAGCTACAAAACCTTTTTTACATAATTTTTTTGTAAATTTAAATGTTGAGAGTAGTAGTAGTCTCATGATATTAGCAAATCCATTAAAAACGACTGAAATTCGAAAAATTCAGAAAAATTGATTTTTGGATATTTGTGGGTTTTTTTCAAAAGGCATAACTCAACAATTATATTTTCAAAAAAATATTATGCGAATTGGTTTTGTAGCGCTTGGTCTGCGCTACGACATAGTGCAGTAATGTTATCACAGCACATAAAATTTTATCAAATTTTTCTGACCACGAGTCAATTGACAAAACAGAAATCCGGGGATTGAAAATCCGATTTTTTTATTTGTTCCGTTTATTCAACCACTCTGTCATTGCCACTTAATAAATGTTAATATACCATTTAAAAGAGAATTTTCAGAGCTACAAGAGGACATATCATGCACAAAAAATTGAAAATTAAAAATGGTACTACGGTGCTCTTGAAGTGTAGGGGTTTTTTGGGACACCCTGTAGTTGTCAGATAGCTAACTAATCTTTCCTGTTTAGAAATCCAAGATTACCCGAAATTCACAACAAACAATTTGCTGGTCGATGTGCGTGCTGCAAAAGAAGAATTTGCTATCGACTAAGCTAGCTGTATTACTAAAAATAAATGGCAATATCAGCAAGGTTAGAAACACACTCAAGTTATTCCAGCGTGCAGCTACGCTTTAAAGACCAGCAAATGATCAAGAAGTTCTGCTTGTGCAGCCGACATAGAGGCTCCGACGATGGATACTCTTTAGCTGCTGATGCTGGCGCTACTAAGCTCAAAGTATCCTTTTTAAAATCTTGATGACTAACATAAAAGACGGGAAGTTTAACCATGAGTTTCTTCGAAAATTTCATAGCCTAGCCTCTAGAAATAGAAGTAGTACATGGCTCCATTTCCAGACAACAAAGGATGCCGCCTTTTTTGCCCTATACCTATGGGGCACTTCCAAAAGAGACGCCCCACACCTTTTCGACACTTTTGATCTGGGGTGGCGGGAGCCTAAAAGCACTACCCCTGGACCCTCCTGGCCATTCCGATCAAAGTGCGCTCGATAGGTTTAGGGCGTTCTACTTATGAGGGGGGTGCTTTGGTTTGAGGGGGAGTGCTTTAGGCTCCGCCCACTCCAGATCGAAAGTGCCCCATAGGGTTTGGGCGTCTCTTTGAAAGTGCCCCATAGGTATAGGGCAAAAAGCGGCATCCTTTGTTGTCTGGGAAATGGAGCCATGTACTACTAATAGATAGTTTTTGCAATATTTGAAGAAAAATTTTAGCCTGTTTTTAGGCCAAGCCACCAAGCCCTGCGCCTCCGAAGCGATTAGTCGTTTACAAGGTGTTCATTAAGACTTGAATTACAGGTTGTAACTTTAGTGCGTATTTGTGCATAATTTCACGCTGGGAAAACAATGTCATCCCTCGCTTTGGCCTTAGGTATCTTCTCTCTTTTGTTTCTATTTTTTCAGCCCTCGGTTAAAGCAGTTAAAAAAAACTTTTATTCTTAAAAAGTCAGCGTTTGAATATTTTTGTCTTAAGCAGAATTCAAAGGTTCACAGTAATTAAAAATTAAAGAGCACTTAGCAGTAAAGCATATCAATTTACAATAAAAAAACTGATAAACTATTCGCACACAGAAAAATACTATTCCCGAAAATTACAAA
>SADC01000333.1:0-132560 GCA_004194705.1 Ditylenchus dipsaci | reverse complement strand
AAACCAATGGTCATCCTTGTTGTTAAATTATTTTTATGTTTTTTCGGTTCTAATACCTGTTTTTTACACTAATTCGAGCATTCTAAAGAGGGTTTTTGATAATAGTAAAATTCCATTTTGTGGTAATTTTAGTTTTGTTAAAATTGCTGGAATGACCCTGAAAGCTGAACTGGTGTTAGGTAGTAGTACGGTACTATACCAAGGCATTGACCAGGTACCGGTATTCAGGAGTAGAAAGTGCCTAGGTAGTGGTCTTGATGGTGGTTGTTCTAGGTGGTAGCCAGGTTGTTTATTAGACCATTTTTCTTGGTAGCTCGATCTTCTGGATATTCCAAGTACCAACAAAACCGAGTGGTTGGTCAATTTTTTATGTTTTTTAGGTCCCAAAAACTGTTTTCTGCATTATTCGAGCATTCTAAAGATGTTTTTGACAGTAGTGAATTCACGTTATAACAAGATTTACAAAAACTGTGAAAATAGGCGTTAAGCGAATTTATCGACACCGAATTCATCGATACCGAAATCATCCACAAAAAATTTTCCTGGCACAAAATATTTTTGAACATTTTTCTGTGCAACGCTGGATCTGTGTCCATGTACCAACAAAACCAAAAATTTTTCCATGTGGACGACCACTTGGATCAAAAAAATTTACGTTTCTGGGTCCAAAACGTGTTTCTGGACTAACTCAAGCATCTGAAGATGGTTTGATAGTGGTAAAATGCCGTTTTCTCGAGCATTTTTATAGTTTGGTAAAATCGAGTTTTGGTAAAGTCAATTTTATCCAATTACTCGAAAAATACCATGAAAACCTTATTTTTCTATTATCAAGCCATCTTCACGTGTTCCGAATCAGTCCAGAAAACAAGTTTTTGGAACCCAAAAAGTAAAAAAAAAGTTTGATCCAAGTGACGATCACTTGGTTTTTGTTGTGCCCAGGTAGTCGCCCAGGTAGACTGGTAAAGAATTTCAAAATTTACAATGTTTTCTATGATCCAACCTCAATTTCATGGATAATCTATGCACCGACTAAACCAAGTGATCGTCCACTTGGATCGATTTTTTTCAGGTTTTATGTTGCAAAATTGTTTTTTTCTGGACTAATACGGGCAAGCTGAAATGTTTGATAATAGTGAAATATGGGTTTCTGGAATATTTTTTTGAGCATTGGGGAATAATTGTTTACCAAAACTCTATTTCACCAAACTCAAAAAATACTCGAGAAAATGGCATTTTACCACTATCAAACCATCTTCAGCATGTCCAGATCAGTCCAGAAACGGGTTTTGGAACATGAAAAACAAGAAAAAAAAATTGCTCCAGGTGGACGACCACCTGGTTTGGTTGGGGCGTGGATTAACCAGTAGGGTTAAGGCTAGGGTTGTCACACAGTTAACTCGGTTTTTTGAAAATTTTGACCTTATTTCATGTTTTATACACTTTTTTGTCTAAAATTTTTGAGCATGTCAGCCTGCGATCGAAAGCTTGGAATGTCAGCTACACGATGGTGTAAAAATTTCTCAGATTAATTCATAAAAATGTATTTATTTCAATGAAACATTTTCGGTTTTTCGGGTAATTTCGGGTAAAATTACTTTCCAAGCTTTCGATCGCAGGCTTACATGCTCAAATTTTAGACAAAAAAAGTGTATAAAAACATGAAAATAAGGTCAAAAATTTTCAAAAAACCGAGTTAACTGTGTGACAACCCTAGTTAAGGCTGAATTATCGAAAAACTGTTAAAAATAACAGAAGTTCTTCACAAGACAAAAAGATTAATTTGAAAATAATTTTGTGGAGCAATTGACCTGTGGAGCAATTGACCTTGTGGAGCAATTGACCTGTGGAGCAATTGCCTGTGGACCAATTGACCGTGGATCAATTGACCGTGGACCAATTGACCTAGAGCCGTACATCCTTCTCATATAATGCCAGGAAAGTGATTTTCTAGTTAAGCTAGTCCAATAAGCTTTAAAGTTTTTATTTGCTAAGAAGTGAATTTCTGGTCAATTTGAAATTTAACTTCCTTAAATTATTTTCAATTTTTAATTTATAATAGTTTTAGTTTAAATTGACCGGAAATCGGGCATCGGTCAAACAGGAATCATAATCACCTTATCCACCTCATAACAACAGAAGGCACCAAAGCATATTTTTAGCACAAGCTCAAAAATTGCTCAAACAACAGTGCACTAAGCAAAGTCTATGTTTGTCAAGTAAATATATATTTGTTTTAAGATGATTGAAAAAATTGTTGTTAGAATTTGGTCTTGATTGAAAAGTTAAAATGGATCAAAAGAGTATTATAATGCTGTAAAGTTTTTTAAATGGCGAACACTAAATTTAGTAGACCTTTAACCATTTTTTGAGCATTTAGGCAATAGTGTAAAAAGCGGTCAAGCAAACCAAATCTGTGTCATATGAAATTTTAGATTACACCAACTATTTTAGTGAATTTTAAATATATTTTTCGATACTAATAAAAAAGTGGTGAGCACTTCAACCTAAAAATTCCGGTTGTCCGATAATATAGCTTTAAATAATTTTGTTTAGATCAGCTGAGGATAGTGGCAGATAAATCTTTGCTAATCTTTGCCCCATAATAGGATTTCTGACCCGACTGGCTGCAAATTAGGCCGAAATTAAATACTCATTTGGGTTGAGGAGTATCCTAGTGCTTTACTTCTTTGCTTAAGTCCAGCAAACCCTCAATTTGTGTGGATGGGTGGACTAACCAATCAAAGACCCTATTATTGTTGTGTTATTCTTCCACTTCTGCTCTTTTGCAACAAAGGAAGTGGACGAGAAGAGGAGATTTGCAGTTAGAGGGCACAACAATAACACATGCCTTGCCCCACTGGTCATTTTCTTGACTTTTGATCTAACTTACAAAATATTTAAAAAGACATCAGATAGATTTGCAAATTAACAATTTCGAGTAGTAAGTGAATTTTGGATTTCGGAGCCCCGGTCTTCACTCATAAGTCTACAGCAAATATATACTTAATGGAGCAAATATTATCTATATTAGTGAATTACAAGATTTTACATCGAAACTGTCTATTTCATTGAATCTTTGAAACTGATACAGTCAAACCTCGTTATAGTGCGACCCCTAAAAGTTCGTTCCAGCCTCGGGTCCGACACTTTTTTTACCTCGATTTTTGAAGATTTTTGTAAGTTCTGTTTTACAGTCTGGTCCCAAATATCGTCAGGATTCCGATTTTGCCGATCGTTTTTCTGAAAACTAAAATTTTTTCTTCTAAAAAAGCAAACCTCGATATAGTGCGACCACATTTTGAAAAAGGGTCGCACTATATCGAGGTTTGCTTTTTAAAGAAAAAATTTTAGTTTTTTGAAAAACGATCGGCAAATCGGAATCCTGACGATATTTGGGACCAGATTGTAAAACAGAACTTACAAAAATCTTCAAAAATCGAGGTAAAAAAAGTGTCGGACCGAGGCTGGAACGAACTTTTGGGGTCGCACTATAACGAGGTTTGACTGTAAAACGTTTCAGAATAAATGTTAGCTAAGCATTATATATTAATAAACCGTTTTCTGAAATTAAAGAGCTAAAAAATTTGTTGCCTTAAAATTTTGATCACTTTTTTAAAAATTTCATCCAATTACCCGAAAACGGATACCTGACTTAACCACCTTAGTCTTTACACTACTTACTATGTATGATAAATTGGTAAGCATTGCTGTTGACTTTTAATTTCAAGGAGAAAGTCGAATAGCCATTTTATGTAAGGAGTCAAAAAAACTGACAAATATTTCAATGTAAAAATTTAATCTTTTTAGCAAAAACTTGATTCTGACACCGGAATCGTGTTCAGCATGGTCGATTTACTTTTAAAACTGTCACCTTACTTCAAAACATAAGATGGAATTTTGTTTATGCAAATCGACCATGCTGAACACTCTTCCGGCGTCAGAATTCAGGATTTTACGAGCAGCGTAACGAGCAGCTTTATTTTACAGTTTTATGCACAAAACTTAGTATTATTAGATAGCTCTGTTTATTATCAAAATAGTGTAAAATTCTAAATTCTTGCCAAATTCTTGTAAAAGTCACTTTATTAAAAGCATAAGTAATCTGCTTGTTCGTGACAACTTCTCAAATTCACATGTTGTGTGAGTGGTCACGGACAGAATGTGTCCGCGCCAAAATTTGCCGGGAACTGATTGATTTGTTTGTTTTCAGAAAATAGATGGATAGGCGAGAAGATTTAGCTATATTAGAGATCTGGTGTTGGTGAAGAATTCCCATTCATGCTTACTGGTCCGATCACGTTATGAACAATTTCTCCAAAACATGTTTTTTCTATGTTTTTGTCGAAATGTCTATGTAAAATTTTGGGACAATGGCGGGTGACATTGTCCCTTTTTCGGATCTCGATCCAACCTCAATGATCTCAATCCACCTCAGTGTCCTGATCCACCCGCAATGATCCCAATCTATCTTCAAAGGCCCTGATCTACCCTCGATTGTCTTTAACTACCCTCCGTAGCACTGATCTCGCCTCCAATATCTAGAAGATTTCGGAAATCGTCTTGGCTTGTGGTGGTTCCAGTACGTGAAAAATTTCTCCTGCGGTCAAAACCACCTGAATCTCAGGTATTTAAATAACTCTCTGAGTATAAAACATATCTAGGTTTGGGTGGTTTTATAAGTGAAAAAATTTTAGGCTGTGAACACCCAAAGAAATTAAGAGAGAGACCGCTTGGTCGGGAATATGATAGAAATTAAGTTCAGTCATACACCAACCATACAATAACCAAAAGTCATACCACACGTTAAATCACCTGTGATAGATAAGGGTCACGAAATGGACTGCAAAAAGTTTAAATGAACAAACACTTCTTTTTGGCTGTAACTAAAAAACACACACCAAAATACTGATTTCCCCAGTAAATTATTTTTTTCCCCAGTAATTTGAATTTCAAACAAAATACTGATTCCCCCAGTAAATTACTGATTTCCCTCAGTAAATTACTGATTTCCCCCAGTAAATTTTGCGGGAATTTGAATTTTCAGGTCAGAAATACCTTCAACTGGTCAGAATCCCCCCCAGAGTGGCCAGAAGTCCCTGAAAGTTGGTTTTTTGGGGGTTACTAAAGGGGGGTAAACTTTTTGCGAAAAATCGATTGAGCGGATCAGATTTCGGGTCCGATGGGCTCAATTGCTCAGGATTCCCTTTACCATTCTCAACTATCTTAAACCATCCCAAACTGCTCCAGACCAGTATCTAACTACCCTAAATCAGTGCTTAGGTTTGTTAAGATAGTTGAAAATTGTTAAGGTGGAATCCTGAGCGATTGAGCCCATCGGACCCGAAATCTGATCCGCTCAATCGATTTTCGCAAAAAGTTTACCCTCCTTAGTAAACCCCAAAAAAACCAACTTTCAGGGACTTCTGGCCACTCTGGGGTGGGATTCTGACCAGTTGAAGGTATTTTCTGACCTGAAAATTCCAAATTCCCGCAAATTTTACTGGGGGAAATTCAGTAATTTACTGAGGAAATCAGTAATTTACTGGGGGAAATCAGTAAATTACTGGGGGAATCAGTATTTTGTTTGAAATTCAAATTACTGGGGGAAATAATAAATTTACTGGGGGAAATCAGTATTTGGTGCGTGAAATCAATTTCAGCCCTTCTTTTTTAGAAATTTCTAACAAAATTTTTTAAAAACGCGCATTTCAAAAATTCTTATGAAAAAAATACATCGATCGAAATCAAATTTTCTCAGAGATAGTCGATGAAAAAGAAATGTAAATGTAAGCAAACAATGGCGCTGCACTTTTTTTCAGTCGTCGTGTGTGGTTTGTTATCTCAGCAGCCAGCTTATAATTATTACCTGCTTCGACTCTGTCATGTTTATAAAGATGTTTTTTAGCTGCTTTTCTCGGTCTTGTTGACGTTATCAGAAAATCGAAATGAGCCTTGACTGCTTGATGAAGCTAAGTGATCTGCAGGATGAGTACTTCTTTCGCTTGCCGCATGCCAAAATAATTGCTGATTACGTCTGGCGGCGGGTGTGATCATGGGACCGCAGCGCGTCATTGACATCAAAGACATCGAATTTGGCGCTGATGACATTGTGATTGCGAGCTATCCAAAATCGGGTTATTTTAATCAGCAACTGCTTTTAATGCTTTGACCGATTGGTTTAGGCACCACATGGATGGCTGAGCTGGTCTCTGGAATGGCGTTTGGAGGTGATACTGAAGCTATCTCGAAGATTCCGCAAGAAGAGCGTGCTCCTTGGTTGGAATTGGAAAAGCTATTGGTGGGTCAAGATCTCTTCCTTCTTCAGTCGACTCTTCCGCGAGTGAATCTATGAAGCCAGAAGCGTCAAAGGTCCGTCGTGTCTGCATCACTCATCTTCTCTCTGGAGTTGCTGCCCAAGTCTGTGTCCAGGGCAAGTGCCGATTGATCTATGTTGCTCGCAATCAAAGGACAATGCCGTCAGCTTCTACCACTTCCATCGAATGTCTCGTTTTCTCGTCGCCAGAAGAATTTGTCGTGGAATGACTTCTTTGCATTGTACCTGAATGGAACTCGTAAGTTTTTTCGTATTATGATGAAAAGGGTGAAACCTCATTTTTAAGTCTATTGTGGCTCTTGGTTCGAACACGTTCTTGGCTATTGGAAATTCGCTAAAGGAATGACAAGGTTCTGTTCGTCAAGTATGAAGATCTGAAGCAAGGCTGAACAGTGAGGTTGACAAGATCGCCAGTTCTCGATTTCAAGCTAGATGATGTTCAAATGGCCAAGGTTCTACAGCACTGCACCTTCGACTCCATGAAAGATAATAAGATGGCAAATCGAGACTTTTGGCTTTTCGATCAGACGGTTTCCAAGTTCATGCGCAAGGGTCAGATAGGTGACTGGAAAAACTACTTCTCGATTGCTCAGGCTCAAGTCTTTGACGAACTCTATGAGAAGCGCATGCTAGGCACTGGACTCAATTTCCGTTTTGACTAAAGCTCTTAAATTTGTATTTTTTATATTGTTCATCGACTGTTGACGGTGTCGATCTTGCTATAGGTGAATAATTGTGAAAACTTTGTTGTTGCTCATTTGCTTTTTCATGGGAAGCTTTAATCGTCTCTTCTTATTTTAATCTGGAATCGTTTATGCATGCCACTCTAACACCTGTGCTTTTAAACTCGTTAGATTAATTGGGTGAATATCTTGAGGACTCTGCTTAAAGCTGTAAACTGTCTATATGGTCAGAATTACCGTATTCACTCTATTAACTCCCCTCTAATAAAGCCCCACCCTACGGACCCATATTTTCAGGCTATGGCAACATTTTACAAATCTGTTTTTTGAGTTTTCTTAGTTACTACGAGATTATTAATTTCAGTTTTCAAACTTAGGTTGAGCACCCGAAAATCTCAAAATCGACCTAAAATTTTCCAATTTTTTGAGGTTGAAAATAACTCCCATGGGGAGTTAATAGAGTGAATCGGTATGCATACCGTATCCGCTCTAATTATAGACCCGGGTCTATAATTTTTTACCTCCTAAAAACGTAAAACTTTGAATTTATCTCAAAAATTTCGGGTGCTCAACCAAAATCTAAAAAGTGGAATCGGTAGAGCTCGTGGGAGTTGAGAAACGTATCAACAGATTTGCAAAATATTTTCTCTCCTCCAAGATATAGACCCTCAAAGTCGAGGGTGGTCTATAATTAGAGCGGATACGGTACTTTATAATCTATAATTAAAGCTTGCGGGTTTTTGTTTTTAATCATATGAAAATCTAAAAATTGGTCGATCGAAAATAGCCTTTTTTCTGAAATCTTAGTCGAAATGTAGGGACAAGTCTTTATTGGAGGGTGGGCTAATTACTAGAGAAGACACGGTTATTATCTCTGGACAATTTTTCGTGAATTGGTCGAGTGCATGGATTTAATGGCTAGAAGAAACTTTGCAAAAAAATTGCCAAATGTATGTTTTTGCGAGATGAAGTTTGCCAAACGATTATTGTCAAAACTAGAATGATGAAAACGGTTCGGCGCGGATTTCGGGACATGATTTTAGACCAAAAATCGGGTCGGGCGGGATTGGGATGCGACGGGATCCCGTCATCATCTCTAGTCAAAACGATGGTTGCCAAATCTCATTTCGCCAAAAGAAAGGCAAAGCATCAGACTTTTGAGGCGAAACCTACGTTTGGGCAAAGTTTATTTGACAAATTTCGATTTGGTAAACTTCATTTCGGCAGTTTTGTATTTGGCTGTTTCATTTTGGCAGTTTCACCATCTGATTTTATCCTCGTTATAGATTGCTAACAATTTTCGTCCTTGCCTTCTTTTAATCCTATCTTTTATATTGCCTTTCAGTTTATCGCTTTCAAGCATCCTTAATTTTTTGGTGAGATCAATATGGAGAAGGGTGGGGTAGCTCCTTTTTTATGAAATTTTTTTTTTTTTTTCATTTACATTATCCTTTTCCAGGCAAAAGTTTCTTTGTTTGGGAGTACATGAATGAAGCAAGTATCAGAGTTTCCTGCCATCGAATCGCTGATCTCGAAAATGCTTTCACTGAGATTAAACTGAATGGCGCAAAGAAAGACCAGCTCAAGTTGTCTATCTCTGGCCAGAAGCTTTAGTCGACCTCTCTAAGAACACAATGGCTCTGGTAGTAAAATGGTGAAATTCGTCGACTGAAAACCAAGACTTCAGAATTTGGTCGCAATGAATGGCTGGAGCTGCAGGGTAAAAATGTCTTCGTTTCTGAAGAATCTCAAAAGTGCTGAGGCTCATATCATTGAAAACAGTGTGAACAGCGTCATATGAACTTTTATTGAAATTGTTGTTAGATACATTCGATTGCTGGAATATATGCATTATATTTGTTGCTGAATAAATTATATGGCGGCTTGAAGTCTATACTTCTGGTTTAAGATTTGCGAATATTCACCGTACGAAATGGGACAAGAAGGCTACTACAGTCGAGTCTCGATATAGTGGCATCCTGTTGTAGGCTAGTTTGTTTCGGCTAGAAAGAAATGACTAGAGTGGTACCCTCGTTATAGTGCACCCTCGATATGGTGGCACCTGATGGTCAGTCCCGAGGGTGCCACTATATCGAGACTCGACTGTACTTTAATATTTTATTTGTATTTTTTTTCGGAAGCGGACCGTTGATCGGCGCTTCTCCAAAGCCTCGAGTTGGCGTATGACGTTATAAACACATATCTTATTTTCCTCCATCGTATTTTAGAGCTCTAAGTAGATTCATCTCCGTGAACTTGGGGGTTGCCAAACAAGAAATCCTCGAAAAAATTTTCGGTTTTTCCGCCCAACATCTAGATTTGCTCAACCGTATTGAATGAAGCGAAATCTTTTTTCGAAGCGCGATCGAGTAGGGTTTGCAGCGGCGTCGTTGCAATGTATAATTTTGATATTGTCAACGGAATTCAGGGAGGATTTAGAACATGACCCTATATACTCCCTTCCAAATAAACTTCCCCTCAAATACTTTCCTCCCCACAAATGACCCGGTTATTGAGGAGGTTTATTCGGGTACTGGACGTTTGACTGCCAGCATTTACCGCCATAATATTTTGACCGCCACTAATTTGATTGCCACTAAACTGACCGACAGCCAAATTGACCGCCCGGATGTTTAGACCAATTTTCAGATCTGAATTTTTATTTAATTCTTTAAAGTTTTGGTACCAAATGGTAGCCTGAATGTCAGCTACATTTTGGTACAGTCGAACCTCGATAAACGGGCACCCCCAAAAGTTTCTCCCCGCTAGGTCCGACACTTTTCTATCTCGATTTCCAAAGCTTTTTTACGATTCTGTTTCGACAGTCGGTCCAAATATCGCAAGGATTCTGATTTTACCGATTGTTTTCAGAATCCAAAAACTTTTTCTCTAAAAAAGCAAAACCTCGATAAACGGGCACCCATTTCAGGATAGGGTGCCCGTTTATCGAGGTTTTGCTTTTTTAGAGAAAAAAGTTTTTGGATCTGAAAAACAATACGTTAAATCAGAATCCTTGCGATATTTGGGACCGCACTGTCGAAACAGAACGTAAAAAGAAGCTTTGGAAATCGAGATAGAAAGTGTCGGACCTAGCGGGGAACGAACTTTTGGGGGTGCCCGTTATCGATGTTCGACTGTTCTGAAACTTAGAAAAAACAAAACAAAAGCAGATTCTAAACTTGAAAGGCGCTAACTTGGTGATGAAAGACGTGTCAGATCATCTCCAGGTTAGCGCTTTTAAGTTTAGATCTATCTTTGTTTTGTTTTTCCAGAAGTTTCGGTACCAAAGTGTTAGCTGACATTCAGGGTACAATATTATCAAAAACTGTTTCTGAAATAAAGAAAGGTCAGATGTAAAAATTGGTCTAAACATCCTGGCGGTCAGTTTAGTGTCGATCAAATTAGTGGCGGTCAAAATATGCCGGCGATCAATATGCTGGCGTCAAACGTCCTGTACCTGGTTATTTGGGTACTGGTGCGAAATATGGTCCCCAAATATTTTTTCTTGGTCCCCTCTGTTGTTTTTTCCTTGAAAATGCCTTGGTCCCACCACGTCGATTTTCGTTCACTGATTAGATTAATGAATGCTTTCTTTTACTTTCTTATATCATTTCGCAAGCAGCTCTACAGATGTATGATCTAAAATGATTTGATTTGGTGAGCTAAATGATCTTAAATTATATTCTTCCGACGGATTTGCCTACAAACGATTAATAAAATCGCAAAATTAATTGGATTATTCGCCTACAATTGATCAATAAATCGCAAAATTAATTTGCGTAATCGCCTAAAATTCGATCAATACAATCGCAAAATTAATTGGTGTATACGCCTAAAATTCGATCAATACGATCGCGAAATTAATTGGCGTGTTCGCCTACAATTGCATCAAATAGTGAAAAACAATAAATCAATCGCAATCTAGAAAAGCAGCACCAAAAGAAGCAAATCGACAGCGATTTCTCCATAAAACACAAAAATAGCGACGTAATTATAATACTTTGCGAAATTTTTGACGACCTGGCGCTGCAGCCGCGGTGTAAATGAAAAAGCGCCGGCGCTTTTTTAATTTATGGCGAGCGTGCAAGTATGCATACGATCTATCTAATTTGTCAAATTCAGTCAGCTTTCTGATGTTGTTGTTGCCAAAGTTGCCGTTGGTTGCTGCCGTCATTCATGTGCACAAGGAAAATCTTTATCGCCAGCAAACAAATAGTTCGACAAGCAAGTGCTCTTCAAAGGCTCGACCAAACAAAGATGGAGCTGTAAAAACAGAAGTCGAAGTTTTCAAAGAAAGTTCTGACAAGACGAAGAATAATCTCTTGCTGCTCCAGTGTCTCCGCCATCAATCAAGAGACTTTCCTCAATTAATGATGAAGTGCCTGTCAAAAAAGTTGCGAAAAAGACAATTCCCGATACTTGGAAAAAAAATGGCTCCGGACAGTCTTTCTAGGCGTATATTTACAGGTTAGTGTGCTGGCTTAGTTTTTATTTTCCGTTCATTAAATCCTCTACGACTTTTACATTAGTGTGTACAGTCTCCTTCACAAAGCGTTATGTAACGTCACCACGGAGTTTGTTCCTGGATTAGGTCTAACAATTTCGAGGCCAAATTCGAAGTCTTTTGCCAGTTGTCCTGGGCTGGTCTAGTCTGAAAGATTGCGAAGATTTCGATAATTTACCAATAGTTTTTAAAAATTGCGACAGTTTCGCTGAAAACCTCTCGATATGATGTCACCTTTTTTGAAAAAAAATGAAAAGTATATCAATAGTCGCGGGTCTTTGAGCAAACTCTTACGATCGGAAAGACTTGTAAAATTGGATTCCTTGCGATTTCTGACACCAATCAGATATGGCAGAAGTCTCCAAAATCAAGGCTAAAAGTGTCTAACCCTGGGTCCAACCCCAAGTAGGCTTGGGCGTTTGAGTACCGGACGGGTTTCAAATCGATCATGGAAAAATTATTTTTTACATTTCGAGAGCAAAATGCATCGAGTTATCGACGTGGAATTCGTTTATTTAAACACCTCTTGATTTTAGCTCTGACAACCCCTTGTTATTTTTTTTATCGCTGGTACCTTTTTTAAAATGCGACGATTTCTCTACGATTTTCTACACAACGGTTTATCAATCTTCAATTTTAGTTCAGAATATTGTCATCATGTGGCTTTTGATTTCAAAGTAGGGCGACGTAAAACATCTACTTTTCACGCATATGTTATTGTGTATAGAAAATCGTCGGATTAAAAAAAAGGTGTCAACGAGAATAATAAAACAGAGATGTTAGAGAAGTAACCGCAGGCTGCGGTCCGCATCTCTTTCGTGTTTTCGTCGATGTTTACATGTAGATATAGAATGTGTTTTTGAATTCACGCTCAAACTTTATACGTTTTCCATAAATGCTTTTTAGATGTGATGAGAAGTGTCAGTCAAAAAGTTATTCTTTCTGCGTACTTCTAAAATGATTGCTTAGCTTGTTCAATTTCTTAAATTATTGCTTAAAAAAAGTTCTGTCATTTTAAAATATTACTATGATACCGGCAGAAATTTTTTGTGACATAGCCACTTTTGTGAACTTTGATACGTGTTGCACATTAGTGGTAATGTCGTCATGTACGACTGGCTTTCTTGTCACTAAATTAATAGCTCATCATCACAGGGAGGTACTTATTCATATGATTCTTCAATCTAAGACATTATTTCTGTACAAACCCATTTTCATGTGATTTAAGATGAATTCTTATCGTCGTCTTGGAGAATTGTTGGAAAAGCTGGGCAATGACGAGCACGGCCATAAGACGGAAATGATCAAGAAACTATCAATTTCTGGATCGAGGACTTGGAAGAATACGCTCTCAGGTTTCTTTTTGATTTTAATCCCGGCTTGCTAATTCGTAGCCTTTTGTAACTGGTCAAAGGGTCTGAAGTAGTTAGACAACAACTTGTACAAAAACTTGACAAAAACTTAAATCCCCTCTTTTTTCAGAAACGGGATTGATGTTGGTCATGGGGTGCCACGCCTGCTGCTGCTTCGCCTGCTGGCGCTACGCCTCCGCTGCTACGCCTCCCGCTGCTACGCCTCCCGCTGCTACGCCTCCCGCTGCTACGCCTCCTGCTGGTACGCCTCCTGCTGGTACGCCTCCTCGCTACGCCTGCTGCTCCTACGTACGCCTCTGTCGCTACGCCTCCTGTCGCTACGCCTCTTGCTGGTACGCCTCCTGCTGCTACGCCTGCTGCTGCTACGACTCCTATGTACGACTCCTGCTGCTACGGCTTGCTGCTACGACTCCTGCTGCTACGACTCCTGCTGCTACGCCTGCTGTCGCTACACCTGCTGCGCCAAAGATCCGTCGTATTCGTCCAATTTGTAACATTCGGCAGGTCCGTGGAGCCAGAATTACGAGCCGCCCTACTCAGATCACCCGAATCATCCGTCTAAGAAATACAAGATAGGACCGAAGTAGTTATTTGACTTTGTTGTGTGCTCGTTAGTGGAAATAAATTATTGCTATGGCCATTTATTTCGTTGGTTCGTTAGAGTGTGATGTTTTTGGCGAGGAACTTTATTTTGATCGAAAACAATTCTCGTAGCGACTGATGTGTTTTAGGATTTTGCTTAGAGCAGACTATATTTTTCTTACACTTACACCACCAAAAGTTTTTTACCAAGAGCTTTTCAAAACCAGCAAAAGTTTTTTGTTTGTTTCTGTATTCTGTGGTGCTATAAAAGTGAAGCGTTGTTGTGTCTAAATACCTTCGTTGTTGATTCTGCAACCTCTGCACTAGGTTTGTATATATTGTGTAGGTACATCTACCTTCGAATCAATTTTTTTCGGCTATGCTTTTATTCATTTCCTCGGTTATTCACTCAGGCAAAAAGTTCATAATTTTTGCTCTGTTTTTTGCTCAAAACTCTAACTCCTAACATTAGTTTAGAGTGTTTTATTTATTGTATTCAAATTTAAATGGCCATTGGCGTCTACGATGTATGTTTGATGTGTTTGAATTGATGTGGCCCTCGTGCAGAAGCGGTTGCCAAAATTTGCCTTGGTCCCCCCTGTTGTCTTGTTTATCGAAAAACAGCTTGGTCCCCTGTTGTTTTTTGAAGGTGATCATGGTAAAGGTGATGTTAACCATAATCACCATGATCACTACAATCACTATATTAATATACCGTATTTCCTCTAATATAACCACCCCCTTTGATTCAAAATCGTGTTCTTGGCATTGCGTTTTCGACCCACTTTTTCGTCACTTCTCTCAGGTAAGTTATGACCCATTTGTAGCCAGTGAGATGAGCTACATTAGGAGTGGTAACTTGCTTGGGAGAAGTGATCGAAAAGTGGGTCAAAAAACACAACGCCACAAACAAATAAAAACTGAACTTCCCTGAAAAAAATTCAAAACATTGGCCTTCCTTAACCACCACTTAAATTTTATTTCTTTCAGAGTTGGTAATGATGTTGGACTGCACGCTCCCGTGCTGCCAATGCTCTTGCTGATGTGCCTACCACTCAACCTGTTGATTGGCTTGATGCTGTACCTGGGGCCGCGTCTGCTCCTGTTTAAATCCCACCACCATTTGTAGAAAAGAGGAGATATATCAGGAAAAGGGAATAGCCTATGACTCTATTGTTCGTGAACATTCGAAATAACATATTTTAGAATTTCATTATTATTTTATTATTATACGTCTGCCGGCCGTCCGACTAAAAATTTTCAACGCCGGACGTCCGCCGGCCTTGCTGAATAGTGAAAAAAGTTCTGTGACAAATTTTTACTTTAAAAATTGATCATTATTGAAATAATGGCGCTACCGGAGTATACCCTGGGCCTACTGCATAAAGAAACTCTGGTATGCATACATTTTTATGCATCCAGAGTAACTTTCGAGTGATTTGCGTCTAAGTATGTGGGTGTGCGCATCTCAATCCCAAGCAACCAAGCCCCCTGCGAACCAAACTGATTTTACTAGCTTTTGTAAAGTCTAGTAAAAACAAAAGGGTGGTATTTAATTTTGGCCACAGAATTGTGAAAAAATGGCCACAGAATATTTAATTTTGGCCACAGATTTGTATTGGCCACAGATTTATGAAAATTGGCCACAGATTCGTGGTCGTCCACTTGGAAGTGGTCGTCCACTTGAAATAAATTTTTAACGTTTTTCGGGTTCCAAAAGCTGTTTTCTGGACTAATTCAGGTATGCTGATGATGGTTTGACAGCAGCAAAATAACATTTTCTCGTGTATTTTTTGAGTTTTAGCTAATAATTGATTTTACCAAAATCAGTTATTCTATAAAACTAAAAAAATACCCGAGAAAATGTTATTTTGCTACTGTCAAACCATCATCAGCATACCTGAATTAGTCCAGAAAACAGCTTTTGGAACCCGAAAAACGTTAAAAATTTTATTTCAAGTGGACGACCACTTCCAAGTGGACGACCACGAATCTGTGGCCAATTTTCAAATATCTGTGTTGTGAACTGTGTTTTGAATCACCATTTGTCTTGTAGTGATTCAAACATGTCTGTTACTCTCGTAGTATATAAAGGTCTGAACGTCTGTGTTCAGATCAGTTTGTGTCCGAATAAAGCTATTAAGAAGTCGTGTGATCTCGTCTCTCTCTCTAGCTAACAAGGATACAACATTGGCGCAGTCGCTATGGAAACAAATGAACTCAAAGCTATGGTGGCTCAGCAAGCTGAAGCAATGGCTCAGCAACAAGAATCAATCGCTCAGCAAGCCGCTGCTATGTCTCAGATGATGGCTCTCCTTCAGCAGCGAAATGGTGGTGGTGGTGACAAACGCTCAGCCTGCTCCTCCTGCTATCTCTACGTTGCCTCAATTGCCAGACATGGAAGTCTTCAGCGCTGATGACAGTGATCCGAACAAGTTCCAAAATTGGATGCAGCGGTTCCAATTCTCTCTTGATTGCGCAGCTCCGAATATGGTGGAATCAACGAAAGTGAAGCTCCTAATGACCAAGCTCTGCCGAAGCCTTCGCCGAGTACTCCAAGAGATGCCTGCCTAAGGATGTGACCGACTACAATATGGAGGAAACGGTTAGTGGTCTCTTAAATTATTTGCTCATTCTCGCTCGCTGGTGGTGGATCGCTTCGAAATGCCTGCGTATGGTCAAAGATGATGGGGAAGAATTCCGCCACTACGTCAATCGTCTCAAGGGTCAGCTCCGCTTGTTCAAATTCAGCTCTCTCAAAGAGGAAGAGTTCAATTGCCTTCTCCTGCTGCTATGACTCAAGTCAAATCAAGATGCCGCTATCCGAACTCGCCTTCTCCATCGAATCAACAAAAAGGGAGATGCAGTCAAGTTCGAAGAAATTGTGGAAGAAGCTGCCAGCTACCTCTCAACAATCGCCGAGCAAAGCATCTGGAAAGAAGTCAGCAGCCCTGCTCCAGTCCGTACATCAATCAAGTCAGCAAAGCTTCAGTTCCGCCGAGTGCCTGCTTCCGCTGTGGTCTAATGCATTGGTCCGACGATTGCCGTTCCAAGAATGCCGAATGCCACAAGTGCGGTCAAATTGGTCACCTCAGCAAGCATGTGACGCAATTCAGCAGTCCGCCAGCCGAAGAAGAAGTTCCAGAAGCAGTCAAGTCTTCGAATCAATCAAGCTATGGGGTCAACTGCCTTCAAATGCAATCAGTGCAAGTTCAACAGTTGGGTAAGAAGCCTCAGCTCATCAAGAAGCAAGTGCAAGTCAACGGCCAGTTTGTCCTCTTCACTCTCGACACTGGGGTCAGAAGTTACAGCAATCAATGAGGAAACCTATCTAGCAATTGGTCGGCCTCCAATCTATCGAAGCAAATGGCAGGGTCGTCTCTACAATGGTCAAACTGCAAGTTCATCGGTGATGGTATCGCATCCTTCTCTGCCAATGGTCGCTCAGTCAAGCAAGCTTTTGTGGTGGCTCAGCATGGATCAATCAACCTCCTAGGGATCAATGCGCTCAACGCACTAGGATTTTTGGACATGCCTTTCAATCAGCAGCGATCAAAGGAAAAGCACCAGCCTTCTCAGTTCCGTCAGTCAAAGGGAATCAACCTGCTACAGCTCAGCTCAACTGGTAGCCAGGACCCTCAGCAGCCTTCCAGTGGTCGCAGCAGCAAGCTTCGTCGCCATGCTCTATCTGTGGACTCATGCACTGGAAAAGCAACTGCTCTCGTCACAAGTCAAAAACCAGAAGTTCCAAGCTCTTGGATCGTCAGTTAGTCTCTCAGTTGCCGTCCTCTTCTCAAGTGCAGCCTGCCAAGAAGAAAGTGACCAGCAAAGCAACTCGTCTTCCAGCAAATGTCGTCTCCGAAACAGCTCCGCTTCCAGTCTTCAATCAAGGGAAGGAGTGGACGCGTCATTATGCTCATCAGTCTCGCCTGCAAGCAAGTGTCTTCCAATCAGCTCCGCTTCAAGAAAAGGGAATGGAACATCGTGCTCAACTCTCTCGTCTTCTCCAGTCACAGCAGAGATTCAGCAGCCAATGGTCGGTATAGGGAACGGTCAAAGAAGCCTCAAGTGCCAATCTGCGACAGTCAAGTTCCTCGGCCAGAAAGATTCTCCAATGCTGCAAGAAAGAAATCAATCTCCTATTCTTCAGAATCTCTGTCCGCCAACCCATTGTACGGGGGAAGGTGTTGTGAACTGTGTTTTGAATCACCATTTGTCTTGTAGTGATTCAAACATGTCTGTTACTCTCGTAGTATATAAAGGTCTGAACGTCTGTGTTCAGATCAGTTTGTGTCCGAATAAAGCTATTAAGAAGTCGTGTGATCTCGTCTCTCTCTCTAGCTATCAAGGATACAACAATCTGTGGCCAATTTTCAAACATCTGTGGCCAATTTTAAATCTGTGGCCAATTTTCAAATATCTGTGGCCAATTTTCATAAATCTGTGGCCAATACAAATCTGTGGCCAAAATTAAATATTCTGTGGCCATTTTTCACAATTCTGTGGCCAAAATTAAATATTACCCAAAACAAAATGCCACACTAGCATTTACAAAAGTTCAATTTTGCGGGAAATCTTTACTAGCATTTGCAAAGTTTAGTGAAAACAAAACTCCAAGCTAGCATTTACGAAATTTCCTTTTTGCCAACGATTTCTACTAGCATTTGTAAAGTCTAGTGAAATCAAAACGCCAAGATAGCATTTACAAAAGGGTGGTACAGTCGAGTCTCGATTTAACGATCACCCAATTTAACGATCACCTGGATCGGTCCCTTCATAATAAATTCCGTCAAATTACCCTCGATTCAACGATCACTCTCGATTTAACGATCACCTTGGTCGGTCCAGGGTGATCGTTAAATCGAGACTCGACTGTATTTAATTTTGGCCGTAAAATACTGAAAAATGGCCGTAAATATTTAATTTTGGCCGTAAACTCGAACCGCCGTAAAATACTGAATTTCGGCCGTAAATACTGAATTTTGGCCGTAAAATACTGAATTTTGGCCGTAAAATACTGAATTTTGGCCGTAAACTTCTGAATTTTGGCCGTAAACTTTTGAATTTTGGCCGTAAACTTTTAAATTTTGGACATAAACTCGAATTTGGCCATAAATACCGCATTTCGGTCATACATTGTTGGATTTTGGCCATAAACTAAAATATGGCGCTCTATGAACACTCTAGGGCCGCTAGAGTTTCATGCTGCCGATTTTTGGGATGTGGGGGTATAGTTCAATTGCTCCGTGTTAAGAAAAAAAGAAGAAGACCATTACAACGATGGCTGTTAATCCTCTGCCTGTTGTTAAAAATGTTTACTTTTTGTTGTCGTTGTTCGAAAATAAATCAATGTAGCCGATTATAAGGTGTGAATGATCATAGGTGCGATAAGAGATGAAAGATTGAGATGTGGTTCAGGAGGAACAGAATGTTTGGATTAAAACAATGGACACATAAGTAAAATGTAGGTATATGGATAAGCGGTCATTTGTGTATCTGTTTGTTTATATGGTGGAATAATGGAATCTATGAATGGATAGTCTAAATATAGACAGGAATTTGAATTTATGGCAAAAATTCAGTATTTCAAGGCCTCATTCAGAAAAAATTCCATCGAATTTGTGTCAACCACCTCGGAATGGGTGCCTACCCATGTACTAATTGCAAATTGAGATTCTAGATAGTCAAAACAGCATTTTGGCCCCAAAACACCGTGCTCGGCACACGATTTTGGTTGAATAATGGAGTTTTTTCAGCACTAGGATAGATGAAAAAATTTCGGGCCAATTGACATGTGGACCAATTGTGCTAGAACCAGCCTGAGTTAATGGCTAAAATCTAATAGTTTATTATCCAACAATTTTTAGCCAAAATTCAGTATTTTTTGGCCTAATTTGAGTTTATGGCCAGAATTCAGTATTTTACGGCAGGTCGAGTTTACGGCCGAAATTAAATATTTACGGCCATTTTTCACAATTCTACGGTCAATTTTAAATATTATCCCTTAGCAAAATGCCGCTTTAATTTCGGGGTTCAGCCGTTCCGTTATTTGGTGTATATTTTTCAAGGTATATTTTGTCTTGAAGGGAAGTCATGTTATTTGGATAGTATGACCTGTTTTTCGTCCCCTTTCTACCTCGAAGGTAGATACCCACCCTAAATGTCGACCTCCAAACCTGAAAATTCTAAATTGGAAGAAAAATTGATCAAACCATGGTATCCTGCCATAAATCGTACGCTAAAGAAGGTTTGATAACACCAAAATGGCGGATTGACTAGCCAAAACCTCACTACCATACTAGTTACGTGCCCTGAATGGTCTTTTTTAGAAATTAGGGCGTGAAGAACATGTGTGCAGTTTCAACACCTTGAACCATGTTTTGCCCTGTGTAACTAATCCGGCAGGACTACACTTCTCGGTAATGACCGAAAATTGCGTTTTGAACACTTAGAACGCATTTTTGAAGCGTTAAATTGGTAGAAAACAAGTTTTTAGGTGTGAGAATGCACTATTGGAAAACAAATTCGACCCACAGGTGGTATCATGGTTTTTTAGTCAAAAATTCATAATATGAATTGGCACCCTTTGAATTTTTAAAGGGAATAAGGGATGTACAGGGAGGATAGGGAATAAAAGAGGGCGCCTTTATGGCAGAACGTTAGCAAAGTGAATGAATGTATTCTTAGACTGTCTTATCATGTTTTTAAAAATGAGCCGTGGCAAAAAAAGACTCTATATGTAGGTGGTATCCACCTGCAACAAAAGGATTCTCAGACATTGGGAGATTCGAACATATGGAAGACTCACACAAAGTCTGTTCAAACAATGGAGATACGCGCAGAATCCGTTCAAGAAAAGACGTTCAAACAACGTCTTTCCAAGCATCGGTATTTTCACGCAAAAGCCATTCAACGAAAAGTTTTCAACACCCAGGTGGATTCGATTCAGCAACCACTACATCACCCCTTAGAATCGCTCAGAACCCGATCCAGAATGGCCAACAGCCAAACATAACTGGTTTTTAGGTGGTTTCTCAAAGGGAAGTGAAGTTTTTGCGAAAAATCGATTGAGCGGATCAGATTTCCGGTCAGATGGGCTTAATCGCTCAGAGCTCCTCACTATCCATTCTAACCACCTCAAATTACACCAGACCACAAAATGTCGGGCGATTAAGCCCATTTGACCGGAAATCTGATCCGCTCAATCGATTTTCGCAAAAAGTCCTTTTCTTGAACGGATTTTGCGCGAATCTCCCATTGTTTGGACAGACTTTGTGTGAGTCTCCCATATGTTCGAATCTCCCAATGTCTGTGAATCCTTTTGTTGCAGGTGGATACCACCTATACGTATTTTATCATCAAGAGTACGTCATGGAATCATGTCTAAGGTAAGTGAGTGCGCGCATCTCTAACTCTCACGATCCAAAAAATGATTAACTTTTAATTGCCGTAACATTGTCTTAGCATTACAGTCGACTCTCTGATTATCGTCCCTCTCTGATCAACGTCTCTAAAAAATTTGTTATTTGGTCTGAGCTAAAGTCTTTTTCGATTGAACGCATCTCTGATTAACCTCCTTAGGGTTGGTCTCTTGAAAGACGTTAATCAGAGAGTCGACTGTATAAAAGGGCATGAAGAGACTTGAGCAATAAGATTCGCGAAAGATGTTTTACAAACAACATGTTTAGCGCCACACGACTTACGCACCAAGACAAGCACCACAAAATTGCGTTTTACAACTGTTGGACAAGAGACTGTGAGATTTGGACTGCAAGATTCGCGCCCGAAGATTCGTGCTGCATTTTTTGCACTGCAGGATTTGCGACGTAAGATTTTTTGTTGGCAAAATTAGAGTTTTTTGAAAAACGATTGGCAAAATCGGAATCCTTGCACTTTTCGGTACAAAAGTGTCTGTTGTTTAACAGTCGTAAAACTTGCAGCGCGATGTTAGCGTCGCAAATCTTGCAGTACAAAAAGCGCAAATCTCCTTGCGCGAATCTTGCAGTTCGGATCTCTCAGTTTCTTGTCTAACAGTCGTAAAGCTTGTGGCACAATTTTTGCGTCGCATACATTGGTTTACCTACCGTGAGGCGCAAATCTTGAAGTGCATAAGGATGCAGCGAGAATCTTCGGCGCATCTCTTGCAGTTCAAATTTCCCCAATTTCTCAAATTGCATTATAACTCAACTCAATACACTCAAATATTATCGCTCAAGTCTTGCCACGCCTGTAAAAGTGGAAACTGAAAGCTACAAAACCCGTATTACATAATTGTGAGTGCGAGAGTGTTGACATCTGTCCTTTCGTAAAACAGGCTATTCCTTGAAAACTAACTGAAAATCGAAACAGATGAAAAAAGCTTTAGTTTTGGTAATATTCACTTTTTGCGAACTTTCAGTTTCATTAGATTGCATTAGCCAAAAATTTCATCGGGAACATCTGATACACAGGTTAGTTGTTTTCAATAAATTTATAAACATATTTTCTGTGAATATCTAGGACATACTCAAGAATACACACTCATGACATTAGAGAATGGTAGAGATGATCGCTGGGCAACAAAAAGAATTTCTCTTGGCCAGCAAGCTGGAGATCAAAAATTTTTTCTCGTATGGTGCCCCCCCCTCGTCAGATTTTCTGGCTACACCTCTATAGGTAAATAAAAGGGCATTTGTTCAATAAAAGATCGCATTTTATAATTATTTTTTCAAAATGTGGATAATAATATTATAGACAGTAAACATTTTTCAAAATGTGGATAATAATATTAAAGACAGTGAACCCTTTTAAGTGGCATTGTTCAGCTTTAAATTATGCATTAAAAAAAATATATTTGTTCGAATACGTCCTCTTTTATCTGACAAACCCTTTTTACCCTAGTTTTAAACATTTTTCTTAATAATTCTCATTAGCTCCACCCAGACTCCGGCGTATCACGAGTCGCGTAACAAACTTTTAAAGGTTTCCACAACAACTATTTTAATTTTAACCTGTAGTTATCTTATACTCAAAATGACCGCTAGAATCTAGCGATCATTTTGGTAACAATAGCTCCACAGTTCATATTTAAATTTTTGAGAAATCAACAAAAGCAAGTCGCGTAACAGCGTGTTACGTGACTCGACCTGCGTAACACGCTGTTACGCGACTTGCTTTTGTTGATTTCTCAAAAATTTAATATGAACTGTGGAGCTATTGTTACCAAAATGATCGCTAGATTCTAGCGGTCATTTTGAGTATAAGATACTACAGGTTAAAATTAAAATAGTTGTTGTGGAAACCTTTAAAAGTTTGTTACGCGACTCGTTTTACGCCGGAGTCTGGGTGGAGCTATTCAAAACAAATACAGTCGAACCTCGATTTAACGACACGTCAAAAGTTCTTTCCCACCTCGAGAGAACGGGGGAACAAAAGAATCAATTTTCGAAGTTTTGATCAGTTGTGATTCGTCAGTCTAGTCCGAAATATCGCAAGGATTCGAAAATCGAATGCTTTCGCTGAAATGACCCGTGACCCTAGATTTAACGACACTCTATTTTCAAATAGGGGCGTTAAATCGAGGTCACGGGTCATTTCAGCATAATTGAAAAATAATCGATAAAATCGGATTCATTGCGATATTTCGGACTAGACTGACGAATCATCACTGATCAAAAACTTCGAAAATTGATGTGAAAAAGTGTCGACCCGAGGTGGGAATGAACTTTCGGGGTTTTGTCAAATTGAGGTTCGACTGTGATATTTTAAATGAGTTTTTTTATTGATAATTTTTTTAATTAACTCTTTTTACATTTATTGTAAATATTTAAGGCACACTGAAAAATACACACTCATGACATTAGCACTGGGCAGCAAGAATAGATGTCCAAGAATAGAAGAAGAATAGATGTCCAAGCTGGAGATCATAAGCATTTGGCGGTTGGATGGAATGGCGAAATGTTTTTTTGCGAAGAAAAGAAAACGATACTTTGCATGGATTTATAACTTACGGGAAAGATTTGTTGGAAGATAATGATGCAATCCTTCATATTTCTTTTGTTTTGGTGAATGGAAACAGTCGAAACATTGGACTAGCTAGTAAGATGCTACAATTTTTGATCGAATATGCGAAAGAAAAAAAGGAAGGAGTCGAAAAAATAACACTTACTTCTACTAATAAAAGTACCGTGAAAAATATTTATTACAATCTCGGTTTCAAATTTACTGATACGGCAGGAATATGGAACTTACTATTCAGTAAATATTTAAAAAAGAGCATATCTTTTTTCGTTTCATTTTCGATATTATGCTTTTACTTGTTGTTGTCTTTCCATGAAATAAGAAATAAAAATCATCAGTTTACCTTTGGTGCTTAGGCTTAGCTTAAATTGTTATGCATCAGCAGTTGGATTGGTGGCTTGTCGTGTTATTGTAGCTTGTGATATTATGGTGCCAATATAAGCACCAAAAGCTATAAAAAATTGTGTTATAATGAACGGAATACAAACATTGGGCTGTACTCAACGAATAAAGGTATATACTATAGTATATACCCATAATCTCATCCAAATGGAGACCGTTGTTCTGCTTTTTAACCTCTTTCGACACTCTCGTTCTATCAGAGATAGTCGTTCTAACAATAACTGTCGTTCTATAAAAACAAATACAAGGTGAGGTATAAAAGGTATCGGTTAGAGATCTGATGAACTAGAGATCTTAAAAAGAGATTTTAACTTATTAAAAAAATTGTAAAAACCAGTCGGTAGCCATTGAAAATTCTACACAAGGTATCCTGCACAATTCTGCACAATTACAGCTTGTTACAATGTTTCTCAATGAATCAGTCAAAATAGGACGTTATAACGAGCAAGCCGCATATAGAGCGTGGTTATAAAGAGCCTTTTTTAAAGTTTTTCCGCTATACGCTGTATAGAGTTTTTGTGCTAATTCTTTCATCGCTAATACAGTTAACTCTCGTTGTAACGTCTTTTAAGGGGCCAACCAATTCCGGTTCGTTATATCGAGAGTCGTTTTTAACAGGGGTTATACTAACTGATTGGTCGTTATAACAAGACTGTGAAATGTTTGTCCGCAAACTGAAGAATTTATACACACTCTTTTTTTGGCCACTGAACGATAGGTTAGGTTATAAATAAAGGCCAAAACTTCTAAAGGAGTAGGAAACTTCATATAAGCATCGCCGGGTCGCATTTTTGATTACCACTGGCTGCTACCTGATTTCCTATCTCTTTTTATTTACAAGTTTGATTCCAAAATAGCCTCACATTCTTGGCTAATCAACAAGACCATCAGCGTAGGTTAGAGATGCGCGCACTCATTTACCTTAGACATAATTCCGAGCAAGACTCTTGAACGAAAATTCATTTAGAGGCTCCTTTTGCCCAGCTCCAGTGACCAAAACATGCCAAAACCGGCAAATGGTCGAAATTTCAAAATGTCCAAAACTCAATTTTATTAACCAGAACTCAAAAATAATTTTGAACTTCTAAGCAATTTTAGCTAGGGTGTTTGGAGACACTTTGAAAAAATTTAATTTGGGGCGGGGTGGGGAGGGTGGACGGTTATACTCCGGTAGGGTCAAACAGAGAAAAAAAAATATTTAGTTAGTGCTAGAATCGAAAAAAACACTCAAAGATGTCCAATACCGTTCCTTCCTACATTAATCTGTCATTTTGCGTGAAATGACGAAATTAGAGCATTTGTTGGCAGTAAAGCAGTGCTGCTTCGACCATAGACGATGCGTATATGAAGTTACCCTACCTTTAATAAAAAGATACCTCGATGTTTAAAAAAACTTGAGGATAAATGGAAAATGTACCGATAGCGCAATACTACATGACTTATCAATGAACTTGTTATAAAAAAATTCGCTGATGATTTTTAAAAAATGTTTTTTTAAAAGTTATTTTTTAAAATTTAATTTAAAAATCGCCTTACACTAACAAACTTTTAAGATAACCTCATGTTTAAACTATTTTTGTAACTAAAATTTTAATATAATCCTGCAAATACCTTGTAAAAAATGACAACAAAAGAAGCTGTGTTCCGAAGCAATTTAATTTCCCATTCAAAACTAATTTTCACCATAAAAAGGTTTCTTGTGTCCACTTTCCTGTTGCTGTCCAGTCCTCATGCTCAACACTTCATTCAACAACTTTTACTGCTTACTCTAGTTGAAAATCCATATTAAATAAATATAAACCAATTTTCAAAAAAAAATCTTCTAATTTTTCCAGAAGTAGACAAAGAACAACTTTTTGCCATCTAATTTGCATTTCCTTATAGCAGACCAACAAACTAATCGATTGATTTTGCAATCGCCACTATTTATTTTACTTTTCCATGCATTTTCTTCATGTTGTCCACCCAAATAAGCTTGTCCAATCCACATCAGCAATCACTGCAACCCCTGCCCTTGGACCAACGACAGCACCAATTCTTGTTTACATACAAGCAAACACAGGTAAATGCAAAGGGGCAAGTGGAGGAAATGGGAAAGACCCTAATAAAAAGGGCACAAAAGTGTTTTTGGTGTTTTGTCAAGTACTACTACTACACTGGTCATTATTGTTTTTTCGATACTCCTTGTCCAAACTAATGGTTCAGGAAGGAGTAAATGGGTATTTCTTTTGATGCAAAGGCATATTTCCACCTTCTTCCTCTCGACTATACAAATATATGATTGGGTGAGCCAAAGAAGTAGAATTATTATAGAGGGAGGAGGCAAATAGTACTATCTGACTGACTATCAGCGCAGGGACGGCCAGATAGCTGGCGTTGGCTTGTTGTGGGTTTTAAGCTAGGAAATGTGACTAACACTTTTCCCTTACCCTAGATGGTCATTGCTGGGTGTGTGCATTGATCCAACACTGTTTTCCATTCCGTACTAAATTCCAACTAGCTGGCAAGCAAAGTGGTGAGTAATGTGGTAGTGGGTGGCGGCGGCGGTGTGCCGCCATTGAGTTTGTGACTACAGCCATGTACGGGGAATTGGTGGATGGTCATTTTTAATGAAAGCTTTGTCTTATGTGCAAGATTTGTTTGTATGGATAAAATTCGTGTTTGGTCATTCATTTCAAATTAGAACTTTTTTCATTACTTTAAATATTACTTAGTTTTTTATTACTTACTATAACCTTCTGAAATTGATCCTGTAAAACATATCTTGTTTGCTACATATTGTATGAGTACTATCAATCCGTCGCTCTGTGATTGCATTTGATTCCATCCATGGCAATGCAGTGATATAGGCGTCGACGATCAGCATAAATATACTTGTCGATTATGACCTATGACAATTCTTTTAAGGCTCTCAAAATGTAAGACTTTTTTGTATTTGGCTGAACATAGGCAATTATACTGGACACCGGTCAAAAAGTTGGACAAGCTGTATTAAGATTTCTGGCATTTTTTTTCACTTTTTTAATCAATTACTATGGATCTATGTTTCAAACACGAAAAAACAATGTTGTAATAATTTTTATTTTGTCACTTCAGTTTATTTTGTTACAATGAGTTTCGTTTTGTCATAAAATTATATCTGTTGAAATAAAATATTTAATATGAACCATTTGTATGACAACTAAATTTAAGGTGACTCCCCACTACCACCAAGAAGCACTTTTAGTATTTGTTTGACTAATGTTGAGTTTGCTTACTGATAAAATGATGTGCTAACCCCAGTCATTCTGAACCAGCAAATACTACTAATATTCTGGGACTATTGCGAAGACAGCCTAATACGATGCTTCTATGGTGGCTTTCCTCTTTCTTGACAGCAGTAATAGCTCAGTTTGGAGCCAATGTTCCTCAACAACAACTGCAACCTCAGAACCAGTTCCAATCTCAGAGGTATCCTCAACAAAATCAGCAGCCAAACATCAACCGTCAACAACAGCAATTTGGGCCAAATGGTCTGTTTACAGGGATGAATGGTCAGAGGTTTGGACAGCCTCAGCAATCACCTCAGACCTCATTACCTCAACAGCAACGAGACCAACAACAACCAGCTCAACAATCACAACAACCTCAAAGGTATCAAGGCATTGAGAACAGCAATCCTTATATCCAACAGCAGCAACCCTTCTACCCTGCTCAGAGGCCCAACCACAGTCCAGGTTGCTAAAATTATTATTTTCGTGATTTTTTAATTTTTGTGAGAGAACCAGGAAAAGATTTTTTGAAACATCAAGCTGCAACATATTTATGACATCGACCAACAAATTTTTAAATTTGTTTTTTATATTGACTATTTTTGAGGCAGGGGCGGGGTCGGAAATAAATTGATTATTTTTTCTTGAAAAAGCGCTGTAAAAGCATTTTTTTAATATTCTACAATTTTCTAAGCTTAAAAATTAGAAGAATTGTTATGAAAATTACAAGTATTTTAAAAAAATTGGCATAAAGGCATTTCGCCCTTTTTAGGTCATTCTTTTGAGTTCACGTTTTTTGAATTTTTTAAATTTTTTCAACTATTTGCATTTCAAATATTTCAGCAAGCGCAAATGTGTGTGCCAAATAAAAAAACAAATAGGCAGGGGTGGAGGGTTGAAGAGTATAACTTCAAAACGGGGCGGATAAAAATATGACCAAAACTTTTTGCTCTCGTTGTCCGTTTTTGACCAATCGACCCTGTTCCTGCGGCTTCGTCAAAAATCACAAATTTATGAGGGGCATACCAGCGCGTTACAGCGCAAATTAAGGCGGAGATCAGCGTTTTTTTTAAAGTCGTCCCTATTTTAACTCGTTTCGTGTTCAATCTAATATTTATAACCTGATACTACTTTAAAAACATGGCATCAAAATTTCTTCATATCAGCTAGTACCTTTTATGAAAAATTTCAATAGAAGAATACATTTCTGCCCGCCTTTTTTGGTATGCCCCTTTAAACGATCAGAAATTTTGAAAAATATTTGCAATAATACTGATAATCTGTTGCGATTTTAATTGTAACAATTTGAATTGTCGCAATCTGTTGCTGGCCGAAAAACTTATAAAAAGTTTTGGTTTAGGCAAAGTGGTCTGAAGCAAACAGGTCTGAAGTTTATTGTTTATAAGCATTTTAAAAATTAGGTTTTGTATTTTAGGGCTTATGAACACACCTATAAGACAGGTTGGCTTATTGTGTTAATTTCCAATCGGAATCCTAAATTCCGAAAAAACTGTAATTTATACTGCTATTTCACTAAACTCTTATATTTCCCACACATTTGATTAAAAAAGAGAGAAAGAGAATATGCAATAGTATTTGTTTGAACTGCACCAATTTATCTCTGCATAAAATTTTGAGCCGTAAAAGTAAGCAAACATAAATAAAAGTGTTTCCTATCTTCATGCTGGAAAGGAAACCGTCTGTGTTGCACATTGTCAGTATTTTCGTTTGTGCAAAACCATTTACTACGATTTTTTAAAAGAGTCTTGAAAATAGCAAACATTAAAATTTCAACAAGTAAGAATCGGTTTCAGAATAACAACCCTCGCACCGTCCTGCCATATGCGGCAACCTTTGAACTTCGATTCAATTCCTATCATAATCCCAAGCTTGCTTTGCCTGGTGGAAGAACATGTGACTGGTAAGCTGGGTTTACATCTCCCGGGGCAATTCGCCATCCTTCATGACACCTCATGGACACAGCCCCCAGTAAAAAATTGTCAAAATCCCACCGCCAATCCGCGCTGTGAAATTTTCAGCCCCGTTGTCCCCCGTAGACTTTTCTGATGGGTGGAGAAAACTCAGAAAAAAATCGCGCCGCGATAAAAAAATTCAAACATCCCGTGGGATTTTTTCGGCCAGTCCCCGTGACCCATGAAAATTATTTCCAAAATTATTTCGTTTCAATATAATTATTAAATCTGTCCGTTTATTTCAAATGAAATCTACAAGTTTTTAGAACCTCTCATTTTGTAGCTGACAATCTTGGCTACAAAATGACAGGTCAACTTTTGAAATGGCAGTTTTATGTATTTGATGTTTGTGGAAGTGTATTTTGTGAAGTGCGGCACTTCCAAAATCATAGACCCGTTCCTAATTATAGATCCGTCTCTTATTATGGACCACCCTCGAGGGGGGGGGGGAGTTGGAAAAAAATAACGTCTATAATTAGTGAAAATGCGGTATTTCATTATATAACCACCTCTTTCCCATTTTCGATGTTGAAATTACAGCTTGAAAGTCTAAGTTGATAAAGTTTATGCAAAATAGCTGTAAGCGTTTTAAAATTAATTTTAGCCCTCAACCAATGGATGCACCTTTCTCAAGAATATTGCATCTCCATGTCTTTTCTCATTCACCGTGGTAGTGTCTTCAGCAGAGTAAGCTATTTTGCTGGTTATTAAAATGTTCTAAATGAAAAATATAATTTATGAAAATATCAAACACGACATAACTGCGAAATTTCAGTCAAAGTGTCCACTACTATTCCACTGACTTTATTCCTCTTAATAAATCTGGTATTCTCTTTTTCTTTTCATTATAACATTGTAAAACAAAAAGATCATAAATAGGCTGGTTACTGGCCCGAATTCTGAGTGGGCTCTGCCTTTTGTGTTAGATATGACCACTAAACCAGTAAGTATAACTGAAATGATCTAAAATTTTTACTCAAGAATATTGCAGCAATCTATTGACATTTTCGTGCACAATCTAGGTCCTGTGATTGATCAGAACACAGCACAAGCCATTTATTTTGACTACCTAGTTCTAGTGGATACTTTTGTGATCGATCTCAGAGACTATGTGCCAATACCATATGGTAATATTTTTGTATTCACAAAAGCATTATAAATAAGAGAAAAAATTTAGGTGACAAATTTGTGTAAGATTTTTTGTGAAAATGGATTTGAAAATACAGGATGTAACAAGATTTTTGGAATTTTGTTTTGGCCATAACTTTTTTTCTAGGCCGAATTTTGAAATTCTGTTAACGCAGAACAACTCAGCTCGCTCTAACAACTTTTTTAATATATGATGTCGAAAACACGATTTTCGCTTGGACTCCCCTGTGGTTTGGCCCTTGACCATCCAGAAGCCATCCACAGACAAGAACCAAACCACAGGGTGGACCAAGCGAAAATCATCTTTTCACATCATATACCAAAAGATTGTAAGAGCGAGCTGAGTTGATCTCGCTTACAGAATTTTAAAGTTCGCCTTAAAAAAGTTATGGCCAAAATAAAAGTTCTAACAATCTTGTTACACCCTGTACACATTATGTTACAGTCTAACAACAATTGAATCCACTGGACAGCTAGTCAAAAGCACGTAAGATTAAAAATGTATAAATTTTTAGAGAAAAGTCTTTATTAGTTCAGTCTGACAGCCAGTTATGGAGTGAATTGCAAATATGGATATATGGGTGCTCTATGTGATCTCAAATGTGATATGACGGGTATCCGACCATCAAATATCCAATTTGCTGCGTCTAATGCTCAGCCAAACCAAGGAATGCAGTCAATAATCAGCCTAGCAACAAAAATAGTCAGCAGCAGACACAGTCAACACAACCGCAGCCCACAGTGATCTGCAACTCATTTTGTCTAATATTTCGCGGTATGATAAAAAAATTCAATTACACATTTTTAGATAATAAATCAAAAGCAAACTTAAATAATTTCACAAAATGTATGAAACTTTTTAGCCAGTGCACTTTTGCCAACAACCAAAGGACACAGGTGAAAGACTGTGGAGTGCCCTTTTGGTGTGACCAGTGACAACCTCTGCAAGAAAGAAATAAGCACATCTGAAGACACTCAGGTTACTTAAAACTAGTTTTTAAACTACTGTATTTTCTCTAATAGCTCACATCTCTCTATAAACTCAGCCTCCTCTACCTTGAAAGTCCGTATCCGGAGTAGAGTGAAAATGAATATTCTACGAAGCTATTCATTGCGTTTTCTCAACTCCCGCGAACTCTACCGATTCCATTTTTTAGATTTTGCATGAGCAGCCAAAAATATTGAGATCAACCTCAAATTTCCTGATTTTGAAGAGTTGGAAATAACTCACCGGAATGAGCTAGCTCATAGCTATTACTAGCTATTAGAAAGAATACAGTAGTTTAAGCGGCGCTTATTGGATTGTCCTTCGATTATTATTAAGGTCCGGTTAGTTTTTCACCCTGGCACCTCTTGTTGCTATTTCGGCTTCTATTCAAGCTAGCGTACTCAAAAATGTTTTTCTTATATAAGAAAAGCCTACCTTAAGCCCAAGCACAAGCCAAAAAAGAAATAAAGATTTAGTTTGAAAAACAAACCCGATTTTAAGATAGAGCCAAAAAATCAAAATCTTTTTAGCGTTTGAGATCTTTTAGAAAGAACAAAATAAAAGAGCTTAATTGAAATACAGCCGAACCTGGATACAACACCACTTTCAATGTAACACCACCCGAAATAGACCTATTTGGTCAGCTTTGACTGAATTTAAGTCAAGTGAACCCTCGATACAACACACCCTAGGTCGGTCTTCTGGGGTGGTGTTGTATCCAGGATCGACTGTAGCTTTTGAGATTTGGTGAGCCTTTCTCAATAAGTGATTTCGAAGCTAGTGCAAGAAGCTGACTTTCAAATTCTAATGGACTAATTCAGGGAGTCAGTACGGTTTACCAAGTGCTGACTTTTGTTTTCGGTGCCCTGCTTTTGCTTTTCTTGTTGATCGCATGTATAATTTGCCTCTGCGTCTTGTGTGAGTTGTTTCCGAGCTCCTTCATAAATTTGTCATATTTGTTGCATTTATATAGGATTACAAGGAGAAAGAAAGATGATCGCCGCCCTCACCCTGACTACAATCGAGTCAGTGGTACCTCACCTCAGTACGACAGGTCTAAGAACCCTCTGCTAAGGACTGGCGAGTCTTCCACCCCTCGCAATTTGCCGAGTGTGAGCAGTGATGAATGGTCTAGAGGGCCTCCACCTACAGCTATTCAGAGAGGTATGAAAGCACCAGTAGCACCAATTGCGGATTTGAATGAAACTAGTCCAAGTGAAAATGTATGAATCTTACTTAAATTTTTTTTACAATCGGATATCTCACTGCTCATTTTAGGATCTGCGGTTTGCTCCTAGACGTGAAGCACAAGTCTAACTTTTTATTGTATTCTCGGTCATGTGATAAAAAAATTAGGTCCAACAGATGTGAATGTAAATTAGATACTTTGGCTAAAGAAAATAGAGAAAAAGTATTTTAGGCTAAGAGTTACCCGTAAAAATAATTAAATTAGTGACTCTAAATATTTTTCATACAATCAGTCCGCAAGCTCAACGAAACACCTTAAATCATCACTAACAAAACAACAAACCGCTAAATACTTGTTAAAATTACAAAAAAATATATTTTTATAATTTCTGAATTTTGTAGTCCAAACAGTCTTAGATTAAATTAATTGCGATTATGACATTTTTTGCTGATATTTTTGTTACTAAATCATTTTTGTGCCATTCAGAGTTATCCGTACTTATAATTAAGTTTTTGTTTTTTATTCAAGATTTTATTGAACTATTTTTGTTTTGACACCCGTGCCCTCCCCGAAAAACAGCAAATTTTTTGCCTTGGCACCCTGTTGATTTTTAGGATTAGGAAAGTGTTGTACTCAAAATAACGAACTAAAACATGTTTTGAATTAATCTAACAGAAGATCAAAAAAATGTTTCGGGGAGTGGTGTTTTCGGTTTTTGAAAGTAGTCAGAACAAGAAAAGGGCCAATCTTATGCTATTACAGTCAAACCTCGATTAATAACAAAAAAATTAAAAAGGCTCCTAGGTTGCCTAGTTGCCACCTAGGATCCGACATTTTTTAACCCTACTTACGAAATATTCTATCGATTCTGTTTTTACAGTCTGGTCGCAAATATTGCGACATTCGATACATTCAGACTGTCAAAACAGAATTGATAAATTATTTCAAAAATGGGGTTAAAAAAAGTGTCGGACCCTAGATGGGAACGAACTAGAGATGAGGGTCTTCAAATCGAGGTTTGACTGTACTTACTTGACATTAATTCTCTGAACTCAAAAAAGTGCTTTGATTTTGTCTTCATACACGATTTGACTGCCTTTTGCATTGTTTTGTGTGTTTCTGTGTACTCTTGTGTTATTATTGTTGATTATAAGAATGTATCTTGCCAACTAATAAATAAGTCTTAATTACCTTTTTTACAAAACAAAAAAAACACCCCTAATTCTGGTAAAACCACGTAGCGCGTTTTTATTTTCGGCATTTTCTAGCCTGTCTCCACGGGCAACCATAAAGAAACCTAACAAAACCTCTTTGTCATATACATAAGAAATAAATAGCTTACACTTGCTTCCTGTCCATCTTCTCTGCAAAAATTAATTTATTAAATAACAAATTTGTATGAATTCCACTTCCACAATATATTTACTCATTGCTATTATTAGTCCATTAGTGCTAAGATCGGTTTTGCCAAATATAGCACCGGCACTTTATCTACCTCAAAGGTTACTTGGTTTTCATTTTTCAATTTTTGTTGTAAATTTTTTCAGGATTGGACATATTTGGACAGATTTTGTTTTGTGTCTAATGAAGGATATTACGCTACACTTTCGAATATCCTGTGGTAATGAAATTTTTAAAATAAAGAGTTACATTTGAAGTTTTTTGCATAGGACTACGAAGTGCTATCAGTGTACCTGTATTTTGACAGTGATTCACAATGGAATGCAGCCTATAATCATTCACTTGTAAATTAATTAATTTTATTAATGTTGTTGACTAGCCTGATTCAAAATGGTGTTTATTGCAATGCGTGTTTTTTCTTATTTTTCGAGAGCTTATTTTCGGCAATTTGCCCTTGATTTGTAGCTCATCTCACTAGCTACAGAAAGAGTCGTAACTTGCTGAAAGCAATGTTCAAAAAATTGGCCAAACCACGATGCCAAAACACCATTTTAAATAAGGGACTTCTATTAGAGAGAGTAATGGCTCATTTATAACGTTGTCGTCGTCGTTGTCGTTGGAATATTTTTTATAAAACCCTTTTTTTCGCCAACGACGACGACAACGACAACGACGACTCATTTATAAAAATCCAACGACAACGTTATAAATGAGCCATAAACAGTCGAAACTCGATATAGTGTACAGCTGCACCCAACAATTCTGCAGCGGTTGATTAAAAAGTAAATCACACTCGATATAGTATGCACCTGAAGCCGGTCCCAAAGTGTACACTATATCGAGTTTCGACTGTAAATTCATTCTGTCTTTTTGTTGGTTTTTGGCGCAATGAAATAACGATCTGAGAAAATTGTGACTTTCACGTCGTGACTGTCCCATGAAATCGTGTCCAAAATTGGACCCTGTATAAACTTTTAAAAAACTTAAGAGATTTTATTTTCAGAGCAAATTTGTAGTTTACCTAAAAATGAAAGTATTTAATCATATGTAATTAATGTGATTATTACTAAATTTTTAAACTATGGAAAATTTAGTCGTGTCAGCAAAAAGAAGAAATAATCAATCCAACTAACAACCAAATTCTTCGTATGTCACCGTCTTCTAACTCTGAAAATGGCACTCCTGCTTGCGATGCCTTTAATAAGAACAATGAGAGTTGGTACAGGTGCACTGGAAACAAGACATTTTTGTAAGTCTAAACAATATTCCACTCTGTTTAACGGTAGTCCGAAAATTTATTTCTGATGTCGCTAATATTTTCCTCTCTTGCGAAGTCGTTTTACTTTTTAAAAAATGACCCAAGGTCCCACGTTAACCATAAACACTGCTTGAACAAAGAGTGGCAAACTTGAACTGTAAGAATTGCTTAACTGAAAAACTTTTGCCTTGAGATAATTGTACAGTGAATGAAAAGCTTGAAGTTCGTTGGAACCATATCAGGTAAGTAAACCGGCCCAAGAGGTTCTGCCTTCACTTGCGCTTTATGGCCTCCCGACGGACTCAAATTTTCCATTCACTGCAGAATCTTAAGGAATCAAAGGAATAAAAATAAAAAGGAGTTGGGTTATCTTCAGCAATCCTCTGAACTCAAGTCTTCTGGCTAAGGTATTTTCTGTGAGGGTTCACGTATCTGGCTGAGTGCTGGAAGGCAGTGGTCGAATACAAAAGAGACTACAGTCGAATAACATACGATTTTTCTTTTTTGGCAAATGCTTTTTATTTTTTCCCTTTTTGAATTGTGAGGATGCCCACCCTTTGAAATTTTGTGCTTGACATTTCTGTCTTTTTAAAATTTTTTGTTTTTGAAAAAATTCTGAGAAAATGCCTAAAAGTAAATATTTCCAGTTTTGGTCATTTTTCAGAATTTTTTTTTGGAAACGAAAAATTGGCAGGAGAAGAGTGGGAAATTACATTGTGGAAATTCAAATTGGGGAAAATCAAATGGGGAAATCAAGTTGGGGAAGCTCACATTGGGAAATTCAAATTGGGGAAAAATAAATTGGGAAATATTCTTGGCGTTATTCGGCAAATATTTTCCGAATAACGCCCCCACTCTTCTCCTGACGAAAAATTTAAAAAAAAAACAGAAATGTCAAGCACGAAGTTTTAAAGGGTTGGCATCCCACAATTCAAAAAAAATAAAAAATATTTGCAAAAAAAACGTAAAATCGTATGTTAAACGAGTATATTTCATCGGTTAGGAGAAAGAATGCGCAAAATCAAATTGTGCAAATTTAATTTGTGCAAAATCAGTTTGTGCAATTCATTTGTACAAAATTCAGTTGGTACAAATTCAGTCCATTTGCCACCTCACTGCCTCAACGATGAAAACTCATTGCATCATTGCAGAAGCTTAAGATTTGACTTTTCGAGTACAAATCGTTGACTGTTCAATAAAAAAATCCTGTAAATGATGGCACAACTGGATTTGCAGAACTGATTTCGCACAGAATTTGAATTGCATAATTTCGATTTGCACATTCTTCTCCTGCCCGTTTCATCGAGTGTCGACTGTATCCGCCAAAAATATTCGTGCCAGATTAGTTTTTTAAAAAGCATGATAAGAGATTTAAAAATTCACTTCCAGTACTCTATAAAATTTACCGTAAAAATTTTCCAATTTTGATTTAAAGAATTTTTAACAAACTTTTCAGTTCTATGAGGCCAAGATGGTGGTTTATAGCAGTGGGAAATTGCAACTCTACTAAAGGCTTGTACCTTGATTACTCACTTTTCATGACTAACTCTCTATCATTCAACCGCTGGTTTTTTCACTTCTCCTTTGACGAGTTTTGTAAATTATTTATTTATTTTCCGCCTGTAACTGTCTAAAATTATTGTTGATTCCAGATGCCTTGCCTATCACGATGATGTTTTTAGCGCTTCAATTGATTATTCTCTTAGCCGCTAGTATTTTCACGTGTAAGCTTATATTCTAGTAATTTATACAGGCAAAATTTTGTTGTTTTTGACTTCGGAGCTTTGTATTAGAGGTGTGCACAGAATCGGGATCCGTCCGATCGGATCCCTCCCGAACGGGATCCCGATTCTGAAGATTTTGGTGCTGAATCCAGATCTTGAATCCGTCCCGATCAATTTGAAAATCCCGATCCCAAATATCCTGATCCCGAAATTCCGATGAGTCTTTTCAAAAGCATTTTTGGCCAAAATATTTTCATTTTTGCATTCATTTTAAAATTTATTTTTTTGGACAGATTTTGAATTTGACAGGTCGTGCCGATCATTCCATCCGGTTCAATTATTGTTTGCTCTGTATTACAGATATTTATGCAAAAGGATTTCTCAAAAATTCCACCGATTTTAGACGCTTAAACTTTTTGTCGTGAAGTGAATTATATTCTGTGAGCAAAGCTGGCGGTAATAATTTTCTAGCAATTTTTGTAAATATTTTTCTATTAGTTAAAAAACACTATTTTTGCATGATACCCTTCTAGTAGTTTAGGTCCTGGTTTGTAGATAGCCTCTGGAAAGGTAAGGTCTAAGCCTCAGAAGAACCACTCATATTTTTGATTTTACATGCCTCAGTAGAAAGCTTAGTCTTTATGCATTCACAAACAAAACAGCTGTGAACTTTTGAAATCAATGGAATTTCGGCGCTAGTAGCGAATATACCCCCCCCCCCCCAAGAATCCGACCTTGTAAAATTGCTGTAACTACCCTTGCAAACAACAAGTTTAGGCTTAGCCCTTAGGCTTGGGGTAGGCCAGCGTACGGAAGTTGTGACTAATGAAGAGTTTACACATACTTTCCGGGATCTGGGACATAAATTTGGGTACTTTTTACTAAAGTAAAAAAAGTGAAAATCGTTGGGGGGGGGTATTCGCTACTAGGGTCGGAATTTCTTAGGACATCCTGTATTTCGCCTTATCACTCTTGGACTCGACATATCGGAAAATCCCGAAATTTTAATCGGGATCCCGACGGGACATCGAATTTTTTTTACGTAATCCCGAATGTTTTTTAGCCCTAATCCCGATCCCGAAATCCCTCCGAGGCCGAATACACACCTATATTTGTTATTGAATTTTGAGTCACTTTTGTCTAATTAAAAATTTTCTTCTGATTTCAGATCTTTTAAAAGAAAGAAAAATGTTCCATATGACCTACAAAATATTTCTTCACGCTTTGTGTTTTGAGCTAATGAGCATATTATTGCTGTGGATGCACTATGACAAATATGCAGATGATGGAAGAGGATTTCCAATGTTCAAGTCTTTGGCTTTATTGCTGAGGTTTTTTTTAATAAAATTAGTTTTTATATATTTAAAATTTAGACAATTTTCGACAGTTATTTTTGTGTTATTGCTTTTATTGGTAGCCAAAGGCTACACTATTACCAGAGCCAAAATTTGTGCCTTGACAACATTCAAGTAAATATTTACAAATTTCTTTTGAATATATTTTAAAAATTTGATCCTTTAAAAAAGTTTTGGCTTTTCTGAAATATTTTTTGCACGAGATTTGCTGCATAAATTGCAGCTAAAAAGTTAATTAAAAGCTCAGAATTTTTTAAATTTAATTTTAGATAAATTTTTAGACTCATCGCATTTACCATGACTCTTCTTTTTCTTCACATAGTCCATATTGCCTGGGCAATCGCGGTTTAAAAATTTTTTTGTGCTTTAAATAAGATAAATGATATTTAGATGTTTGATCCGGCAAAAGTGACATATATATCTGAAAGTCTGCCCGCTTACCTGTTGTCAGGTCTCAGGTTGATTGCTTGGTGCTGGTATTTGCGGTCTTGCTGGGTGACTGTGCGCAAATATCCTCAAAAGCAGTGTTTTTACCTGAGTTAGGACCAGATTAGTGTAAAGTCACTGGCGCAGCTGTTTTTACCAGAATTTTGGGTCAAAAATTTCCCAGAAATGATTTCAATCTAAGTAAACTATAGTCCATTGGGACATTTTACGAAAATCTTTTATTTTTACGTTTTTATGACTTTTATAATTCGAGCTTCTGTTGTAAACTCGAGAACTTAAAAATTTTTAGTTTAAAATCTTAGCTCAATAGACTTAATTAGGCTAAATTGACACTCACTTGAACCTGAGCCCTCCGAGAAAATCAGCTAGGGAAACCAAAGCATTCTTTTCTGAATATTTTTAAGTTTATTTATTTTTATTATAAAAGTCTCAAAAAATATTTTTTTTGCATATTAATCATTTCTATACACAATAAAAAATAATAATGAAAACTTGAAATTAAAAAAAAATTGCCTTGGTCCATCAAGCTGATTTTCTGGGGGGAAGGGGGGGTGGGCTGGCTGAAGTGAGCGGGAAGCTCAGGTTTCCAGTGCTTCCTAGTTTTTTGTTGAAATAGCTTTTCAACTTTAGTCTGTCAGCTTTTATTACGTTCTGGTTGGTTTTTTATTAAATTTAAATGCCTAATTTTGGATTACATTTTGTTTTGCAGGTTTTGGGCCAGTCCTGTAACACTTATAATAGCCAATTTCGTGCTGGACAACTGGGTAAGAGCCGAAGTTATGTTGGGAGTAGATTGCAGTGTGATGGCTTATGGATTTATACTGTTTTTGGTGGATTTCATATTAGCTGCTTACTATTTTGGTTTCGATGACAACAAATTTCAGATTTTAACATGTCCAGTCTCAGAAAACAAAAACTTTCCTTATCATGTGCGCACAAACCAAATCTCTCAAGTCAACTTTCCTCAAAATGTCTATGAGGTGAAAGATTTTTCTGTTAAGGTTGAGCTCAAGAGCCCAACACAGAAAGAGAAATATTTTTATCCAACTGTTCGGTTTTCACGAATTTCATCAGTACTTCTTGATTTTCGAAAATCGAAAAAAGTTTTTTTGACGTAAAGCCTCAGAAATAAAAAAGATTTCGGATCCCAAAAAGTACGAATCTTTTTAAAAAGTTCATTTTGATACCCTGCGCTAACTAGCGACTTTTTCGCTTTGCGCCTCCAAATTATTTTGTAATAATTTTTAGTTTTTGGACTAAGGGTTATGAGCATTGAAGGAGAATGGCTGTCGTCGATGGGAATAATTTGAAAGACCAGTGAAATTAAAACGATATTAGTTTTACCCAAGACTGTACCTGCGAAGGGAATCGAACCGACTACCAACTTTTCACTAGGCCACCGATTGAACAATTTCAAACTCCGAATTTTAAATTTTAAAAGATAAAAAACAATGAAATTAACTTGTGTAAACAAGCCAATCAATAGGTTTGACTGGTCAATAATTTACAAAATATTTATAATGGGCTTGTGGCCCTGATCTTTATTAAATAAAATGCTGATCTACACTTTTTAGGTTCAATACACAACAAACACGACTGATAATAACCAAACAAACGTGACCTCCTAAAAAGAATTTGTTTCATTTGTGACTAAATCAGCATCAACAACAAGAGGTAAAATACAAAAAATAGCAATAATTAGCAAAACGAAAACTAGCAAAGTAAGTTTGTTTTCATTATCACATCAGAAAAGAAAACAATGAGATCATTGACATTTTCAATAAAATCTACATTTCAACGTTACAACCTAGCATATTATTTTAATTCAAGTTGGAGACAGGAGGGAAAATTGCTGATTTAGAGCCAAAAGAATACCTGAAAGCAAAAATTAACTATATTTTTGGGTTTTTTATATATCAAACCAAAATTTTTAAATGAAAGTTTCAAAAATTTTCTAATTTTCAGTCAGAGAATCTCTCTTAGGAAAACCGTATTTTCTGCAATAAGGCAGCACCCCTACTTTAAAAACCTATATCCGAGCCTAGAGTGAATATTAATTAGAGCTCAAATTCCAATCTTTATATTTTTTAAAATTTTGAGATCGAACAAAAATACAATGGCGAAAAAATGGCTATAACTGTGAGCCAGTGTAAAAGTTAAGTTAATTTAAGAAAGGCATCGAAGAGATAAATTTTTAAAAGCCATTTAGCTTAAAGCTAGAGCTGAAAAAAAGTTCAAAATTTTACAACACTAAATCTAGTCGAGAAAAGGAATAGTTAAGATAAATTGTGGTAAACGAGATAAATGACATAAATACTCTGTTGTCACTGATTCATTTTTTTTACTGCTCAAAGGCATAGAAAAAAGGGATGAAACTTTTGCAGGCTTAAAATAATTTCTAGTTGGGTTTAATGTCAAAACAGGCCTGCTCTAAACCAGTTTAAACTTTGCCAGAAATATTTTTATTTTTTTTTTAGTCGCTTTGTTATTAAAATAGAAAAAAATGCCGAAAGGCAAATTTCAAAATTGTTTTGTAAATTTACTCGATAGAGGATATTCTAGACATGCAAGAGCACTCGCCATCAGTTTCTTCTGAGTTTTCTCTGGGCGGTGACCAGGAAAAGATTCCGTAAGCTAAATGACAAGGATCAAAATATGTCTTAATGAAAGCAACCTAAAAACACACGCACCTGTGCAAAACTGCAAGCAATCATCACTATTGGGAAGTTTGACTGCCGACGCTGTGCCTCCATATATTCTGATGTTTTTGAGCATTGAGCCTTGACCTTGAGATTTTAAACTCTTTTTGCTCAATATAATAAAAAGATTCTACCTGCATGGCTGTTTGCTTTTAATCCACTGGTCATTGTTGAAGTCTTGTAGCTGTCAGAAATGGCTAGAAATGACAATTTTATGGGCGAATTTTGAACAATGAAGTTTACGCGATGTTTTGAGCGGTAATGCTAAAAACTAACTTTTGCATCCATTTCGGACCAAAGAAAAAATTTAAAAAATTCCGATACTCAATTTTGGAAGTATTATAGTTAAGAGGGTCTGATTTTTTGTACAAAAATAATAATGATTAGAAATTTCCAATTTTTATTGTAAACGCGTCAATACAGTTTTCTTTTTCAATCGAAAAATAAATAAAAAATGAAAAAAAAACTTGGCATAGTTTTGAATAAAAAATTTTCAGACTTTCCCAAGCGTTTGAGAACAAAGCAAAATTTACCTGCTTTCATAAAGCACCTGTTGCGTAATTTGTCATAAGAATATCTGAACAAGATTCTTGTTTATTTTAGGTTTCTATTGCACTGCTCAAAACCTACGCTATGCAACAAGAGTCCCGTGCACAGGCCATACAGCAGTACTTGATTTCAGTGGCTTGAAATTCATCATATGTGCCTCCATTGAGTGCAATGTTCGGCAGATAAAAACAATTGGAAGCTGAAAAGCACCATATTTACTGCCACTACTTTGTTGTTTACCGCTTCCCACCAAAAAATATTTCAATAGATAATAGACAGTGTTATCTGTTGACTGGCACTACGAAATGCAACCCTGCTGTTTTTTGGTTTTCCAGTACATTTAGCGATAACAAGGAAGCATTTTTGAGTCTTTTGACCGCAGTTGTAAAAAATATGATTTTTGATGGACAAAATAACTTACACAAAGCAGCAGTAAGCACAGGCAATACAACAGCTGATAATAGGACTGTCTGAGCCAAGAAGTCTATCCCCATGTTGTCGGGGAAAATAACAGAGATGAAAATATGTACAAAAAGTCAAATTTTGGTAGAAGGCGAGATCAGCTGCTGAAATAAATCTAGTTTATAGATTTAAAGCAGGGCTTCGAATGAAAATTTCAAAAAAGGACATTGGGTAAAAACATTTTTGGACATTTGACTATTTTTGAAGTAAAAGGGTCATTTTAGGCAGTGCTTGTTGCCATTTTGAACAAAAAAAAGATTTTGACTAAATTTTCAAAAATAAAAAAGATTTGGGGTGCCAAAAACGGACAAATCTTTTTAAAAAGACGATTCGAAGCCCTGACTTAAAGCAGTATCAAAAATTTACTTTAAAAACAAGATTTGAAATAAAATCATAGGTGCTACTCGTTTTCACCGTTTTGGATAGAAAGAGACCTTTTCATCGTTAATTTCATCATGTTCTTCGGAAAATTTTGACCTTTTTTTAATTTTGGTCAGCTATTTTTTGTTTGAACTTTTGTAAATCTTTCTAGAACTCTAAAAAAGTACATTTGTCCAATTTTAGTGGGTAATATTATAGATCGAATGCTGAATGTCGATGAACTTGTCAAGGGTTTGAGCATTTATCTTGAAAGACACCTAGAGCATAAATTTTATTAATGATTCTGTAGTATTTCAATTGCCTTGATTCTTAAGGTATTTTAAACATTAACAATAATAAAAAAAGTAAAAAATAGATAATGCCAATGATGTTAAATAAAATAATGTCACAGTTAGCTGTCTACTCAAAATAAAGAAACACTTTGTTTGAACACCGGCAGCCATATTTTCAATTGAAAAGTCACTTCTTTTCTAGTGAAAATAAAAGAACCTTTTCACTTCTGACATTTTCTAGTCCTCTCGATAAAAACAATTTTAGTCAAAAAGTTACAGACGTATCTACTAAACTGCGTAAGAGTTCATTTCTGCGTGAAAAACTAGCTCATTCTAAGAGGTTTGTAGCGTGGGAGGGTTTTGCGTGGTCGTGGCCAAATTATTTCCTTTCTGCACCCTAGGGAACAACTTTAACAAGACAGCTAAAAAAGACACCTGATTTACTTTCAAAAACATTATCCAGCAATTAAATATATATGATCACTTGAATACTATCCCTTAAAAATTTTCAGTTGTTTGGTTTAAAAAACATCATTCGAAAAGCACCCAAAATAAATTCTATTTCGTTGGTTAAGCAAAAAACGATTTTGCAAAACACTCAGAAATAAACAAATAGCATAATTGTTAGGAGAAAAGTAGCAAAAGACTAAGATAAAAGCAAAATTTCAACACTTGTTGTGGTCTTTATAAAAAGTGCTGTCTAAAGACTTTTAATTAAAAAGCCGATAAAGAAAAAAATTCTTAAAATTCCGCTGACGGATTAGCTAGTCTTTAAATTAAAACACACACACACACTTTGTTTAAGAACAACAAGGATAAGATTAAAAAAAGTTAAGGTCACTCAACATTTACCGAAATAGAAGGTTTCATAGACTCGCCACTAAACTGTGAAAAATTTATGAGGACAGCAGCGTTTTGTTTTACGGCATACTCCTCAGGATCAAAATTTTTGCCGTGAATTGAGTCTCGAGTGTAACGCAATCTTAAGCAACCTTAGTTTTTAGAAGCTCGAAATACATGTAACGGTATTTTTAGAAATCGTTAGGCGTTTTTTATTACTTTTAACAATTCAAAGTTTTATTGAGGATATCGCGCTTTAAACAGGCTCCTCAAATCAGCTGAGTAGGAAAAAGTGGCTTCGGTGGCGCAGTGGATAAGCCTTCGTGTTTTATGATCCGAAATTGAGCTTAGGTTGGATCCCAAGTAGACACACTATTTATTTCGGGCTGTCTGACCAATGTATGGAGGTAATTTGACTTTTTTGACGCTAGTTCGGAATCGTAGCCCAATGGAGAGCCCTTTGAAGCGCGATGTCCTCATAAAACTTTGGATTGTTAAAAGTAATAAAAAAAATTGTGTGACAATTTCTCAAAATACCTTCACATGTGTTTGGAGCTTCTAAAAACTAAGTTGCATAAGATAAAGTTACAATCGAGACGCAATTTCACGGCAACATTTTGGAATCCTTAAAACACAAACGCTTATCCACCGAAGCCACTTTCTCTTACTAAGCTGATCTGGGGATTTTTTTTAATGACATCTTGCAACTACGATGCAGCGCAGGTCTAAAGCTTCAAAGCCCCAATATTTGAGTATCATAATTTGGACTTTCTTTTGTTTTTTTGAAATGACTAAAATTTGAAAAAATGAAAATTTGGATTTTCTCAACACTCTTATTTTTCAAAATTTATTGAGAATAAATTTTAGTTAGTTTCATTGGAAAAGTTTTAAGTTTTACTAAAATTTAAGTTTTATTCAAATGAATATCTACAAAATAAATATAAAAATTGGTGAAACACTTGGCGAACTCAAGGTACAGTAAGTTAATTTGAAGAGCACCTATGTAAATTTTTATTCATAACAAAGAAAGCAGAACCATAACTGCTCGAAAATTTCGGAAGTACGCCTATTTTCGGTGGTGAGAAAACAAGAAAAAAGTCGCTATATCTGTTGTCTCTGAGAAATGGAAATGGGTTTTAGCCATCCTTGTTTCTTCCTCTCTTTTAATCATCAATGGTGTGTGCTGGCGGTTCTTCTTGCGATTGGGCCCAAAAGGGGTGATGGGAGGAGTGGGGGAGAGAAGGTGGCTGTTGATTCTTCTTTTTCTTCTTTTAGATCATTTATCGAATTATCGACAACAAGCAAACAAATCACTGCCACTTCATTATAGCAGCAGCTGAAACAGCATCAGCAGTTTGATGGGCGGAAGTGCGCAGCGGAGAGGGGGCTGGCTATGCTGGTGGTTTGCTTGATTTGTACTCATTTATTTGCTCCCACAGACTAAACACTTCTTTTATGTTTTGCGTAAAAAAATACTTTTTGTAAACTATTTTGGGCGTAGATGTAATTTAACTTTAAAGTTGGTAATTTTTTGAGTGTAAATAAAAGTGACCTTTTTTGTCAAAGTAGAGCAAAAAAGTATTTAAATCGAATAGATAATACTAGACATAATAGTCTAAAAAGTGGAAATACAGAAGATAAAGCAGAAGATCATTTTTTAACGCCCATGAAAAGAGTTTCATAAGTAGCACTAGACATAAAGTATTTTAGATATTTTAAAAATTTCAAAGCAAGAGACCAGAGTTGTCTATTTGGCTAGCGCGAGCCAAACGAAAGACCTAAAATCGCATGTCCTAGCGAGCCAAATAGGTTCGAGCCATATGGCTCGCCTTTTTTATATATGCGAGCCAATTGGCTCGCGTACTTGTTTTTTTTAAGCGAGCCGAACGCGAGCCAAAACAATACGAGCCATTTGTATCGCGAAGCATTTGGCTCGCAAACAAAAACAAATGGTTCGGCTCGCGCTTTTATGTGAGTTTGAACGGCAATTTATTGTTAAAGACAAATAAAAGGACAGATAAAGTGTTACTAGCTTAATATTTGCAAAAAATCAGTCAAAAATTGAAAAAAATGAAAAAATAAGCTAGAGTTAAGCTTTATTTCAGCAAACAATATTTTACGCGAGCCGAACCATTATAGATGCGAGCCAAATGGCTCGCGAGCTAAGAAGCTCTTGTCACTTTGTTTTTTAACTTGGCGAGCCATATGGCTCGCGGACATAGCTATATGGCGAGCGAGCAGCTCGCGTCCTCTCAAGGAACGCGAGCCACTGGCTCGCAAACGAACCAAACGCACAACACTGCAAGAGACCACAAAAAAATAGAACATTCTATAAAAAAAGGTGGCAATTGTTTTATTGACTAAATATTTAAAGTGTAAGGTTCGAGCCGGCGCCCAAACATAACACAACCGATGCGTGGACGATTTCACCCTTTTGCTAATTTGGTAAAAAAAGCAAAGAAACTTATTTATTATTGTTTTGTGTTAACTTTTTTTTTTTGAAAACATGTGCACTGCCTCTAAGGGCAATGCTTTCCAAAATTTGCGAATTCCACCGCTTATTTGGGCGGAAACATTCAAGCAATGTCAAGCAACGTTGGGCTCGACTAGTACTTGGATCGGAGACGTCCTGGGAATCTCGGGTGTTGTAAGCCAAAAACTTTTTTTTATTCAAATCGCTTAATTTACGTTCTTTCAAACACATTTTTGCATATTCTGGATCCTTTTGGTTCCAATTTCATCCAAGCAAGCTGTTTTTGTGGTTTATAGCTGGGGTTGTCAAGTCGAGGCCTGGATTTAGAGTTTTGGACTCGAAAACTTGAAAAACATCATGTTTTACTCGAAACTCAAAAAATTGGAATTTTTAGACTCTTTTTTAGAGTATCCAAAGCTCAAAATATATTTCGATTTATTTTTTGTTCCAAAAAATACAATTTGGGCAAACAGAATTTTGCCGCAAATAGTCGGGATTTGGCTGCATATTATGTTTCCCTTTTTTCTCTTAAGTATTTAAAAATTTTCAACAAGTGATAGCACCGTCATGTAGCCCTGCGATTCCAATTTCTAACAAGGTACTGTTGAGTGCGAGGTCTTTGCAAAAGCTAGAACAAAAATGGATGAACTGCATCATTTTTTCATTTGTGCATACTTCTATTTTTTGTTTGGTAATTTTAGGTATGGTGCACCAAATGACACCAGGTCACAAAGTAAAATCACAAAGCTACCAGATAGTGTTATTGCTTTGAAAACAAAGTTAAGTAAAATTAACAGAAAAGGGCGAAAAAAAATTTGCGGCAAAATTAAGATTTGCCCATACCATTTATCAATAAAGCTAAGCAAAAGATGTAGAGGACTCGAAAATTTCGAGGTCTTGACAACCCCATTTATAAACTAATTTTTTAGTTTTTGTACAGGGTGGCGCATAAAAATTCGGGCACTGTTGAAAAATTGAAGTACGTAACCAGTTGCCCGGTCGGTTTCCGATTTTTGGGTGGCAAGCCCTCGGAAACCTCCACAACAATGCCGGCTGTGATGAAGAGTAACATCACAAAGCACCTATGTAGCTTAACCAGTGTCATCGATTTTCCTGGGAAATCGATGCAGCAAGGAGTTAAATACGCAGAGAAATTTTATGCGCCCGCGTTTATTCGCGCCACCCTCTAGTTATGTTGGGGCCAGTTGGGCATCCGCATCACACACTTACGACAAAAGTACGCTTAAAGGTTACAATCATTGCAAATCGTATATCGAAAAATATGTTAGAAATTTGGCTAGATGTAGTCTAGCACATGATAATAAAGCAGTAACTCTCTGCAGAAGAAAGTACCACGACAAACTCCTTCACAGCACACATCCACAGCATATAACGCCGGACCAGAGGCCCAGCTTTCCAAAATTTGATCAAACACTCCGAAGAGGTTCGGCTCGAATAGAAACCTTTAGGATTCTAATTTGAATCGAGTATGATGCCGACTTTTGACTACTCATACTTTTCACTGTTCCACAGGATGCTGGGTTTAATGTCTTATCAGAAGGTTAGAGACTAAAATACTCTTTGGTATACATAAATTGTTCCAAAATTCAACTGACCAAACACTAAGAACGACTATACTTACCGTATTTCCTTGAATAGACTGGTACCTCCTGCTTAAAATCTTTTTCAATCATTTTCAAATAGTTTTGCTTTCTGAAATTCTTAGGGCTACCGTTCTATCACAGCAAATGCAGTATATGTCAACCAATTATTTTGCAACAACAATCCAATCATTCTTTATTCTATACTTCAAATATCCTAACTTTGAATGCGAAATGCTAAGTCTAGAGCAAAATACGAAGCAAATTTTAAAGCAGAATGCCACGCTTGACACTGCAAACAAAGGCAGGGACAAAGAAAAAATTTTAACTGGTTTATTTTGTATTCGTTTTGCATCAAATCTAGTAATGATGATGAGCTTATACTATTTTAAAAATTAGGCAGAAAAGTTTAATTTAAAGCGGCTATAAGTAGTTTACGCCCTCAAAATACTGATTTACGCCCTCAAATTTATTATTTACGCCCTCAAATCAGAAATTCGATCAAAATACTGATTTACGCCCTCAAATTGCTCATTTACGCCCTCAAATTTATTATTTACGCCCTCAAATCGATCAAATGCTTATTTTAGCCATCAAATCATTTATTTACAGCCTCAAAGTTCTCAGATTTACCATTAAATTTAAGGCTAAATTTCGGTATGCCCCCACCACTCAATTTCGGTATACCCCACCACTTTGTTAATAATTGGATGTTTCAGGCTATCTTTCTCGATGACGCTTACTCGAGAGTAGTAGTAGTAGACTAGTAGTAGTAGTAGGGAGTCGCAGGTCGTGGGTGCATAGTATACCTGGCTAAATTTCGGTATACCTCCACTACTCTATTTCGGTATACCCCCACCACTCAATTTCGGTATACCCCCCACTCAATTTCGGTATACCCCCACCACTCAATTTCGGTATACCCCACCACTCAATTTTGGTATACCACAGCACTCTAATTTACTAATTCTATACAAAACTGTACAATTTGTAACAACTTGAAACATCCAATTATTAACAGAGTGGTGAGGATATACCGAAATTGACTGGTGGGGTATACCGAAATTGAGTGTGGGGGTATACCGAAATTGAGTGGTGGGGGTATACCGAAATTGTACCAAATTTAAGATGCTTAAAAAGCGAGGGCCCGCTACCGAGTGGAAACCATTATGCTCTGCAAGAAGAAGGAGGAGATCGATGGCTGGCTTGCTGAACACGGGAAGGATTATTGCTACGACTACGCTGAAGAAGGAATCAAGGCAGCTACCGACGTCTACGTGTGCCACAACTCGAAGAAGAAGCGAAAGGGAAAGTTCAACTGCAAGGCTCGTGTGTGCGTCCGCTATTCAAAAGATCTCAGCAGTTCGCTCATCCAGACAACCAGTTTACACGATCACAAGCGTTTATTCTCGTGATGTCAACTCTTCGGCTCGTGCGTCGGCAAGCCTTTTCGATGGTTCTGCAAGCAGATGGGACATACAAGTTAATGACGTTGAACTACCCTCTACTGGTAAATTATCGTGTAATAACAGAATTATACCATGCCAAACTTTAGGTGGCCGGCTTCTCTGACGCAGACAAGGTTTTCTTTCCCCCTTTCACTGCTATCTCATTGCATGAGGACACTTGGGCATACAGCAAGTTCTTTGGTGCCATAGAAAGTGCGGACCCAGCCTTCTCGTTGCCGATGGAGCAACAGCAATTACTGCAGGTAGTTATAGGCTAACCATTCATTGTATTACTGAATGATTTAGGATGCCGAGCAGTCTGGCCGAACGTCAAGCGAGGAATGTGCTACGCACACGTCATGATGAACTTCAACAAGGAGCTGCCAAAGTCAAAGATCCATGAGAATGCGGTGGAAGAGATCAAGGATGATGTGGCTGTGCTAGCTCAGGCTACCAATATTTATGAATTTGCAGCAGGTAAGCTATGAAGTTTATCATTCTAGAAATAGCTCAGACACACCTTTTCAGCAGCAAAAACTCTTTCCCGTCACTGGGCTGCATAGTGGAGTGAGATCGATCGTCTTTGGACTGCGTGCTTAAAGTTCTTCCAGTCCTGGCTTCTTCGAGATGACTACCGTGGGCGGACTTACAGACATGCTACCGGATTTGGTATGCCGTCCATCACTACGAACAACGGCCTCGAAGGGACAAACAAGATGATCAAGCTTTAGAATTATTGTCAAGTTATTAAATTGTTGGGGAATTGTCATTGTTGAAGACGGCAAATAAAGTTGTTAAACAATTATATTTCTCGCTTTGTTTTCTCGCTAGCAAAACTTTTATTTAATTTTGACTCTAAAAAGTAAGCAAACGCTTGAGAAGTCAATAAAATTGGCATGTGTTAGGCTATATAGGCTATATAAACCTCGGTACGTATAATTTAGCTGTTTTATTTTTATTTTGACGATCATAAGTGTTAAAATGCACAGATTGTTGCGGTAGTTGCTGACAGCAAAGTCGATGAACTCACTAAAAATGTGAAAAAAATGAGGTGTATAGCCAGAGGAATTAGAACCTATGACCTAGCCGATATGATCCATCCCCTTTAAGGCAACTAGAGACTTCTCTGTTTTTTAATTTACATCTAGTTCATAAGTTTAAAGAAATAATGAGCAGTTTGATGGCTAAAATAAGCATTTTGATCGATTTGAGGGCGTAAATAACAAATTTGAGGGCGTAAATCAGTATTTTGAGGGCGTAAATCAGTATTTTGATCAACTTTCTGATTTGAGGGCGTAAATAATAAATTTGAGGGCGTAAATCAGTATTTTGAGGGTGTAAATCAATTTTAGCCATTTAAAGCAGTGATGAAATGATTTCTGAAAAACAAAAGCACTGCTGGTCCCGTCTTTTTATTCGTATGGAGCAGAGGGATGCCTCTGCTGAGAAGCATTCTCGCTTACCATGCAATTTTGAATGGCTCCCTACCTACCCGATTCCGAAAGTGAAATCAAAATATTTTCAAGTGGTCCAGGGGCTTCAATGGAGGTAGGAAGTCGGATGTTGAAGTTTTTAGGTGGCAAAGCTATGCGAGTTTTCAACATTTTTACGTTTTTCACAGAGTGAATTTTTCCTTTTTTCAGGATCTTTTCCACGGGAAAATAATTTACCAATAGTTGGACAGGAAAAAAGATAATTTTACATCAGGCTGCCGACTTAGAACATGACTTACTTCACCCGACTTAGAACTTCCACATTCGACTTCCTACTTCTATTGGAGCTGACCTATGATAGCAATCCTTTTTTTGGCCTTTTCAAAAGATATATGCACTGCCTCTAAGGGCAATGCTTTCCAAAATTTGCGAATTCCACCGCTTATTTGGGCGGAAACATTCAAGTACCTCAAATTTGGGTAAACCAAAAAAAATAGCTTTGAACTCCTTTTTGGCCAAAGATCGATGCAACAAAAGGATGGTGTGCGCCACCTAGCTATCATATGAGAAACAGACAGAGAAAGTGAAAAAAGAATAAAATTTAGTTTCCTCCTCTTTCCTCGCTGACGACCATACCACGTTGAAAGTACGCCATCCCGTCCGATCTGGCAATGTCAAGCAACGTTGGGCTCGACTAGTACTTGGATCGGAGACGTCCTGGAATCTCGGGTGTTGTAAGCCAAACCTTTTTTTATTAACAAATCGCTTAATTTACGTTCTTTCAAACACACTTTTGCATATTCTGGATTGTTTTGGAACCGAGCTATGATAGCAATGCTTTTTTTGGTTTTTTGAATCAATATACGCACCGCCTCTCAGGGTTATGCTTTTTAAACTTGCTAATTACAGTCAAAACTCGATATAAGGACACTCGATATAAGGACACACTCCATTTAAGGACACCCAAATTTTGTTTTGGTTGGTTTTCCCTTAAATAAGGGAAATTTACACTCGATTTAAGGACACTCGATTTAAGGACACACTCCATTTAAGGACAGCATTTGGCAGTCCCGTCTCAATAAAGCGACATTCGATTTAAGGACAGCAAAATAAATTGACACAAAATTTGAAATATTTGCTGTATCAGAGGGAAAACTTTGACATTTTTGAGGACGAATGCTTTTAGATTTTCATTCTTTGTTATTGTACCATTTTCGAAACTTCGTGTCCGCAATTGTTGTGCTCTTTTGACCGATTGTTTAATGGTTGGTTCTTTTTCAGCATTGAAATGTCAACTTCGAGCAGGAAGCGCCGCGTCATTTCTTTGGATCAGAAAAAGGAAATCATCGAAGCTTCAGTGGGCAAGACATCTGAAGATCTGGGCAAGCAATTTGATCTGCCATCTTCATCTATTCGCAACATTCTGGGCGACAAGGCGGCAATTCTCAAAGCGATCGAAGAAGGAGGGGAAGCGAAGCGTGTCCGTCTGAAGAAGGCAAAATACGAGGATCTTGAGAAGGCGATGCTGCAATGGTTCAAAGAAGCGAGAAGTGAAAACGTCCCAATTAGGGTTGGCCTCCCCCCCCCGCTTTTTGGTGCGGGGGGAGATTAGACTAAAAAAATTTGCGGGGGGAGAAGCGGGGGGGAGGTGGCCAATTTTTTTGCGGGGGGGGGAGGAGCGGGGGGAGGAAGCTGTGAGCGGGGGGCAGTGGCGGGGGTGCCTGATTAATTTACAAGCCTCGGGACTGAAAATTTTCGAAACAGCAGTCTAGAATGAATCTGAAGGCTTTTGAAACACTTCTGAAGTCAAAGCTACGATATTGCCACTCTTCTGGTTCGATAAATCATGACCCTTCTCGGCTGCCGCTCTGAAAATGACCTCATCCGAGAGTTTTTTTCGACTGGGACTTTTTGCGGGGGTGACGGGGGTCATTTTGGGAGCGGGGAGAAAACGGGGGGGGGGGGGGGAGGCCAATTTTTTTTGCGGGGGAGGAGCGGGGGGGAGGTATAAGGAAATTTGGTCGAAAAGCGGGGGGGAGGGGGGGGGGGGTGAGGGAGGGAGGGAGGCCAACCCTAGTCCCAATGTCCGGGAGATCTTGAAGGTATGATCTTGGTTCGTTGTTCTTTGTTTTCATTTACCTTTCGGTTTTTTTTTCAGACGAAAGCAATGGATCTGGCAGTGCTCCTTGGCGTGGACGGTTTCAAAGCAAGTGAGAGTTGGCTCGGCAAGTTCAAGCACCGTCACTCGATTGTCTTCAAAAAAAAACCAGGGCGAGGTAGGTGAGATAGATATGCTGGCTCTCGGGAACTGGCAGCAAGATGTTCTTCTCAAAGCGATTTCACACTTCTCTGCCGACGACGTCTTCAACGCAGATGAGACCGGCCTGTTTTGGCAACTCGTCCCGAACAAGACGCTGGCTTTCAAGGGTAGGTTTTGAGGATTTTGTAGATTTACTAGTAGATTTTTTGTTTGCAGGCGAGCGGTGCACGACGGGCAAGAAGTCGAAGGTGCGCGTGACGGTACTCGTGGCCACAAACATGACTGGAACACAAAAGCTGCCGCTGCTGGTGATCGGGAAGTCGGCCAAGCCAAGGTGTTTCAAGGGCAAGAAAGTTCCGCTCTCATACAAAGCCAACCGCAAAGCATGGATGACAGGTAATATTCTTTTTTATTGCTATTTGCTTGGTTTACAAAATGTATGTAAATATTCTTTTTTATTGCTATTTACTTGGTTTACAAAATGTATGTAAATTTTGGAGTATTTTTCAGCCGATCTGTTTGAAGAATGGCTTAAGCAGTGGATCGCAAGCTAAAACGGGATGGGCGCAAGATACTTCTGATCCTTGACAACTTCTCCGGGCACACGAAAATTCCTCTGGACCAAATTCGCTGTTGTTTCTACCGCCGAATACTACTGCTGCTTCCCAGGTTAGTTTTTACCTTTTATGTTGTGGATGTACGTAAATGTTCGGCATTGCATAAACCAAAAATTGTTGATTACTTTGCTCCTAACCAGTGATGGATTGTTATTGTTTGAATAAAATGAATTTGGGCGAAAAAGGAGTGACTCTCTATTTAAGGACAGGGTGCTGTATTTACGTCATATAAAACTCGATTTAAGGACAGTGTTTTTGCCGGTCCCTTGAGTGTCCTTATATCGAGTTTTGACTGTACGCCATGACTAGTACTTAGATCGAAACATACTGGGAAGGTGTTGTGAGCCAAACAAAGTTTTATTTTCATTATTTATTCAATAATAATAGATTTGTATAATGTGGATTTTTTAATTCAAATTCTATCAGATTCAAATTCTTTTGTGAGGGAGGGTGCTGGTAGCGTCAAATTTTTGTTTTCTAAAAATGTCCCTCTCACACTTTTTCCCTTCTCCATTGTTGTAATATGCTTAGACCTTGAAAAACGCACTTTTGGCTCTGGCGAAATAGTGTATTTCAGCCGACTTTGAAAAAAAACAGCTCTGCTGTTTTTTTAACAATGCTTTACAAGAAAACACTAACCAACTCTAAACTTGCTTTTTGCAAACCAAAAGCAACATTCGACCCTACTGTAGAATACCTGACCATAAAATGCATATATAGGCTCTTTTTGCCAAGCTCCAGTGACCACAATGGGGTAAAACCCCCGAAAATGTCTAATTTTGGCCGATTTTTTTTCAAAAATCCACTTTTTTGGTCAGAAAACGCCTGTAAAACAACATTTTTTTCATCGTTTTAGCGCATAAAAATTACTTAGGAATGGTTAGAACATGATTTTGAAAAAAAGTCAAATTTTGGTCCAAAATTTTTTTTCTTAAAAATAAATTTTAAGGTCAGAAATGCCCGAAACATCTTTTTTATTGTTTTCAGCGCATAAAAATTACTGAGAAGTGGTTAAAACACGATTTTGAAAAAAAAATTGGGTGGGGGGGGGGGGGGTATTCTATAGTAGCGCCCAACATTCTTGTTTCTTCAAAAGTACTCAACACTTAAAGCAAACACGTTGAATAGTTTGGCAGAATAGAAGAGCAGGCCATTAAGCCTGAGCGGATTTCATTCCACAAAGCTATTAGTGAACAGATAGTACTGACAGAATCGCAGCTAGCAACCACGACTTTTCACATGTGTTCTTTGGTGATTCACACCTAGCTAGCTTGTTACAAACTAATTATTGTTATTATGTTCGTGTTTACACCTCACAATTAAAGCTAAAATTAGAAAGAAGTTGTGCGAAAATACAAGAAAATCAGCTTCTTATTCATGTAGTTTTCTTTTATCTTGAAAAACAGTTAAAACTTAACTTTTATGAATAAAGTCTGTCGATTTTTTAATTCCATAACTGTTATTTGGCGCTACTTAGTCTTAATAACCGCCCCCCCCTCAACAATTAAAAACAATGGGTGGTACTTTCTTTTAGCGTCAAAAGACGCTTTTCTAGCGTCAAAATACTTTTTTCTAGCGTCAAAATTTTTCTAGCGTCAAAATACGTTTTTCTAGCGTCAAAATACGCCATTCTAGCGTCAAAATACTTTTTCTAGCGTCAAAATTTTTCTAGCGTCAAAATACGTTTTTCTAGCGTCAAATACGCCATTCTAGCGTCAAAATACGCTATTCTAGCGTCAAAATTTTCTAGCGTCAAAATACGCATTCTAGCGTCAAAATACTTTTTTCTAGCGTCAAAGCCAGACCCTTTTCATCTGCCATCGAAATGAATTTTTGCCGTGAAAATGCTTTTCTGCCGTGTAATAGCTTTTTCTGCATAAAAATACTTCTTTCTACCTTCAAAACTTCCACTGTCAAAGATGTGGTCGTTATTTCCTGTTTTATTTCCTTTTCATTCTACTCAATCCCTATTCCCACATCTTCAAAATTATACTCTGCGCCACATGATTCAGACCAGACAATTTTTATTCCAAATACCACACTCCAAGACAAAGCGATAACAATGAAAACAAAAAATGGACATAGCACATCCTCCTCTTCACAGCAGGCCAAACAGTAGAAGAACAGCAGAAAACAGTAACAGCAGCTAAAGTATAGTTACCGAGTTTCGCTGTAGGTGTTGGATAAGAGGCGTTGACCATACCAGACAGAACTACCAGACATACCACACAAAACAAATAAACACGAACTTGGTTCACGATCCTTTGTTCAGCTGCATCCATTGTTCGAGCAGTTTCATCTCAAGTGGGCGATAGGATGATAGTTCAGACCAAATTGACGCTTTCTCACTTGTTCAATCTCAATGAAGGCTTCCATGTTGGCTGATCAACTGAAATTAGAATGAACACCCGTGAAACACATAGAAACAAGAAATGGCATATGAGAACACAATTTGACGCTAAAATAGCGTATTTTGACGCTAGAATAGCGTATTTTGACGCTAGAAAAACGTATTTGACGCTAGAAAAATTTTGACGCTAGAAAAAGTATTTTGGCGCTAGAAAAGTGTCTTTTGACGCTAAAAAAAAGTATTACTCAAAAACAATTAAAACTTATTTTTTATGAATAAAGTCGATTTTTTAATTCCATAACTATTTTGGCGCTCCTTGTTTAATAACCGCCGTCCCCCACCCCCCCCCCCCCCCCCCTCCTCACAAAACAACCGTATTAATTCAGCTTTTCAAAGAAGCATGGTTTTAGGGTTACCTGAAAATTAGTGCGGCCCATTATCATAGCCATATTTCGGCTATGACTCAAAATTTGAAGTCAGGCAGCCAGACTTAAACCTGAAGTTATATCGGTTTATCCCCTAACATTTTTCACGAATTTGTTTAATTTAACTCATCTGATTGGTGACTACACTAAACCAAAAAACTTCACCAAAATTTGGTCCAAAAGATGGCGTGAAACGACAGTGGACTGTACTTAAAAACAGGTAACCGCATTTGCAACCCTAACTGCAACTATTTTGTAGCATTTAAACATTTTGGAATTGTGCGATTAAGCAATTTAATCCAGGAACACGTCAAATCATCTTGTTTCTCAAATAATAATCAAGTTTGATGTTGTGCTTGAAAAAAATCAAAATAAGAAATATGAAATAATTTTATCGGTAAGTCCAAAATTTCTAGTTAATTTATAATGTTTCCACGGTACTGTTAACGCCGAAGACCTCCTTAAAGGGGCATGATCGTGCCCGAAGGGGAGAAAAGGCGCGACCAGCAGTTCTTTTCTTTCTCGATAAATTTTACATTCGTTCTCGTCCAATGTTTTAAGTTTCTGTCTAGTTTTAAAAAGCAGTATAAGGTCATCTATATCAGATTTGACGCAGAACGAGTGAAAAACGGGACGATTCGAAAAAATTTCGAAAAAAACCTGCTGGTTCGCGCCTTAACGCACGGGCATGCCCCTTTAAAGCTCTTTTTCGAGTATGGATACATTTTTAATTGCCGAAAAGCATGTTAATGACTAATAAAGCAGTTCTTAGCTACATTTTAATACATAATGCCTGATAGTCCACAACAAAAAGTGGATAGAAAGAGACAGAATTTATCGAGGTCTACTAATGCAGCTTTTACACTGCAGTCGTTAGACTCCCTGGGTAGCGGCCTGTTTAGCGCCACTGGTTTTTGAGTCCGCCGTCTGTCAAGAGCAAACTTTGCCGAATTTATTCGCCGTCCAAATCAGGCATTTTGAATTCATTGTGAATGAATTCAACCGCCCCGCACCGTGCGCTTCCTTTATGTTCGGTAATAAAAACTTATTCAAGATTTCCATTCACTCTCTATAACTTCTGAAAACCTAAGAGTGGCCTCTTCTTTTTACATAACCTCTTTTTTACATAACCCTTCTACAGACGGGCAAGGAATAGAAAACAGCAGCTACCGGGTTCTATTCGAATCAAACATTTTACAATGGCAGGATTGGGACGAATAATATGTTCACAACAGCAAAGTTGCTTAACGAAACAACTATCTCCAGGAGTTTCAATATCTCATTGTATACGACAGAGCGAGCATCCTTTCTAGGCAAGCGACCAAAGTGTTTCTTGAACTGTTTCGAAAACCAATCGTAACGCTTCTTAGCAAGCTAAAAATACTTCATACCTGATTTAGCAAAATATAAAAAAATGTTCGAACCCACCATTTCCTCTGAAACAGCCAAATTGTTTGAGAATTTTCAGGATCTTAGCATTGTCACGACCACTTCTTCGTCCTTGTAGTAGTGATAGATCTTTTTCACACTGTTTTCAAAATAAGGTCTTCGAAGAATGGTAGTCGTCGTCAGCACCGAATTCTGAAACTCATCTACATTCGCGATCAAAACAATATTCTACCGTCAGAATATTAAGAATCGTATTGGAAAACTGGCCTCAGCACGAGCTCACTGGGATGACCGCGACTTAATTCTTCAATGGAGTCCAACAGCTTTTCTAGCCCCCCATTATTCAGAAGATAATCCTGCGATCGATAATATCAGCAATAGAGTAAGAGGAAAAAGAGAATTAATGGATATTAGTTACCGTGAATGATGGTGAGTTAAAAGTCATTAGGGCTGAAAATATGAAAAAATACTTGAGCAACAATCCAAAAATAGCCTACCAAACGTGACGCAGAATAAACGACGAGTTGTTAAAGACAAAGACAAAGTTCCGTCAATCAAATCATCGCGAAATCGCGTCTGGGCGATGAACGAACGAATAAGGCTCTAAAAGTGAAACAAGTAAGGTACTTTTCACAGCTACCATGCGAACCTGGATATTCACAACTGACTGTCTTACACGTATTTCGCACGGCTTAGCATCAACCAAATGAATGGCACTGAATCGCCGAAGAAAAGCCTTAAAAAGTCAGCAGCTGGGAATGAATAATGCACAACAAAAACTAAAAAAACCTGGATTTTAACGCACGCCTTATAGCTGAAGATTTGATTGCCGAGAAAATACTAAAATATCTCAATGTTAAGTGGGCAATCTTCACTCGCATAACCTGAATGCGACTAATAGCCACAGACTCTTTTCGATTTTGTGTCTCAAATTCATCATTTTTAGCCTTGACTCGGATAACCGCGATCATTTGTCGAAAGGCAGTCTGCGGAAAAAAGATAAGCAGTTAAAACACAACGAAAGATTCTGAAACAACCTGAATCTAACGATAGGTTCGAGGAGAGAGATCTGTTTTCTGAGAAATCCCTTAACATTAAAAGGCTTGAACATACAGAAAGAAAAGTAAAACAAAGAGACAGCTACCTGGATCGATACACTCGCAAGTTTCTCTTTAAGGCACAACATCGTGAGCTTTGCTCCTCTAATACCACTTGACGAACGGAACAGACTTGACGTAGCATTGACTCAAATAAAAGCCCTATATATTTGCAGTTGTCATTTACAGAAAATACCTGAATCGCAATAACTGCTTTTATAACTAGAGACTTCTTCCGAAAAAAAGTCTGCAAAATGTCACTAACAAAAAAGGAAGCCAAAACAAACAGACCTGGATGACAACAATAGCTAGCTCTTCTATCTGACCCTGCATCTCAACCCTGTTCTTCATAGAGTCGACTTTGCTTTCGACCTGACATGCATCAATGAATTGTCGAAACACAGACTGGAGGAAACAGGTTGCAAGAATGAATTAAGACACAATAAGAAACCTGGATTCCGATAACAGCATTGCGTAGACAGATATACTTCCATGAAAACGACTTAACACGAGAATTGTAAAATCGCAGAAACTTTGAATTGTCAGGAAAAATCACCTGAATACAAATAACGGCTAGCTTTTCTTTGAGACGCAGCATCACCACCTTGACCTTTGCTGCCTCCACTAGGCGATTAGAAAAGACTCTGCGAAAAGCACTCTAAAAAGGCATAACATTTATAAAAGTTAGACAAAAACGTGCCTGAATCAAGATAGCGCACTCGGACAGTAATATCTGCTTTCGAAAAAACATCTAAAATTTGGAAGCGTTAAACTGGAATTAAAAACAAGTTTTCGAAGTGTCTGAATAAGGTTTGCAGCTCGTGAGTGCTGAATCCATTGCACTGTACTATTACCCGCATTTTCTTTGACCTTTCCTTCGACGGAGTTCAGTGCAAAGGAAAGCCTTCGGAAGACAAGTTGAACAAAATTAAAGGTTAGGCGAAAAACACCTGAATTTTTACGACAGCCGTGGCTTCTTGAATGTCAGCGAGTTGTAGGACGAATTTTACGATCACACTGCGCTTCGCAGCAACAATATCTTCTGCTTTGACCTCACCACCATGAAACTTCGTGGGAAAGCGATGCACAGCTTCAGTCAAAACCATTCGAACATTGTAGATTTTCCTTATCCGATCTCCAGATGGGTTACGCAACTTTGAAATCAGATCTCCAGGCAAGTGACCATCTTTAACGGTAAGAGTTTCGATCACCCTTCTAAGATGACATAATAGATGAACCAAATCAATAAAAAAAATTATAAATTATTACGCCAAAATAATGCCATCGGAAAGATCAGCAAGTAAATCCTCCACATGGTAGTCATATTCTTCGAAAAAGCCCTGTTTATAATTAGCTTCAAACCCAACACGAGCCAGCATCTTGGGCAAGTTAGTGGAACCCGCAATAACCTCTCTGCTCAGATAACCATAAACATCTTGCATGCACTTAAACAACGAAAGCAGGCTTGTTGGAAGTCAAAAAATCACAGACAAACCTTGTATTGAGAACTCTTGAGGAACATACACGGAATATTCGGAACAACAGCTTGAGTCACCATACTTTCAATCACGAAAAAGATTTGGCACAGATTGGAGAGAAAAGTGCTTATGAAGAAGAATGATGACGTCTGGCCAGCGACTAGTCTGAAATTATAATAATAAACATCATGACTGAATAAATAATCTTAACTAACTCACTCCTTCCTCGCTTTACCAATGCTTCGCTTGTAAACAAATGTGACGAATAAAATTGGCGATCGTCGGAACAAAACGCATTGTTTTCTGTTGAGTTGCAGGAGCAATTGAGTTCATTGGAAGGACAATTTCCACGCCGAACACTGTTTCCAAGGCAAGCTTCAACCAAATTGGATGGAAGTTCAGAAGGAGAGCCAAAAGATCTACTTGGAGGCCTAAAACTCAAAGTATGATTAGAAAAAATGATAAAACAGAGAAAACACTACCAATATGAGTAGAAACACCAATCCTTTGCGAATGCCCACCTGACCTGACTCAACCAATTGAAAGATTTTTCTCGGCACGTCAGAAGAACTGTAAAATTCGTCGCTCTGAAATTTACTAAAGCATTTACTAAAGACCCATACATGAAGATACTTGTGTCTCCATTGCTCATTCAGCCGCTTCTGCCGAAGAGTTGACAAGTCGATATGATGCATGCTTTCGGCAGCAGCAGCTAGACGACTTCTTTGCGGTGTGTTCAGCTTCTGTGGAGTATTTGTCCTTTGAGATACATTTAACTTCTGCGGCGTGGTCATCCGGGTAGGGAGCTGCGACAGTGACATCAAAATTTCCTTCAATCTGCTGTTGGCTTCTGAGTCAACACAGTCAATATTAACATGAAACAACAAGGTAACTAACCAGATGTTTCTCTAACAAACGCTCGATTTCAAACGAATTTTCGACATCTAGACCAGGTGAGGAAAGCAAAGCATTAATCCATTCTGTCAAAGCATGCACTTCCCGATCATCTTCTGTAGACATGGTAAAAGTTTGTCGAGCTATTGCAATTGAATTCATCTTCAGTTTATTCATTTTCCTGAAGCTCACAATAAAGTAAATTAACTTAAAATACCGACTGACAGCCATTCCAACTGACAGCCATTCCAACTGACAGCCATTCTAACTGACAGCCCCAACCAGGATTGTTTAAGCGCCGGCTACCCGCGGAGCGCCGGCCAAGCGCCGGCGCTTAGCTGGCGCCGGCGCTAACTTTGAACTCGGTGGAGCGCCGGCTTAGCGCCGGCGCCGTAAGCGCCGGCGCTTAAACATACCTGATTAAAACATTCACATTATTCAAACTGCTGCTTTCGAAAAATTATTATACTCTGCGTTTATATTTAATAAAATCCGCACTGTTATTTTCCAAGCAGTGAAGTTAAGAAGAAAAGGAACAGTAAAAAAGAATGATTATTAACGGTATCCAACATAACCAGTCCTTAAGCGCCGGCGCTTAGCTGGCGCTATTTTGAACCCGGCGGAGTGCCGGCTTAGCGCCGGCGCTTGAACAATCCTGCCCCAACTGACAGCCTTTTTTGAATTTTATTAGTCGTGACCAGTGTTTTCATAAACGAACACGAAATCAATGCGAAATGAAATCAAAGTGAAATTTCGAAATGAAATGAAAACGAAAATGAAATGAGGTCCCAAAACGAAATGAAAACGAAATTTCGTTTTCATTTCATTTTGAATCGATTTCGTTTTCATTTCGTTTTCGTTTTCATTTCGTATTGAATTTCATTTTCGGTTTCGCTTTATATTAGGGTTTCTTCTATAACTTCTGGCATTTTTGCAGGCGATATAATTTCATAACGTGAAACTCATAATTGAAAGAAACCTGACAATCTACATTTGAATTATCAAATATTATGCTATTTAAATGTTTATTGTCTTGAGCAGAATCCGAATAATGACAATGTACTTTAAAAATTAAGAACAGTTACGTAAGCGAATTGGGTACGCTGAACACGAATCCGGTGTCAAAATTTCTGGTTTGACCTTTTTCACAGTAGCAATACTCTTTGTTGACTTTTTCCACTTTAATTTAAAAGGCATATTTTTCCTGCACTGCAAACAAATAATACACTGTTTTGAAGCGCTGAGTTTTAGCTACAATTTGATGTTTGAATTGTATTTTAGGTGAGACAGACTTAAGCAACAAAAATGGGTTTGAATGAATTTGATCATTTTTCAGTCGTGAAACTTTTTTATATAGCAACGTTTTCAGGCTTTATATTGAAAGTTTTATAGCATTCGAAAGCCAGATTCATGGCAATTCTGATAAGTATTCAAAAACCTATTTGTGTGTTTACAAATAAAGTTGACCATTACCTTTAAGTTGGACACAACTTTTTCAGTACAGTCAACCCTCGATTTAACGGCCCCTCGATTTAACGGCACCCTCGATTTAACGGCACCCAAAAATAGACCGATTTGGTCAGCATTGACTAAGATTTAGTCAAAGTGAACCCTCGATTTAGCGGCACCCTCGATTAACGGCACCCCGGACCGGTCCCTAGGGGTGCCGTTAAATCCAGGGTCGACTGTAATGCAAATTTAAAAATTTGTTTTGTCCCACCACGAACGGTCTACACAGAAAATCCATTTGTACAGAGTCGTTCAGCATGAAATTCTGCATCAGATAGTACACTTGTCTCGAACCGTCCTCGAGTGTTAATCGGGATGCCAGTTTATAGATATATGACAGCTGGCGTTAGTACTGAAGGAGTCTCGGTATAGCGTGTTTTCATGCCGTACTATTTTTCAATAACTTTCAATATCATACTTCACCTACCGTCAAAAGTTACTTGCTCACCGTAATTAATTTTCTGCCTTACTTATTCAGGACTTTTTTAAGTACAAAGCGGGCAATTATAAATGGACAATACTTTGACCATACGGAAAAAAAAAACTTTTTCAGTACAAATCTCCCTTTTGGCTCATTTTATTGGCCTTTCTTTTTTTATTTTTGAATTTTTAAGTGATAGTATTATATGGTAGCCCTGCAGATTTATTTATTTATTACAAGATGTTTTAAATATGAAGCACAAATATAAGAGTATGTACCGAATTAAATTTTTACTCTACCTTACTTTTTAATTGCCCTTTTTCAAAAATGTTGCAATAGAAGCTATTTATTCTTTCGATTCTTCAGACTTGCACCGGACTGTTTTTTTAGCATACCGCATGCTACCGGGTTCGTTAAGCCGAGGTTTGACTTTTAAGTGTAAGTTTGCGTTGTTGGAAACTTTGATTGCTAGTGCTCAGAAGATCAAATTAAACATTATCTTTTATCAAAAATAAATTTTTCCAGCTATTCAAAAAGCACTGTTTTCTCAAAAAATTCTATATTTCAAAGCATTTTTGCATTTTGTTTTCTAAATGGTTTTTATCCATCCAATCTGCATTCAAATTCGGTGGTGTGCAAAAGGCAAAAGTTGAACAGCAGCAGACACTCTACTAATAGATCTTCCCTCCACTTTTCATCATCTTCATCATTGTTCACCAAAAAAGCAAAATATATTGGCCATTTTTAAAATACCACCAAAGGCTCCTTTTCTACTTTGCACAAAACCATATAACAAGCAGTAGTAGCTTTGTGTGTAAGCAACCAAACCAAAATCAAGCAAAAAAAAAGCCGGGTGAAATATTTAATGCATACAAGTGGATTTTGTCTAATCATCTATTTCTCTCTGGCTACCTCCTCTCTTCAAAAGCAGCCTCAGCAGTCTCCCAGTACATAAATGGCTGGGAGGGTGAGGCAGGCAGTAAGGGAGGAAGCAGTCAAGCTGTCAGTCAATTTTTTCTGCCTAGCAACAGCCAGTCAACCAACAGCCGGCTGTCTGCATTCAACCCCATCCCTATGTGCCAGGCCAGGGTCTGGTCCAATGGGCTAGGTCCCTTCCTTTATTCAATCCGAATTCCGCCAGCTGCCTCGTTGTTGGCAGTGACTAGCTTTCTCTACTACCACTTCTTTAATTCTTACGCTTCTTCTTCTTCGCTTCAATGCTACTCTCTTTCCATATTTTTTTGCTACTGCTGGCGCTCCTGTTTTTGCGGCTTATCTCTTTCTTTTTGCCTGCTGTCCTTTAGCTACTATGCTTTGTCTTGGCGTCGGTGATGGCGGATGCATCTACTGCAGCAAAGTAGCAACTAAATGAGTTTGTGAGCTGAGCTAGTACTACTACTGCTAAATGTAGAAAAAATTGTGGTATTGTGCTCGCCTCTTTTGGCTATTACAGCTTTCGCTTTTTGTATTTTCGCTGCTTGTTATTGTGCTTGAAAATGCTGCTGAGTCATGCATGAGGGGGAAAAAAGGGGGGGGGTACAGATGCTGCTATTACAAGTCAGGGTTGTTCATTGTTCCTGGCTAAGGTGGGAAAGCAATAGAGCCCTATTTCTGTATTTAGCAGTTTGGTGTACACGTGTCTGTGTGTGTGTCATCGATGTAGCACCGTCTATTTTTTGGCAGGAAAATAGTTTTTTGCTTTTTTGCTGATAAAACAATTGAGATACATAATTTTTTTGGCTTTTTAATATGTTAGGAGCAATGTATAAGAAATTTTTGTGTATTGACTCAACAGTATTGAGTCGTTTCCTATTTGTCAGATCATTGTTAAAAGCAAGAATTCTTTCGCTATTTCTATTGTATTCGTGGAGGATGGAATCTTTTAAAAATGTAGAAAAACTGATGATTAACTTCGTTTTTTCACGGTCCCGGGCACAAAATACTTTGATTTTCCAGCGGTAAGCACATCCAGCAGTGAGCTCAGTAGAAGAATTGGACGCTACTCGTTTGTACACAACTGCCCCCTCCCCTCCTCAAAAAAGTTACTCGGTTTGGCTAAGGCCCGAAGCATAAAGTCTAGGGGCTAAGCCTAATTGCTAAGCCTGCAAATTATTGCGGGAGGGGGAAGGTGTAAAACCGAGGAGGGCCCAGAATTTCCTCCAGTGAAAAATGAGAAACTTATTTGATCAAGATCCAGCACAAAAAATTATAAGAAAGATATATACCTATAATAACAAGGATGCGAAACGTACTTTATCTAAAAGATTCGTACTCTTTTTGGGACTCTCAATTCAAAAATTTTGAGCAGAAAAATTTATCGATCAAAATTTAATAAACACTGGATGAAATGGCACTTTTTAACGAAAAATTCTAAATTGGACTTATTTGTCAAAAATGTAGTTTATTTTGAAATTCTGAGTTCGTAGCACTGTATATACCGTATTTCCTCTAAAATAGCCGGGGCTATTTTATTCAAGCCTCCAATTTTCAGAAAAATTTGGATTCGATTTCGAGATTTTCGGTGGAAATCCAAAATCGAAAAAGTGGAATCGGTAGAGCTCGTGGAGTTAAAAAAATGCGAAAGACATATTTGCAAAATATTCACTCTAGCTTGAGATATAGGTCTTCCAAGTAGGGGGGAGGGCTATTTTAGAGGAAATACGGTACCAATTCACTTATTTGTTTCATAATTTTTTATTTTAGTAAGCAGAACTATTTGCTTTTTTAGCCTTATTCTTAGAAAGTACAGTGTTTTTTAAAAAATAAATTATGCAAAAACATCTTGGTTCACTGATTTCTAGTCTTTCTCTCACCCCACCCAAATTTTGCATGCATTTCCGAAGAATTTTTTATGCCTAAACACACAAATCTCGCTAAAAAATTTGTTGTTTTTCTTCCACAGCAAAAGGACCGTAAGTCTTTGCTGTTGGTTAAGCCTAAAAAAATCAAGCGCGTAAGGGATTGAAAAAACGTCACTTTCTTCAAAAAGCACATGTGCCATTTGAATATGGGCGTTTAAGCCGTCTGCCTTCAGGTGGAAGTTATTTTTTGTGATTAATATAAAAACGTGAAAAGATAAGACAAAAAGAGTGGTGATAAGTGTTTGTTGTTGTCAAAAGAGGTAGCTGTTCAAGCATTACAGGGTATTTAAAGAAATTTTTTACTTTCCGGAAAGATCGTTTTTTGAAAATCTGTTTTGACTCACCGATTGTTTTAGCATACAGTCGACGCTCGTTATAAAGTCTCTCCAAAAGTTCGTTCCCGCCTAGGGTCCGACATTTTTTACCACCATTTTAAGTGTTTTGACAAATGTGATTCGTCGGCTCTGTTCTACTTATGGGTGCGTTTTTTCCTTGTTGGTTTTTAACGTTTTTTTATTCATTTTACTGTTTTTCTTAAAAAATTTACACCAAAATTATGGTACGAAATCAGCTTGTGGAAAGAGTCGCACAAGTAAAAAAACGTTAAAAAAGCCACAGGGGGACCAAGGAAAAAAAGGCACCTATTAGTGAAACAGGGCCGATTCGTCAGCCTAGTCTGAAATATCGCACAGACTCCGATTTTGCCAATCATTTTAAAAATCAACATAGTTTTGCCATTTAAACCTCAATGCTCGTTATAAAGTCTCCACAGGAGAGCAGAAAGCTTATGGAAAATTTTCAAGAAATCAAGAAAAAAGAAACCCTGTCTTTATCCAGCCCCTATATTTTAAAAAACTGCAAATTCGAGCTTGCATCCAGGAGAGGGGAATTAAATAATTATTGTTAATCACTGAGGAAATTTAACAAAACAAAAGAGAACATTAAAAGTTTAGTCTATCACCTTGTACTAGCACAGCTAACACCTCTGCTTGTTTGTTCAGTGGAGGGCAGCTAGGTGGGTAGGTAGCTTGCGCCTCTTGCTTTCAAGTGTGTGAATGCCTACGTCAAATAAAAGTGATTTGCCCTGTATCTTTTCATCCAACTAAAAGTTTGATTATTGATTATTCCAAAATTCATTTATTTTTATTTTTCAGTGTTTGACAGTTTTTGGCTCTGACTAAGGGCCTGCTTACAATGGGATGCCGATGTGGATGTCGAAGTAAAAGTGGTGTCTAGATCTCGCGCTTTTCACGGAAAAATGCCAAATCTGATATAGATGACCAACATCTACTTTTTGATTTCAGGTCTAGGCATCTATATCAGATTTGACATTTTTCCATGAAAAACGTCAGATCTAGACACCACTTTTACTTCGACATCCACATCGACATCCCATTGTAAGTGGGCCCTAAGAGCCGAAACTCGAGCTATATTGAGAAGTTTTAAAAGTCCAGAGCCAAAAGGAGAGCAGTTTTTCAAGAAAATTTTTATGACCAGCACTAGTCATAAAGTCACTCTAATAAAACTAAATAAGTGATAACAAAAATACAATAATATATTCTATACGTGCCTATTGGTGTTAAAATATGCTTTAGTTACCCTTATTGATCTTTTAACAGATCATATTTTGGCTCCAAGCCAACAACTCCAAGCAATTTTCGGGACACCACCCATAGTGTTAATTTTTTCCCATAACAACTAGCCTTGAAATTCGCTAAAACCATTGCCGAAAATCTTAATCTGTTCCAAAGCATGTCTCCAAAGCATATGTCCAGCCTTAAAATTAGTTTATTGAGGTTGTAAAAAGATTAGCCCGGTTGACAGCGGGGTGTTGCTGGCTTGCTGTTAATTCAGCAACAGCAGCAGTATTAGCAGCAGCAGCTTCACTGCTAAGCTACTCTCCCCTCCCTCCTCTGCCGTCACTTTATTATTAAACAAGAACAAGCAGGAAGAGAACATCCGGCCGTCAATCAGTTGCCACCAGCAATCAATTTCTCCTGAACCAATCGATGTGAAATTCTCACTCTTTTTTGCTCAAGGCAGTTGTTTACTTCAAGATAATCTCTTTCTTTTTGCTACTCCTACCCTCTTTTGGATTATTTGTTCCCCAAGCACATGAGAAGTGCTGGAGAGGGGTGGCAAAAAACTTTCCCTCTTTTTTGCCATTCTGTTTTAGCGTAATTAATTCCAGAAGAAAAATAAGCGAAAAGAGAGCATTATTTTGTCGTCCTCCTTAGCCTCTATATTGATTGGAAAGCCAAGGTTAGAGAGGCTAGAGCCCCTTACTTGGCTGGCAATAAGCCACCCTCTCGCTCCACATCATTGCAATTTCATTTACCTAACCACTGCCACCAACACTTCTATTTGCTTACTTGCTTGTGTTTTTGCTAAATGCTTTTTTCTGGCAAAGAATTTTTAACAAAGCTTTTAAACGTTCTGAATCTGTTATAACAGCAATTGGTTTCGTTCCTTTTAAAGTTTACTGAAAACAATTTTTGTATGATCGTTAGTAGAAGACACAATATCAATGTAATGACCAGGTGAAGAAATATTCTTTCGTATTTTCGTGTTTCAATTAATTTTTTACATGTTTATCTGTCGAGTTTTACCACTTAAAATGTAGCTGAGATTTAATCCCGCTCTTATGGCTGATCCAATTCTAATGATTCAAATTCTTTTTTATTCCTTTTTTATTCAGTTCTCGACCTAATTTTGCTTTGTTTTAAAACACAAGTTTATTACATTGTTTTCAGAAATTTCCATAATGCCAATTTTTATAAGCAATTTCTATAATTTAGCCATTCTACAGTAAAAAATTATCTCACCTAGGGTCTGACACTTTTTTACCTTGACTTTTAAATTGATTTGCGAGTTGTCTTTGGCTAGTTTAGTCCGGAATATCGCAAGGATCTCGATTTTGCCGATCATTTTTCAAATAAAAAATAGTTTTTCCAAAAAGATCTGCGTGTACTCGATTTAACGGCCCTCTAATTTAAAAAAAGGGACCGTTTGGGAACGAACTTGAGGTGGGGTCGTTAAATCGGGGTCTACTGCAGAAGCTTTCGATGGATTTTGCTGAATAATCCGTAAAAACTCTCTTTAAAATTAATTATCGAACATGGGTCAGCTTAGGGAATTTCAATCGAAATAAGTTTTTTTGTGTCCTCTCAGTTTCTACAATATTTAAAACCTTAATATAAGCTGGTTTCTGTCTAATTTCTAGTCCAAAAAAAATTTCGACTTGTTTGCCACTGATTGAGGAAAAAGGGAAGGAGGCCAGTGAGCTAAGCTGGTCACATGACTCACGTTGCTCTTCTTCAACACTGCTAGCACTTTTTTTTCTTGTGATTGTTGTTGGTGATGAAAGTCTGCAAGCCGTTTTTCAAAGGCACTCAATTGGAGATGGTTTATCAAATGTTTGTCTTCTGTCTGGTAGCATTGTAATGGGTGTGGGGAGGAGAGGAGGAGTAGGCAGCCGGTTGCTAAGACTATTAGTGGCGCCGGCGCCAGCTGCCCTTGCTCCTCCCACGCCGCAATCAGAAACTGGTAGTATCTTTTAATAGATCCGAATGCTTGCTTGTTTGCTTGTGATGGCGGCAATAGTACTTTGCTGTTCTCCTTTCCTCTCCTTCTGTACAGCCACACTAATGTGTCTGCTTTTTTACCACAGTTTGCTCCATTAATTTTTTTAAAAGCTTTGTGCATTAGAAAAATTGCTTGTTTGTTGAAAATATTTATTTTGTGATAACTATAAAAATCACTTCCAATTTCTGTTTGTGCCATATCTTATTCTATTGTTTCTCATGCTCTTCTTATACCCTACTATTTTTTGATTTCAGAGCCTAGATTTGAAAAACTATTTTTTAAAAAAAACTGTTTACTAGCAAAGAAGACGTTCACGGCTATCTTTTGACATTGTCCTCTAATATCAGAAGTTTACTTTTTTCAATAAGCCCCAAATTTTATTTCATGCCTTAAAAGACCATGGTTTTTGAATGCAGCGGAATTTGCAAATTTTGAATTGGCGAGGACACTTTTTTACTCCGTAAATACTCAACGATTATATTATAAATTATTTTTTGTTTGCATCTAAAATTTTTATTAAAATTTTAAACCTTCTACTAGTCAAGCCCAATATTGCCAGATATGACGATTTAGCCGACTCTGACTGCATTCTAACTATCTGATATTAGTTAGAGCATTTTCCTGAAATAAGATATAAAATTTGCATTTTGAATGCAAATAACAAAATTCAAAAAAGTATCAGAATAAAAAAATGTTCCACCAATCCAAATTTCGGAAATTCGCCTGCGTTCAAAAACCAAAAGTCTTCATCCCTTTAAAGAAAGCAAATTAACGTCGAAACTATGGTCGAAATGTAAACTTAGCCGTAAACTTCCTTCCTTCATATTTTGTACAAATTAACGGGCTTGGAACAGCAAAATACATGCAAGTTGTCCCAATATTACGCGCAGATTTCTAAAAGTAATAGAATGCTCAATAATCTGATAAAATTTAACATTATTTAAAATATTGGACCTATCCAACTAAGAAGGTATTTTTGTCTTATTCCCCTTTTCAATGTTTTTAGGATTAGGCAAGGGTAGGCCGACGTATGTTACGTTATGTTAATTCTTAGATATGCTTAAGCCCATTCTAGCATACGCTGGCCCACCCTTGCGAAAAAAATTTCACAGAAAAAGTTGCCTAAGCTTGAAAAATTACCAAAAAAAAACAACAGATGAACTAAGGCAAAAAACCTTTCTTTCTTAGATAGGGATAAAATATTGGCTACAACCACAAAAAAATTTTCGGCGTTACACCAGTGCCCTTGCCAAAATCTTCAGAAATCTACATGTAATTTTGGGCTACTTGCGATACGTGTAATTTAAGAATAAATTTGTCTCAAACTTTTTTGCTTATTTCAGCTTAACTTGTTTTGTCCATGTCGAGTGGTAGAAACCTGCTACAGCTTCCATTCAAGGGAGGCAAAAAGAATGGTGGGCGATCTCTAGCAGATGCCTCCACAAGCAATGGCAGTAGTAGTCGCACACCAATGTTCGACTGCAATGATGATGAAGGGGTGGAGGATGTAGCAGACATCAACAGCAACCTGACTGACAGCAAACAACTCAGCTCCAGGGTCACTTTTAGTGAGGTAAGTGATTGCAATTTGTATATATAAGAACATTTTGAAATATTTGGCTTAATTGCAGGAGTCAGTGGCCATTGGTGGACTTCAAGCAGACGGCCTGGAACATATTGTTCATGTGGCTCCCGATGAACACAGAGACGGTTGGATATTTTGAACACTACAAAACTTTGCAAGAACACGCTATCCCAAGAAATTTGATGATTTCAAATAGCCGAAAGTTTTTGTGGATCGAATTTCAACAAGCAGTTTTTTACAGTTAAATCACCCATGGGCAGTGACAGAATCATAGGGACCTATTTCTAGGTATAAATCTGAATGAAAAAAAATTAAATAAAACCAGTATGAAAAACGGTGTATGGCAACTTGGCCTAGAAAAGCATTGCAGCTGAACCGTCAAATTATGAAACCGTCAGAATTTCTTAAGACAGCCTGGGTTGCCCGCGAATTTTTTTTATCAAAATCTTAACTTATTAAATTGTAGGGTGGGACAACAAGACGCAATTTTTCTTGGGTGTTATTTCATATGCTGTAAACTTTTTAAATTTTCATTAAAAATTTATGGTTTCAATTTTTTGTATTTAGGTTGGGTTTGGAAATGTAAGCACAACTTTTCAGCAATTTTGAAACTTTTCTTAACATTTTCGCACCTCTATATAGGTTTGGAGATTCCCGGCCTTGTTGCAGAAAAATGGTGGAGGTTAGTTGATTAGTGGCACAAAAATACATGAAAATCATCTAATTCCAGGAGCTTTCCTGATCCCCTATTTGTTAATGATGGTGTTGGAAGGTATCCCGTTGTTCTTAATCGAGCTTGGCATAGGTATTTGGACAATTTGTGTATATAAATTTTCCTAAGTGATATAATTAACAGGTCAGAGACTGCAAACCGGGCCAGTGGGTGTCTGGAATGCTATTCATCCATACCTTGGAGGTAGATTTTCTCATTCTAAGCTTTGCTTAGTGGAAAACAAATTTGGTTTGTAGGTGTGGGTGTATCAGCAGCTATTGTCTCTTACTTGGTGGGCCTCTACTACAATGTCATTCTGACTTGGGTGATCTACTATTTGTAAGTTGTCTTTGTTGTACAAAAACTGGACTTTTTTTTTAACTGACAGGATATAGAACAATTTACATAAAAAATTATTTTAGGTTCAAATCTTTTCGGGTTACTCTTCCTTGGAGTGTAAGCTTGTTTTGCTACAAAGATAAAATACTTGTCTAAAATTATATTTGCAGTCTTGTCCCACTTACGAAAATGGTACTGAGATCACGGAATGCACCATGTCCACCTCGCCCACCAACTACTTTTGGAATCGAGAGGCTATCGACACCTCCAAGTTAGTTGTTATCTGGCTTATAAAGAAAATGTGTAGAGGTTGTTTGCCTCATTCGCTAATAAAGCATCAAGTCTGGGCCCGATCCTGAAATTCTATAATCTGGGGACTCTAGTTCTTGACTGTTTTGGTTTAGATTGGGCAGCACCAAATGTTTTCAGGTTAGATTATCATCAAAAAGGTACAACCCCAAAGTCTTCACCCCACCCTAAACCCAACTCCTTTTTTGACCCTTGAGGTTCCTGAGTTGAACAAGTGACAATCTACCGTATTTCCTTTAATTGCTCGACATGTCCCAATTGCTCGACACCCCCTACTTTGAGGACCTATGTCTCAGGCCAGAGGAATTATTTTGCAAGGATGTTTATTGCATTTTCTTAATTTCCACGAGCTCTACCGGTTCCACTGTTCAGATTTTGAAGTTTCACCCGAAAATCTTGAGATGGACCTAAAATTTTTCTGATTTTCGGGGGTTGAAAAATAGCTCGACTGTCGAGCAATTAGAGGAAACGGTATAGGACAATGAAACAAACATAAAAGGACCCTTATGAATTATAGCTCAATTGGAGAGACTAATGGTTTCACTGTTCACATCACCATCTGCTTAATATTGGCTTGGATTCTGATCTACTTGTGAGTATTATTTTTTATAGTCAAAAAATCCCAGGTTTTCATTGCTGAAGTTACGTAGCTTTGCGGATTTAAATCTAATTTTACAATTGTCTAACAATACAAAAAATGTATAAGATATTTAGTTGTGTTATGAGAGGGATCAAAACCAGTGGAAAAGTGAGTTAATTGAATTCGCTGATCCAGGGATATAATAAACTTATGGACCAATTTAGGTGATGTACGTGACAGCCACCTTCCCCTACATTGTCACCACCGCCTTCTTCATTCGCTCTTTGATGTTGGAAGGAGCCACTGATGGCCTTCTCTACATGCTCAACCCAGATGTAGGTGCACTTAAACTAACAATAAAATACTAAAAAATATCACCTAAAAAGCTAAAAATACCAATTAATAGTTTTATTTTTTCTTCAAAAACATCAAGGAAGTAAGAAGATGTTGTCCACTTTGGTTCTTGAAATCTTGTGTGAATGATATTTTAATTCGGCAAAAAATAGACAAATCTCTTTCACAAAATTTGAGCTAGAATAGATTTCACACAAGGTTTTTTGTTTTTCTACTATTGATATCAAATGATTGTAAATAATTTGTTGTTTTTATCCACCATTTTCCTGGCTCATTGTCCTTTTCTACCATAGTTCACTGGTGCGCAGACATTTGTGGGATTACGGAATTTTCACTCCAATTAAAAATAAAAGTTGGGATCGTGAAAAAAGTTTTAATGTTGGAAATAGAGTCCGCCGCTTCCCTCACTCCTTTAAAATAGTGTTTTTGGCCTATTTTTGAGAAATTCTCACAGGCAAATTACCACCAGGGTGATATCGTCAGCCAGCTGAGTATAAACTCAGCCATCAGCCGGCTGAGGCTGACGGCTGAGTAAAAAAATTTTGGGCCCTTTTGACGGCTAAGGCTGAAGAAAATTTTCAAACCTCAGCCGGCTGTGGCTGAGGCTGGTGGCTGAGGTAATCGTTGAGTACACCACCCTTGGGGCTCTCTCTTGGGTAGATGCTTTCAAACCCTGGTTACCACCCGTCTTGTAGCCTATGTTACTGGCTACAGAATAAGTGGTGACTTGCTTGAGAAATTTTTCAAAAAATCGGTTCAAAACACAATGCCAAGAACACGATTCTAAATCAGGCAAGAGGGGGCTTCAATTAGGTAGAATACGCTATACAGAAGAAAAAATCAGAAATTCTCTGAAACTTTTGAGAATTTTTTATAAAAAAAAGTTAGAAGATTTCAAGTCGACGGATTTTTTTCCTGAACTTTTCTGCAAATGTGTGTGCGCCTATTTTGTTTTCATAATGCCATTGAGTTTATTGCTTGTCCTGATCTGTACTATTGTTTTGTAAATGCCAAAGTGGTCGCATCATTGCATTGTCGGCATGTTTGTAGACAGAGCTTGCCAAAAAATCAGATTTTTGGGGCTCTCTCTTGGGTAGATGCTTTCAAAAAGGCAGCTATTGTATGTGTGATATTTACAGCTAAGTCGTCTGTGGGATCCTGAGGTCTGGCTCGAAGCGTCTGCCCAATTGTTCTACTCTTTCGGCCTCGGTTTCGGAGGTAAATTTTGGGAGATGGTCGATTGTAAGCCAGCATCTCCAGCTAAATCTCTGTTTAATTTACAAAAAAATATCCAGGCAAAATGGTGAAAATTGCTAAAAGGGATCAGAAAACAGAAAAAATATAGCAGAAAACATGTTTTTGTGCCAGGAAAAGGCATGGATTGTTTGGTTTTTAGGACTGATCGCCTTTTCTTCCTACAACCCAGTGAAGAACAACTGCAAAAGGGACTGTATTATGCTGTCTATAGCCAATTTGCTGACCTCGCTCTACACTGCTCTGGTCATCTTTTGTGTGCTCGGATACATGTGAGTGGTTTGAGCAAGAATTTAGAATGTTAAATGGTTTGTTTAGGGGTCACAAGAACTATATGAGTTGCATTGACAAGTAAGTCGAATAAACAATTTTCGTGTGTAAAATTGAGGTTGGGTGATAAGAAATTGTGCAACAAAAACGAAATAAGTCTTTTTTGTCTCGAACAATTTTCCGTGACAAATGCTAATTTTTATAGAAAATACCGTATACCTTATTATCTCTGATGAGGCCCCACGCTTCAATAAGACCCTATGTCTTAAGAGGTGTTGAAAAAAAGGCCTCACTATAAATAATACCTGATTAGGACTAAAAAAGCGACTTCCAATAAGACCCCACCTCCAAAGAGGTGTTGAAAAATCAGGCCCCATGAGGCCTTATTAGCTATAATACCAGGGATGTGAATCGTACTTTTTAAAAAGATTTGTACTTTTTTGGGACCCCAAATCTTATTTATTTTTAAAGTATCACGTCAAAATCTTTTTTTCTCGCTTCAACATTTGACGAAAATGACTAAATTGTACTTTTATCGGCCAAATGTACTTTTTTCAAAAAATTTTCATTCCCATTCCTGTATAATACGGTATGTTGTATTGAACGGTCACGCCAAAATTTAAAAAGTGTGATATCAGTGATATCCTATCACTGGCAACAAAATGGTTAGTAGCCGGCCATAGAAAAGTCTTTGACAAATGGTTCAAAAAGAGAATGCCACAAACACGTTTTTTTTCAAATTTAACTTGGCCGTTACAGCATGTACGGTTTTTTCAGATTTCAATTTTTCAGAGATATGGCTAAGGCCGTGATGCTTTATCCCAACGATTATCACAGTTTGGCTGACATGAAGACGAAAATTTCTGTAGAAGAATACATCAAATGGACAGGTGCGCAATATTTTACGTAATTTCTTAATATTGTTTAGAAATTCATATTTGTTTCAGAGCTCAAGTTTCACGGGTCTGTAATAGACAAAATGGCTGAAAACAGTGCGTATTGTAGTTATCACCAAATTATCGAGCAGGTATATCTTGATTTTCTTATTTTCCTGTGAGCGATCAAAATTTTTAATGTTTAGGCTGCTGAGGGCACAGGTCTTGCATTTGTGGTGTTCACAGAAGCCATCCTGCAGTTTCCATTGCCTCCAATCTGGTCTGTTTTGTTCTTCCTGATGTTGCTGATGCTTGGTCTGGGCTCCATGTTTGGCACTTTGGAGGGTGTGATAACCTCTTTGAATGACAGCAAGATGATCAGAGTCAAGAAACCGGTTAGTTGTGCGGTTGCAAAAACCACTTTATCAAAATAAAAAATAAATCTTTCAGGTTATGACTGCCTTTCTGTGTGGGTCCGCTTGTATTATCGGACTGATTTTTTCGACTAAGTCTGGACAGGTGCCTTTTAAATATTTTGACTGAATTGTGGCATATGATCCTTGCCCAAAAACGCCCAGCATTATCTTTTTTCGACGTTTTAGCGTCTGAAACATGCTTAAAGCATGTTTTTAGTTGGCGGTCGACACTTTTTAGCAAAAAAATTTTTTGACCAAAATTTTTTTTGCTTTGGGAGACCAAGGCAATTCAACCTAAAAGGGTACCTGGATACCCTACGATTGCTGAAAGAGATAAATTTGAACGTAGTTTTGTTAACTAGGGCCTACGGCATTAATAAACTCTGGTATGTATACATTTCTATGCATCCAGAGTCACTTTCGAGTGATTTGTGTCTAAGGTATGTGGGTTCGCGCATCTCAACCCCAAGCAACCAAGCAAGCTGCGCCCCCGAAGCGGGCGCAGGGGCTTGGTTAGTTAGAGATGTTTATTTACCTTAGACATAATTCCGAGCTCGACTCTTGATCGAAAATGAAAATAAAGACTTTTTTTGCATAGATCCAGTGACAAAAAAAGTTTTAGAATACCCTGAAAGAGGTGGCTTACCTTAACCCCCAAGGCAAAAACTCAAATTTTGGTTAAAAGTTTTATTGCCAAAAATTGTCGACCCCCGCCTGAAAACATGTTTTAAGCATGTTTCAGTAGCTGAAACGTCGAAAAAAGATGATTCTGTGAGTTTTTGGGCAAGGACCATGTACACCATCCGGCCAACATTTTGTCCTTGTATAGAAGTAAGCAATATATTTTTAGTATTGGGTCTCTCTGTTCGATCATTTTGCTGGCACATATGCGTAAGTTATTTTGTTGGATCCTGGTCGTCAGTAATATATTATATGTTTCTAGTCTGATGGGTGTTGCGTTCTTTGAAATCGTGGCTGTGATCTATGTGTATGGATTTCGTCGTTTCTGCAGAGACTTGGAGTATATGACTGGCGAGAAGATTGGCAACTACTGGCTGATTACTTGGAGATTTATCTCTCCCACTATTATGTTGGTTTATAAAAAATTTTTACACATGCTTTTTGTTTTTACAGCAAACATTTTTAGGCTTGTTTTGTTCACCTGCTCTGTGTTCAAGTCATTCACTAGCACTCCACAATACCTGGCCTACAACTCCGAGACTGTAAGTAGCGGCTTCAATGGGTTTAATATCTTTGATTTACAAATGTTAAAAAGCATGAAAGTGTGTGAAAAGATCAGACGACAGTGATTTATTGAATTTTTTTGAGAAAACCAGTAAACTAGCTTTTTGTCTTAACCCTAACCCTGACTTATTTTCAGACCCACCAGCACAAAGTGGACTACCCCACCTGGGCGTTGTTCATAGCTGGAGGACTGGTTGTACTAGCCATGTCTCCAGTGCCCTTCGTCTATTTTGTTCGCAAATTCAAGATCTGGACTGCTGAGGGAGACATTCCGGCTGTGAGTTGTTATAAAAACTGTGGTTGGCTTCCTTTTTCTATAATTTAACCAGCTTTATTCTTTCTATTTAAACATTTCTGAGTAAATCACCTGAATGATGCAAAATAGTAGTGCTTGTGTTCGAGATTTGTTAAAAACTCAAAAAATTGAATAAAAGCGTGGTGTGTTGTGGTGCTCTAAATTATATCGTAAATTTGTGCTCGTGTTTCTGATTTTTTCTTTTTTTGTTAAAAAAAGTGTTGAAAATTCTCTAAAATTACTTATAGGCGAACAAATTCACTAGTATTTTGTGTCGTGGCGGTTGGCCGAAAATTGAGATTAAGGTTGGTTGAATCAACCAAGAAAGACAACTTTTGTTGAAAATATTTTTTGGCTTCACGAAAATTACATGAAAATTAACTATTTTAGGCCTCAAATGTCTTGGATCTACGCCTAGCACCACTTACATGCTTAAAAGTCAGATGTCGTTCAATAGAATGGTGGAGTCCAATGCTTCTGAGATCCAAAACATTGGTCTGAGTGTGAGGAATGACCAGTCAAAAAGTAATGGAGTGAATACGAGTAAGGGTGGTGTTTCCAAAAACACAGGTGTTGCTCAGCAGAAAGGTCTAGTTTCTAGCAATAAGGTGAGTATTGAAATGTTTTGCAATTTCAATTATAACAATTACGGTTGCTAGCAATTAATTTAAAAAGGGTATTCTAATTGACTTATTACTGGTGTCACTCAACTTCTTTCAAGCCCTTTTTTGAAATTTTGTCATTTTTTGGTTAGTTAGAACTCTGTATGAGTCTTAACATATTTTATGCTGTATTGGATAAATTGATTCGAAGAATGTAGAAATTTAGGTGTTTGGAAAAATTAGTAAAAATAAACAAAAGTTACTTTTATAAATCTCTAAATATCTACATTTCGGTAATTATTCAATAAAGGCTGAGATCTTAGGCTACGCGATAGTGTAAAATATTTAGAAAATAAATGCAAACATAAAGAAATAAAATTATATATCTGATTGGGGGGAATTTTTCAGCGAATTAGGGGGTCTTTTTCAGTAATTAGAGATGATTTTTCAGTGAATTAGGGGCCACTTTTCAGTCATTAGGTGGCAAAATTAAAAACAACCCAAAAAAAATCTAATAAATTTTTCTGTTACTTTAAGCCTTCACAACCAGTATAAATTTTGATTTAGGACAAAAGCAGTAGTGAGAACATAAACTCGACTGCCCTAGCTCCCATCAAAGAGAATGTGCCTACAAAAGAGATCAAAACAGTGTTCAAACCAGAAATCGCAGGAAATTGTCTACAGAAAAGTAGTAAATGGACCAACAACCAACCAACAATGCAGCAATATTCTATTTTTGATCTATAAACATATATATACGAGGTTGTCCCTTCCCCCAACATTTATTCACAACCTGCAGCTAAGCAATTAGTTTTATCCCGTTCTTTCCTCTGGCACTAATAATTTGTAAAATTAGCAACTATATTCCTACTAATTTGTTTGTAATTGTTTTTGTTGTTGACCTACTAGTAACTGAGACGAATCTGGACGGGTGACAGTATTGTTGTTGATGTATTTGTGTGCAATGTAGTTTTAAAGCGTAAAACAAACTTTAGTTCCGTCTCCAGCTCCTATTCTTCCGATGAAAATTCCTAATTTACCGGTTTTTTATATATGTGCATGAAATGTTAATCCTCTGTGAAACTATCTTTTTATAGCCAAACTTGTTATTTTGAAATTTATTGATGTTTAAAGCAATGTAATAGTAGCACAGTCGACTGTTTATATAATGCACACATTTGAAATTCAACCTCGTCCATGATACAGAAATTTTTCGGTAATATTTAATTTTGCCCCTTAATTCGCTGAAAAAAGCCCCCTCATTTTAAATTAAATTTTTTATTAATTTTTACATTTGTTTTTTTTCTAAAATTTTTTCACTATCATGTAGCTCAAGATCTCAGCTTTCAATCGAGCTATGAAAATCCACTGAATCATTTGGAGAATGTGGAAATTTAGAAGTTTGAAAAAATGTTGGAAAAACAAAAGTTGCTTTATTTCTAACACCTAAATCTGTACATTTCCGTGGTTATTCAATAATAATTGATAGCTCGTTAAAAAGCTGAGATCTTGGACTACACTATAGTCAAAAAAATTTTGAAAAATAAACTCAAAAATAAAAAGGAAACTGTAAATTTCTGATTAGGGGCATTTTCAGTAATTAGGGGGAAAAATTAAATACCAGCCAATTTTTTCACCTCTATTTTCTGTTATAGTTGGCAAGTTTAGTTGCGAAAATAGCAAGAACTCCGACTTCACTAGTCGTTTCCGTGAATAAAAACAAAAACAGCTATCAAAACATTCGAAAAATCGACAAACAAATTAGTTGGACTTTAGGTGGAGTCAAACATGAGGTGAGTGCACATTATTGAGAGTCGACTGTGCTAGATAAAATAATTCACACATGTAGAAGGTCAATCTGGTTGAAGCTTCTTTCCAGTTTGCTCAAATCTGATGGTTTAGCTTAGATAGCTTGCAAGTTATTGACAAAAATTCGACAACGTAATCACCCCACTAAACACAAATCTCTCTGACGAGAAATATCCTTTCTTTTGGTGAATCATCATTAGAATTGGGCATATCATATCGGACAGATTTTGCTTTGGAAGACTTTCATTGGTGAGATTATCGCATCTTAAAAATAACACTAATAAAAATTTTTGCAATAAAACTAAAAAAAAATATTTTTTTTAAAATTTTCACTGGGCTCAGTAAAATTGTTTGTAACTTGCAAGATAATAAATACAATTTTTTTCTTAATTAGAGTTCTTTTTAAACCACTAAAATGTGTTTATATTAAATTTGCAATCTGATTTTCGTAAGCAACTTGTTTTTGATGTCGTACTGTTCATGCCTTGCAACTAAATGAATGATGGTTTGTTGTTGAAGTGATTATTATATAATTATGTTCAGCTGTAAATATAAATGCGAAATGTTATTTCAAGGAAATAAAGTTCTATCAACATAATCACACAATTTGAAAAATTGAAAAGATGAGTTGTTTTACAGGGTCCTCCAAAATCGTCACACTTTTTGTTTCGCTAGCATATTTTTGAATTTGCTGTATCATAAAAAAATATTCTTACCCAAGAGACATAACACAAGAATGCCCTATCGTAAGTTCTGCCTTTCATAGGAAAAGTTTTCTTCTTGCTCTCTCTCACTCGAGCTAAATCATGAGCGAAACTTGTATTATGGTGTGCTTAGCAGCTTATATCAGCAATTTTCAAATTCGGCGCCACTTGCATTGAACGAACCGAGGGCTGAAAAAAGGAAAAAAAGAAAGAAGATACCTAAGGCTAAAGTATTTTGTTAATTAGGTACAGGTTATCGGTGAAAAGCTCCATGCTTGAAGTCAATAATATCTTTATATAGTATTTGGACTGTGTCTGTACGGATTTTGAATTCCCGCCAAATATTTTTTCCGCTATTTTGGCCTTTTTACCCCAAATTTTGGCGGTGGTCGAGTCCGTACTTTCAAAAGCGATTACAGCAACTCATAAGCTATCGAATGAGCCTAAACTTGCCCTGGTGGGGTGCGGCCGTTGTGGCTGTTGCCCGATTACATGCACCAAATCAGAGGCTTTTAGCCTACTTTTGGCTATATTTGAATTCCTCTCGAGACCAAGCGGTAATACTTGGTGTCTAATTCATTGTCAAGTCATTTGTTGTGTCTCATAATTCATTGTTTGAATTTTTGGGTGCAGAATAATTTTGCTGTTATTTGTGGTTTTGTGGATGGTGCTTGAATTTTCCTCTCACTATTTATGACTTATTTTTAGGAAATTCGGTGGTCGTCTCTATTCAGTGCCTCCAATTGGTCGTCTACATAAAGTGCTTTCAAGTGGTTGTCTACAAGCTGTGCCTCTAAGTGGTCGTCTACAACAGTGCCTCAAGTGGTTGTCTACATGCAGTGCTTCAAGTAATCGTCTACATGCAGTGCCTTTCAGGTAGTCGTCTTTATACAGTGCCTTCAAATGGTCGTTTACATACAGTGCCTTCAGGTGGTCGTCTTTTACAGTGCCTCTAAATTTTATTATTTGTGATTATGCGTACGTTTGTGGTCAATAAATTGGTTGGTGCAGATTCGCCCTTTTTAGAAGGTTCCATTGGTGTTAGGTATCAAGTGGTCTTTCATCAACTCCGGCATCAAGTTCCAAAGTACGCTTTTATTTGCTGTTAATTTAATATGGTTTATCTATTTCTTATCAGGATTCAAGTTCCCTCGCTCTGAAGTGATCGTTGCCTAAGGTTGTCGTCTACATCTTATGCCTACAAGTGGTCGTCTGCATACAGTGCGCCTCCAAGTGGTCGGCTACATACAGTGCGCCTCAAGTGGTCGTTTACATGCAGTGCTTCAAGTGGTTGTCTACAACAGTGCCTCAAGTGGTTGTCTACATCCAGTGCGCCTACAAGTGGTCATCTACATTCAGTGCGCCTTCAAGTGGTCGACTACATGCAGTGCTCTAAGTGGTCGACTACATGCAGTGCCTCAAAGTGGTCGTCTACATGCAGTGCCTCCAAGTGGCCGTTCTACAAGTTCTGAAATTAAATTTAAGACAGGCGCCAGAGGCGCCAGTTAAGCTATAAGCAGTGCCTCTAAGTGTCGTAGAACAGTGCCTCAAGTGGTCGAGAGAATAACGCCATTATCGGCCTTAGATGTAGTATTGTCGTTCTTTTCTCTCAAAATATAAGTTTTAAAAAAGGCGCCAGAGGCGCCAGTCAAGCTAGTTTCTCGAGATATTTTCGCAGGGGCATGATCCAAGGTTGCGTGACAACGCCCCAGAGTTAGTTTTTTTGAGCCCTCTTCGGGCGGCAGGGGGCTTGAGAGCAGTGCAGGGAACTCGTCCTCGTCTTTCGTCCTCGTACTCTTCCTCGTCTTCGTACTACGAGGACGAGTACGAGCAGCTCAAAAAACGAGGTACGAGGATGAAGACGAAGTACGAGGGTCAAAAAATTACAAGTACGAGGACGTGGACGAAGGGGCAAGGACGAGGACGGAAGACGAAGGGTAAAGACGACTCGTCCTTGCTCAAACTTTCTTAATACAAATCTTTTTTTTACCCAAAAGTTATTTTTAGGAACAATTCGATTATTTGAACAAATTTTTCAAGGAACAGTTTCGATGTTTTTAAAGGACCATAAAACTTGAAAAGCACAGCAATTTGTGCAATTCGAAGTCTCGCGGGACCCAGGCACGTATCCAGGGGGGGGGCGACTAACCGGGCTTTAGCCCCCCCCCCCCCCCCCTGAAATTTTTTATTCCCTTCTAAAAACACCATAAAAGTCGAAAAAGGTGTAGGTAAAATGACATTCTGGAGGCTTATTCGAAAAGATTATTGACATAATTAGGGTGGAAATTCGAAATTTCCAAATTGCTGTGCTTATCAAGTTTCATGGTCCTTTAATCAAGCATTTGCTTTTTTCTCTTTTCTAGCTTTCTGACTAGTTATTTGAGGTGATCATCAACAATGCGTTGATTTTTTTCATCGTCGTCTTAAAAAAGAGGATCCCCTGTTTTGCCAAGCAAAGCCAGAAATTTGATACCTAGCCTTTTTAGAGATCTCACTTCACAATAGGCGAAAGAATTCGCAATAAACTGATATTTTTTTCAGTTTTTTCAATGAAAAAGTCAAATCTTGAAATAACTTTGAGGAAATCGCAATCTGTTGTCATTTAATAACATAAATGTATTTATTTTAATAAAAAATTTTTTAATAAAAATTTTTTTTTCGCTTTTTAGTATAAAATACGAGCAAAGTAGAGAGAAAACACAAAGGACGAAAAAAAGACGAGGACGAAGACGAGTACGAGTGAATTTTAGCCTCGTACTACGAGGACAAAGACGAGTACGAGCGATTTGAAAAAGTTGGTACGAGGACGAGTACTAAGTACGAGTCCCGAAAATTTTTCTTACGAAGTACGAGGACGAGAAAATTGAAAAATCCCTGCACTGCTTGAGAGTTAGTGATGCGCGCACTAACTTACCTTGAACATGATTCCGAGCAAGACTCTTGATAATAAATGCATTAGAGACTCTTTTTTCGCTCACTCCCATGTTGAAAAAGATGGTAAAACAGGCGAAAAGTTAAAATTTCAAAATACCCAAAATTCAATTTTTTTCATTGACCAGAACTCAAAAATAATGTCTTTTTCGAACTCCTGAGGCGATTTCGAGTCGATATGGATGTTTAAAACACTGTTAAAAACAGATGATTGGGTGGGGGTATATGCAAGTTGCGTCAAATTTTCAATATTGCTCCGAGCAAGAGCAGGAGAGCTTTTTAGGTCGGAGCAGGAGCAATTTTTAGTCTTATAATACTATTTCTTGAAATATGCACTTTTAAAGACCCTATTTGGCCAGGGACAGGGTTGGCCGGCCCCGGGCAGAAAGACTTTCAGTGGAGCCGCCAAAAGTACGGCCCGTGCATATGCCTGCTGTCCAGTACTCAAAATTTTGTGAATATTCTTATCAAAAAGATTCATCTGTATCACTGTTAAAATGCAAAAGCTTCACAAATTGCATTTTTTTATCATGAAAAATGATTTTTCAGTGGCTACTTACTTGGTGGAACGCCTCTTTAATGGTCGATTGCCGTTCACGACAACGATTGTCCCCCGCCAATTCGAAAATTTTCTCCTGATCATTGGACTTCTATAAGGATTTTTCAGCTTGGTTTCTAAAAAGACAAGACCTAGAATTTAATTGTAGGTATGGCTTTGTTAGAAATCAAGTTGAAAAATCTGTACAGAAGTTCAATGATCAGGAGAAAAATTTTAAATTGGCGGGGACAATTTATATGACCATGGTCCTTTAAGGGCACGCCTTTTAAAAGGGGAACGACTCTCAAAAGGTGCAAGCTTTTTTAAAGGACCACGCCTTTTTAAAGGGGCACGCCCCGTAAAGACTTATACAAATAAGGACGATAGTTTAGTTTCATATTTTCAGTTTTTGTTTTTTCGTTATGATGCCAAAAAAATTGTGTATCATCTGGAACGTCTTGTTTGCAAATCGGTACATCGTCTTCTAAAAATTGAAAGAAGCAATATCACTAATTCTGTTGGCAAAATACTTAAGCTTTGCTTTATCAAATTTTTGTAAGTATCCGTTTGCAGTTGTTAATTCTTGCTCAATTTGTTGTAGTAATTGAACGTTTTTTAATTCCTTTGTATTCTCCACTGTCAATTCCTCTGTTTTGTCTTTTATTATTTGTTCTGATCTCCATTTTATTTCGTCTTTTACAGCTTTTGGAGTGCTTTCATCGGTTATATCTACTCGCTGGATTGTGCCATTGGGTAGATCCACCTCAATATACTTTCGTTGACAAGCACTTAAAATTGAAAAATTTATTGAAAAACTGTTTAATTTGAAAAAGGCTCTTAATTGGTAGAATTTTGTAAGTATTTTTACCAAGTAACAACCTTTTTCAGTCATATAATACTAGAAATATATTTTTAATATTATTTACTTATTGGGTTCGGGGCGGTTTTTTTTAACCCATCTGAGAATAGTGTTTAGAAGTAATTTTCTGTAATTATGGTCCACCGGTTGTATAAAAATGTTGTAGAAATTTGTTTTTTGATGGAACTCATGGGAAGAAATTGAAAAACGGCACTATGTGGTGGTTAGCTGCCCTTCTGAACCAAGCAAGTCATGATTTTTACACGTGCAACTTCAAAGAGGTGGAATCGTCAATTTTTTGTTGCTTGTATTGATTCATGAAGCGAAAGAAAGCGCAGATAATTTTCTTTCCAATGACAAATCATTGAGGCATTTATCACAGAAGTATGTAAAAGTTCTAGTTCATAAAAACAACTATGTCATTTTTCGAAAAGCTTATTGATACCTAAATATGCAATAAAAAGTGTAAAAAGTCATGTATTTAGTTATCAATACATTTGACAGATCAAGAAAAACTTCACCAGAAAGTGCTCAGAAATATAATAATAACACGCTTTTAGTGTGTATAGAAAGGTTTTCAAAATAGCTAAAAACCTGAAACTTTTACTTTTCTAAGAAAAAGCTAAATTTTCGAGACCGATTCATGTTTAGCATAAATTTTAGGTCAATTTGCTTAGGAAATCGCTGTTGAACCTTGAAAATTGCTGTGAAATTGCAAATTTCGTTCAAGACAACAAATAATCAAATCTTAAACTTTCGGAAATTCAAATATTTATTGTCTTGAGCGGAAATCAAAATTTGACAGCAATTTTCAAGGTTCAAGAGCAGTTTTATAAGCAAAACGACCATGCTAAACACGAATTTGCTTTCGAAAATACAGGTTGTACTTCGAAGCGCTTTCGCAGCTGACCGCCACATAATACCGTCTTTTGAATTTTTTTCACTATCGTGTTCAGCCTGAAATTCTCCACTAGAATATACTCTTAGAATACTCCAGCTTTCCAGTGTTAATACAAATTTCAGCATAATTTTTGTATATTTTTTAGGTTAGTATGTAATTCTGCCCTTTAATTACTGAAAAACACTTCCTTATTTGAAATGTTCACTTATCTTCAAGTTTTGTTCTAGATATTGGACCCTCTACTACTGTCATTTTTCCAAAATCTGGGAGCATTTTTCAGAAAGTAGAGCGGCAGAATTAAATATAACCCATTTTATGTGTTCTCATACTAATATAAATTTTTTAAACAACTTACATTTGGATAAAAAAACTGGATAGCAAAAAAACTGGCAAGTATAGAGAATGCATAGTTAGCCTTAAAAATATGTGAAAAAAATTCAAAAAATAATTTACACAGAACTTCAATATGAAACACTACTCGTGAAAGAAGACTGACAAAAAATCTTTAAAAACAAGCTTATATATCATAATATTTGCGTACGCGCACACTGACAGGTGGCACAGTTCGAGTTTTTTGACTCAGTACTTGCGTGAAATGACGTTTTAAGCAAAACATCATGCGCGCATGTTTACTTGCCACATATAGTTCCCCATTCAAAATAAAAATTTGCCTAGGTCCACCCTGTTGATTTTTTCAAATTCAAATAAAGTGCTTGGACAGGGGTTGGTGTATGGCAGAAAATTTAGATGATGCGCGCATGCTTGCAACAAGATAACTGTGCGCGTCTAACTATCTAACAATCTCAATTGCCAGCGTTTTGTTAGATTTCAAAATAAAAAAGAGTGTGTCCTTTTATTTCACAGGTGCTCGTCATGCATGCCAGAGTAAAGAGGAAGGGCTTCAATCTCAAAATTAAAAAAAATCACATTGTAACTGCCTTGGTTCTGGTAAACAATCAGGTACCAAAATATGCCTTGGTCCCACTGTTGTTTTTTTGCGAAAAACAGTTTGGTCTCCCCTGTTTATTATGGTTATTGTACCACTGTGATTATGCTTATTATGGTTAAGATGATCACCTTAAAAAGAACATGAGGACCAAGGTATATTTTGAAACCTGATTGTTTACTAGTGACCTGCCTTTTAAGAAAAAGGCTCAAATGCAAAACACTCCTCAAATTAAGTGTTAATATCCTCAAATTTTTAAAACTCGTTGTTCTTGCGAAACTTTCAACAGTTTTATTTATTTTTTGGTAACAGCATGTATCCCTGCGATTCTAGTTTCTGATGACATATAAACTAGCTCCAATAGATATTAAAAAATTCGCTATAAGTGTCGAACTTTGCTATGTAAAACCTTGTGACGGAAAGCTGTACCACTGCGACATGCAAACACGTCTAAAACCCAAAATGCGCATTTTCGGATCATTTGAAGAGCCGTGGCAAAGAAGAAATTAGAAAAAATAGATTTGAAAAAGCCGCCTTTTGAGGTGACTCTGCTTATTTTCACCCAGACAAATTAAGACGTGCGTGTACCTCTTTGCACCAATATGTCTTATATCAGGTTTTCAGCATTCGTAATATCCCTAAAATTTTCTGGTTGACATTCCAAACATGGAACTAGGTATTTCTTCCACAGAACTGTGGACATATGGATGTATAGGCACACTATTCTCCATTTGTGTTATTTTCCCGCCTCAGGAATTCGGGTCTGCTGGTTTCACTATTCCAAAGATATTTTACTTTTTGCTGGGAGATGAGCGATTTAATTTTGTGGAATTTCACCTCAGGTAGCTACTGTTTATCTATTACATTTATTTAAATTAAAAATTTATATCTAGGCGAACCATTTTGACTGTTTTTATTCATTCTTGCCTGCCTTTTTGTAAATTTTTAATATAAAACATATTTTTCTAATGTTTTCATTGTTGTAAAATTCAGTTTTCTGTGTGGTCTTAGAATGGGCTGTTCCACAGAGGATATTTTCTTTCAATCCTGTGACTTTAATCCAATATTTTGCGGCCTTATCAATCTTGACATCAATTGGTGGAAATATTTTTTGATATTTTTTCATATGATCTCATTAATTGTGTTGCAGGGTTTGCAACTTTCCTATTTTTAATGTTTTCAAGAAGCTGGGAGAACCATTATATTGTGAGATATTTGAAAAATTAAACCCAGACTGGAGAACTTTGGCCAATCAAATCAATGATCAAATGAGGGAACCTCTCATATTTTCTATTAACTACACAGGTAAGCGATTCTTAGAAATTTTTGCCTGCCCGGATTTAAATAATAGCTATGAAAGGAAATACCGTATCTGATTAAACGGCATGCCGGCTATTTTCAAACCCCCGAAATCGCGAAAATTACTGGTCGATATCGAGATTTTCGGGTGAAAATTCAAAATTGAAAAGTGGAATCGGTAGGGCTCGAAGGAGTTAAGAAAACGCAATAAACAGCGATGTAAAAATTTTGCTCTGGCCGAGATACAGACCCTCAAAGTAGGGAGTGCCGGTTTATTAGAGATAGAGACTGTCGTTGAATTAGAGAAAATACGGTACAATAAATGTATTTTTAGCCTACTCCAAGGTAATGGTGACCAGTGAATGGCTGATCAGAATCAGCAACTACAATGTCCTCTTCGCACAGATATCTGACTCTAGATTTTTTGTCGTCAACTCCAATGACCATCCAGTAATACAGCTTTGTAATCAACAAATAAAAATCCGGCGCTACTCGGTTTTAACCTCCCCCTAATATTTTTAGGCTTCTTAGGCTTTGAGCTCTAGGCCTTAGGCTGCGGGAGAACTCGTACTAAAATCAATATTTTTCAAAAAAATTCCCGAGTAGCTTTCGGGCGAGGGGGGAGGTATTAACGAGTAGCGTCAAAAATCCTTATTGACTAATGTTTACTGTTTTAGTACCTTTCTAACGAGATGAACGGTATTCAACTGATTGATATAAGGGTAGAAAGCATAAGTGGTGTCTTCAAACCTTTCTTTATTAGGTAGATTATACCATTTCTTTTTCGTGTTTTCAATCATTACTTCAGAGTGAACTCTCAAGAAATGCTGGACAATCTGAGAGATACTCTTGGTCGTCCGATAGAAATTTCAGAATCTCTAACCCTAGCCCAACCCCTGCACGACCGTTTTGTAGTAGAGTTCGTGAAGTTGGTCAAGTCTAATCCGAAGTATAAATGCGAAAATAAAGAGGTTAGCTTTTTAGTATTAAAAAAAAACTATTCTGCTTATTTAGAGCCTGGACCCTTGTTTAGGGTGTTCCTCAACAACATCTGAAGTGAAGATCAACAAAACTTGTGTCGATTCCCTTATTCTTGCCGCAGATGAAGGTGAAAGAAGATGCCAAAGCTGTAGCTGCCGACCAATGTGGTGGGGTTTTTTATAATATTAGGTTCTGTGGAAAATAGAAATGGTAACAAACAATATATTGGCATTGGGATATTGGAGTATTGGGTCAAATAAAGTCGTTAATATTGGTATTGGAATACTGGTTGGTGTGTTTCGAAAATAGTGTTCTTGCTATTGGGTTCGACAAAGATATTGGGTGCTAAATTATCAACTGCTTCCAGTAAAAATTTCACATTTTCACTCATATTTTTGCATAATAGATAACATTATTATTTTTTGATTCTTTTAAATTCCGTCTATTTGAAGAAAAAAAATTAACGAAAAAACTTTTCTGTACCCAAAAGATTTTAGTGAGAATGAAACTAATCTCAGAAGTTCTGACTCAGAAATTATTTTGACAGATATCGACGGAATCAAGTTTTCTTTGCCACAATTCTGAAACACCATAACAAAATTGGCCCTATCGCTTGATGTGAGCGTTTTTTTGCCTCGGTCCCTCTGTTGCCCCAAAATCTTTTAGGCTTGAATTAACCAAGGCTAGGCCATCGTGTGTTAGGACGGACTTAACATAATGGTGTTAGATTTATAGCATTAAAGAACCGAGAACCAAGTTTTCCTACACGTCAAGCCGAAAAATCATTTCCAGTGTGTTGCTAAATTGAGATTTGACTAAATGAGGTACTGCCTTCTTAATGTTTTCGTGAAGAAATGAACTTTTGAAAAAATAATAATATTGGGCAATATATTGGGGTCCACAACTCTGAAATTTTGGTATTGGGTCTGGAGAAAGCCAAAAAATATTGGTATTGGGTAAAGGCAAATGCACATCTCTAGTCAAAAATACGAGGAAATTTGACTTATTTGTGCAAAAACAATATAATTTCAAAAATTAAGGTATTAATATAACAATTGAAAAATGTGACAAAACATAGCAGGGGGAACCAAGCCGAAATTCCGCGTATTTTTGACTCAACCAAATTGTTACATAAGCCAAGATATAAATGAGAACATAATTTTTTCGACCTTTTTTCTTAGAAATGAAAACTAAACCACATTTTTTAAAGGTGTGCTAGATGCATGGGAAGGATATTTGCGTCCAAACAAAACCAACAGACCCCGGAAATATGGATGGCTGGAAGAGCACCCTGTCCAACGTAAGTTCATTTAACTATATTCTCAGCCTTTCAATGAAATCGTATTTATTGAAGGACCATGGTTTTTGCGCGCAGTGTCATGTCTAAAATTTTAATTGGCGGGGACACTTCTCTTTCGTCTCTCATTGTACTCTTTCGAGTCATCCGACATTACTCAAAAGAGCACAGTGGCAGACGAAACAGAACTGTCCCCCGCCAATTCAAATTTCGCACATGCCGCTGCGCGCAAAAGCCATAGTCTTTTAAAGGACCATGTTCACGCGCTCTAGATTGTTCCCCCGCCAATTCAAAATTTTTCGCTAGTCGTTGGATTTAAGCAAGAATTTTTCATTGGGTTTCTAGCAACACTGAACCTGGATTTTAATTCGGTAGATGAACTGGTTTGTTAGAAACCAAATTGGTGCGTAGACGTTTAGGGGTTGGCGGACAAATGTCCCAAAAACCCCTAAATGTCACACCATAACGCCAAGCTTTTTTTATCATTACTTTGAGGATGTTCGGATGTGTTTTTCTGTCCTAAGCCTAAAGCCTAATCCTAAGCCTAAGTCTAAGCATAAAAAACATCTAAAAAAAGCTTGGCGTTATGGTGTGACGTTTAGGGGTTTTTGGACATTTGTCCCGCCAACCCCTAAACGTCCCTGGTCCAACCAAATTATAAAATTTGAACAGAAGATCAATGACTAGAAAATCGACTTTTGAATTGACGGAGAACAGTTTAGAACGCGTGAAATGACTCTTTAATTTGGATATAATTGCAGATGTAGAGCAACTTTTTGTGCACTGGATGTTTGCTTCTTGGAATAGAAACAAACAAATATGTATTATTGTACCGCTATATAAAATTTTGTACCACTTTGTATTGTAAATAGATAAATATAAATACAGAATATTTCGTTAAATAAAGCGTTATTTGGTTCTTTTTCGACTTTGTCGTTTCCTCTTTTTATTAGTTCTTATTAAGCTTCGGACGTCGAAAATAATGATATTAAAATCTCAAAAAATTGTGAAGAACAAATCTATAATAAATCAAATCTACAAGCAAATCTAACTAATAGACAGAACTTTAACATGCAAAAATTAACAACCTGTTTTTTCACTTCCCTTTTTTCGGAAACCGGACAAAAGCCTTTTTAAGGGCTTTTGTCGCCCGGACAAAAGGTTTCTTAGCCCACTTTTTGATTGCGCATCGAGCTGATTTTTTCAGGATCAGTGAGACTAGCCGAAAAAACTGATCTTTAAAAAATCAGCTCGATGCACAATTAAAAAGTGGGCTAACAACAGAGCCCTTAAGAGGGGCTTTTGTCTGGTTGCCGTTTTTTCACAACAAACAATAGAAAAAAAAACATTATAGAGATTCAAGTTCCAATGTAACGACACCGCCATAAAAGCTACACCTCTTTGTGACCAGTTTCGTAACACAGGGTGTTTCAAAAAATTATGCCTTTTTCAAATGGTCATAACTTTTTTAGGACTTTTTTCAAAATTCTGTTTATACAAACAGACTTTTCTCGCCGACAATATTTTTTTGGGGAAGCTTTGGCCCTCCCCTTCCCTGAATTTTTTTTCTGGATACGCATTTGCTTGTAACTAAGATTCAGGGCTACCAGATGAGCTATTAATAAAGCAGATGTTGTTTGAAATTTTAACACGGGAAGCCCTGGTGCGCTCAATTGCGACTACGGGTAGAACAGAATGCGCTGAACACGATGGTGCGGGTCATTTTCCCTTCATATATTGACCAAGTTGGTGAAATCCGCTCCGGAACGCAACAAATCGTTCATGGTCAAAATGAAGCTGGATATCTACAGGTTTTGAGTGGTGCTCTATTATTGTCAAACTACACCTTGGCAAATAATATACCGAAATGACCGCAAGGAATTCAGCTTTCTAATAGTATCAAACAAAAGCTGTTTTTCTTTGCAAAGTTAAGATAAATTACGGATTGTTTGTCAGAATATAAATTTTTAAAATTCTCTAGCCTAACTTTCTATGTGCCATAACTTTCTACACATTCAACTTTCCTTGGCGATTTTTTCAGCATCTTGTAGAAAAATCATTAGGCTACAAAATAAGTTTAAAATTACTACAAGATTTTGTGCAAAATTTCGAAAAAACCTTGATTAGAATGATAAAATTGCAAATTTTTGTTACTGATTTTTTTAAATACTTGTTTGAATTAGCGCAATTTTTTCCACTAATGAGCGCTGGTGCTCTTTTTGGTGACATCGAGTAGAAAAAAAGTGTGCTGAGCAAAATGGTGCCAGTCCTTTTTGCTTCAATGTCGGATAAAGTTGGAGAAAAGTGGTTTGGAAGGTAATACTAAGTACGTGGTCAAAATTTAGCCGAATGCACTCAGGTTTTTAAATGGTGCGACAAGATTTTTATCCTGCTCATAGGCTTATTGTGTAACATGTTGATTGTGGTTTTGCAAGCTTTTTTAAAAATTATATGTAGAAATTTTTAATTGATCTTGTAGCCAGTTAATTTTTCTACAAAAAAAACTAAAAAATCAGTACTAAGATGTAGAGTATACAAAAGTAACCGCAAGTATAAACTAAAATTTAAAATTTGACAAATCCTTACCATGGCAAACAATGGGTGATTTATCTCAGCTTTACAAACAAAAAGAGCATGTCTTTTTAATGGGTTGAAAGCGCAGTTCCTGCCGGTCATTTTAATACCATATAAGCCTATGAGCAGGATAAAAATCTTGTCGCACCATTTAAAAACCTGAGTGCATTCGGCTAAATTTTGACCACGTACTTAGTATTACCTTCCAAACCACTTTTCTCCAACTTTATCCGACATTGAAGCAAAAAGGACTGGCACCATTTTGCTCAGCACACTTTTTTTCTACTCGATGTCACCAAAAAGAGCACCAGCGCTCATTAGTGAAAAAATTGCGCTAATTCAAACAAGTATTTAAAAAATCAGTAACAAAAATTTGCAATTTTATCATTCTAATCAAGGTTTTTTTCGAAATTTTGCACAAAATCTTGTAGTAATTTTAAACTTATTTTGTAGCCTAATGATTTTTCTACAAGATGCTGAAAAAATCGCCAAGGAAAGTTGAATGTGTAGAAAGTTATGGCACATAGAAAGTTAGGCTAGAGAATTTTAAAAATTTGTATTCTGACAAACAATCCGTAATTTATCTTAACTTTGCAAAGGTACTATTGTAAATATTTTAAGAGTAAATATTGATTGAATATTGTAAATTGAATATTGCGATGTAATTAAATACCATTGCCTACCCTGAACCTATCTTATAATTATTATAAAAGGTAAAAATTTGTGAAAATCGATCGATCAATCTAAGAGTCCCGCTTAAAGAACCATGGTTTTTGAACGCAGCGACATTTCCAAAATTCGAATTGGCGGGGACACTTTTTATGATTGAGACCAATAAAATTTGAATGTGAATTATTTTTTTATTTGCATTGAAAATTTAAATTCTATTTCTTAGTTCAGTTTAAATTATAATCTCATATAAGTAGTTATGGTGCAGTGAAAGTAGCATAAGTCGTCCGAACTGGCAATGTTAAGCAACGTTGGGCTCGACAAGTGAATGATTCTATATTTTGATAAAATTTTAAATGCAAACAAAAAATAATTTGAAAAATAATTGTTGGATATTTTCAGAGTAAAAAAGTGTCCTCGCAAATTCAAAATTTGAAGATGCCGCTGCGTTCAAAAACCATTGTCCTTTAAAGGCCATGTTCACGCCTTTTGAATTAGAATTTCCTGAGCCCAATAGTACACATTGGTTTTGGCAGGGCTTAAATAGATAGAGTCCAAATAGATCTGCAGATCTTGCTATCACTAAGCCGACGCGCGCAGGCCTTAAGAAAGAATCTTGGTCAAATTTGGAATAAAAAATAAGCGAACCAGACATTAAGCACTGATTTAATGAATCTTGCAGGCATTTTTTATAGAGCTCAGAAACTTCAGCAAGACAAAAGTTTAAGACCACCTGGAGTTTAAAAAATCGTGAGACTCTCCTTATGAACCATGGGATATCATTAGTTAGTGCGTTGAAATCGGGGTCATGATCATCACTAAGAGTCTAGTCTCCAGGAATGTTGAGCTAGCCATATTTGACTTCATTGAAGTATATTTCTGTTTTTAACATTCTGCAAAAAAATGTTGCCATTTTTTTAAACCATTCATTAATAAGCTTTTGGAAATAGGCAATGTGTTTAATTCGTACATTTTAAATTTGAATAATTATTTAAAGCAAATATAATTTTGTATTATGAAAAAACACACATTTTTTATAAATTTACTTTTACTTAAAAATCACGCTAAGCATTATTGAAGGAGGGTTGAAAGCTGTTAAGGAAATAGTCTCGACACGAAAAGATAAACAAAATTTTGTGCTTTTTAAGTGTGGTTTGAGAGCCAAATTTTGTGCACAACTCGGTGTTGTAATATTAGACAAACTTGTGCTGAATTAAAAGTTGGATTAGCATCATTAATATCAGAATTTCTGCATTCTTTCAAAAAATGCCCTAAAAATCTATATGCAATAGAAGACTAATCAACCTTTTTCGCTGTTTTTTCCTTTTCCATTTCGATTTTCAGGGCATTTTTTGAATGAATTCAGAAATTCTGATGTTGATGATGTGATCCAACTTTTGATTCTGCACAACTTTGTCTGACATAGCAACACCGAGTTATCGACAAGTATGGGCTCTACAGCCACGTTTAAAAACTTGTATTAATCTTTTTGCGTCGAGACTATATCCTTAAGCTGGATCTAATCTTGTATTAGAGATTGAATGTCAACAATAGATGCGTTGTCTACAATAGATGCGTTTAGCTGTCGCATTGATTTTTATGTCAACTTATTTTAGTATGACCTTGCCCAACACTGTCGATCTGCAAGAAAAACTGCGTCTGGCCGAGGAACGAACCCGAAAGGTAAATAAAATAATTAAAAAGTTACATTGTAGGCGGAGGCAAAATGCTGTATGTTGCAGGAAAACAAGCAGGCTTCTGGTTATTTACTGATTTCAAAAACGAAAAATGAAACTAATATTTAGTAAAATGTGATAATATGCAGTGGCTTGACGATTCCAGTGACGAAGAATCCGAAGAGCAAGGTAGGATATTTAACACTTTGAAATTTTTTATTTAATTTTTCAGATCCTGAGAAAGTGATAGCTGAAGAACTGGCAGTGAAGTGAGCTTATTTTTAAGTTGTTTAAAGTGGTATAAAGCACTCTGAAAAAGCATACCGTGTAACCTCTATTAAACGGGCATGCCCGTTTAATTTCAACCCCTAAAAAATCGAAAAAAAAAATATTTTGATTTTGAAATTTTTGGGTACTTAAAAAATCTAAAAAGTGGAATCAACTAAGATCGAGGTGATCAAGAAAACGCGAAAAACAGATTTGCAAAAATTTTTTTTGCGCTGAGATATAGGTCCTTGAGGGTGCCCGTTTATTAGAGAGGGGCGTTTATTGGAGGGTGTCCGTTTAATAGAGGTTTTACGGTATTCTTATCTAAGGTTCAAGATATTTTTAAAAATCAATTGGTGAAATTGAAATTCTTGCAGTTTTCGACACAGAAACATAAATTTCAGAATGTGAAATTGCTGAAGTGGTTGTCCAAATTTTTCGAACTATTTGTTTTGTTCATAACTTATAGTAGCTCATAACTCATAATAGATCTTTTTCTTGTTCGATAAAAGAGGTGGTGGGAATTTGTTTGACACTTCACCAGTCATTTCACAATAAAAGTTTTAATTTTTGATGAACGGTTAAAGATTTTGGTTGTTTTTAGGAAAAATGGCATAAACATGTTATATTAAACAGGAACAAAGACCCACGGCAGACTTTTTTTAATAACGGAGATTGGTCATAGCAAAGTTTCACGTTCGTTCGGTACTCCCATATGCTTGCTTTGGTATTTTCATGGTAGTGACCAAATCTCAGCGCGTAAAAAAACTATTCATTATTGTTTTTGACATTTTCACACTTTACTTATTCCCTTTTTCAATTGTTGGCTTAGGCTTTTCCAGATCAGCCCTAAACTATTCATATCTTTGGCGTATTAAAAAATAAAGGGACTGCTTGGCCCATTAGAGCAAATCCAGTATGAAAAACTTGATTTTTAGACTTCGAGTGCCCAAAACACCAAGACAATTAGATTATTCAATGTATAGAGCAGCTCAACTGCGTCATGCTGCTCGAAACCCACCGCCCAAAAACATCAAGGAATTCGACGGTGTAGTTACTCAATTCTTTGAAGACACAGGCTTTATTGATTGTAAAATCTATTTTTTGTTGGGTAAGAAAATGTTTTAGTTCTATTTTTACAACACCTGATATTTTAGAGAATGTCTGACTTATGATGCTCCTCTGCCATTCAAGGTTGGAGACAAAGTCCATGTAAAAGCCAAATTACGCAGAGACTTTGATGAAGACGAGCAAATTGATGAGGATGATTGGGTTGCTTACTCTGTACAGTTGATAGAACCTGATAAATAGGTGTTCACCCATTGTTTTTACATTTTACAACGAGTTGTTTGTCTGTTTTTAGTGTTTTTACAATCGCGAACAAAACATTTGGACCGATCCAAAGTTTCGTATATATCTGTTAATGAAATAGTTTTTTGGAAACATTATCAACAAACTAACAATCAACATATACTATCCTGTTCAGAATTTTGTGATCTACAATATAAGCAAAACAGTGCTTCCAAACCATTCAGAAATATCAAAACTTTTCACTAACTTAAAAGAACTCTGTTTTTTGAATGTGACGAATCATACGTACTGAAAATAATAAGTTATTTATAAGAGAGACGACCTTCACATCCTTCAAAATATATTCAAGAAGATTTTACTAAAAAGCCTAGTTTGTTATCTAAGACACAAACATTCTGAAACGTATGATTGAATTTAAAAGAAATCAAAAATCTCCCGAAATAAGAAAATAATCTCACGAAATCGTGAGATTAAGAAATAATCTCACGAAATACAAATACCCTCCATAAATCCGACCTTTTAAAAATTGCTGTAACTACCCTTTAAAACAACAAGTTTAGGCTTAGCCCTTAGACTCGGGCTAGGCCAGCGTACGGAAGCTGTGACTAATAAATGTGTTACGCACTTTTCCTGAGGTCTGCGACATATATTTGCGTACTTTTTACTTAAGTTGAAAAAGTGATAATCGTGGGAGGGTTCTGCTTTCTCGGGGTTCTGCTTTCCTTCTTTCTAAAAAATTTAGGTCTATTCTATATTTGGGTCGATTCACCTTGATTCTGCTCATAGATCGAAACATTTATGTGGATGGTCTTAACCTTTCTCAAAATAATCTAAAAATATATTTGACTTACCAATTTTAGCTTTAATTAAAACATTAGAACACAGAATTTTGAAATTTCGTTGACATATTTCAGAGAAAAAAGCTCATTCAGCAAAAAAAAATTGCAAAATTTTTTGATTGTCCCATATGTATGTGTATTCAAAGTCGTTTTTTTTTCATAAATTACATAAAAAACTGCTTTCTTCAAAAAAATTTAACACTGTAAGAGAAAAAAACACTGTTGATACAATTTTTTGCTACACTAGACTTGCTTTGCCGTTTCTGCAAAGAAATAGAGAGACTGTCATATCTCTTCTCTACCGCTTCTCGTTCAAGTGTTCCGAATTAGCCGGCGGTTTTGTTTTGATCATAACTCATTTATTTACCTTCCGGCCAGATTTTCTCTGTTCGACAGTGAAGGAGAGGCGATTTTGCGGAATGATTGGCTGTGGCACTCAATGTAAAAAACCCTGAGATCTTTCTGCAGCCGCTGTTTTGCCTCAGCAGCAGTCGGCGCTGATCGGCTTGCGATGAAGTTTGAGAGAGGAGCAGTTGTTTAAAGGACCATGGTCACGCGTTCTAAATGGTCCTTTTTTCCTAATCATTGACCTTCTGTTAGTACTTTTTGAACTTGGTTTCTGACAAAACAAGTTCTGGAATTTAACTTTAACTTTTGTTTTGTTAGAAACCCAATCAAAAATTCCTACGTAAATCTATCAATTAGAAAATTTTTATGAATTGGCGAGGGACAATTTAAAACGCTTGAGCATGGTCCTTTGAGATGAGACATTTTACAAAAGCTTGATCATTACCGGAACTAACTGCTCACTTTGACATTCTCCTCGTGGTTTGCCTTTTCCTGACGTACACGTATAGCTGTTTTGCCCATTGAGGTAAGATTAATGTTGTCGTTACAAGGTATACAGTAAGCATGACAGTCGTCTTTCCCTGTTCTGATCCTCCAAAATTCGATTACGTACATGGTGAACCAATAAAAAAAAACCCTGAAATTTGACGGCACCGTAAGGCCAGTTTGAATTATGACTTTGTTACCAATTCTATGTCATTTTGTAGCCCTGACAATGCTCTAAGAAAGGAATATTAACATTGAGAAATTGAAAAAATATTATTGATCAATAATCAGAACAAAAACCTTAGCCTCTATGTAAAATTTTTTTGAAGTAACCTGTGGATAAAGCGCTCATTGAGTTTTGAATGCTCTTAAAACATTTCAGCATAATCTTGTAGCGCAGATCAATGGCTGCAGGGCTATAAAATAGTGCTAACAGATAAAAATATGAGCCTGAGATCGATAAAAGATAAAGCTCTAAAAATTAACCACTAACTTTTTCACACCCCTTAAATCAGATATTGCACTCCAAAATCAAATATTTTCTGATTAATCAAACGGATAAGAACCCTGGTCATAACTATTTATTTATTTCTAAGACAGTTTCAGACCAAAAAAAAACGATATAAAGAGAACGTGTTTTAGGGTCCTGAACGACATTTGTGAAAATAAATTTCTTGAACAAAATTTGACTTTTGCCTTAAAGGACCAAGCTCACGGTAAATCATCCGCAGAAAAAAATCCCTTAAAAATAAAAATATTTATTGTCCATATTTTTAGAAAATATATATTTGTAAGATGTTCGAAGTTCGATGGCTGTCATAGATGATGGATGACCCTAAATCACCTCAATCGGATGGCTATCATAGCCATTTTGAATTTTTAAATCGGGTTGCTCTGTCAAAACAGAATTCGAAAATACGCGCTAAAAAGAAATTTACGGCCGACTGAAAGTGGAGGAATTTTTTGAGACCCCCTGTACTTTATAAAAAAAATCACTATCTCAAGCCCAAGTATCTTTTGGTTGAGCCCACTGTCTCGGTGTCCATTTTGGGTGTCCCACTTTGCAGTTGTGTCAAAGCGTGGAAAAAACGGTGTTGCAACAGGGTTTTCCTCTCAATACTTGCATGTGTGGCTTCCGACACCAGAGCGTCGTAGAAAAATGAGGCTGAATACGAGCGGATAATTACAAAATTTATTGGATTCAAAATTCTTTACTTTCAGTCGGGCTAAGTCCATCACCAGTGCCCAACAGCAAGGGATCCTCCAAGTCTACAAAGCCCAGCAAAGTAGCTGCTCCAAAAGCGGCAGGCAGAGAAACTCTGGTCAACGGCTCTTTGACTTCGGCAGTGGAACTCGGCTTTGCAGGTTTTTCACTAACAAATCTGTCGGAGGAAGATTAAATTGGTGGGAAATAGTTAGTGAAAAAGATTGTGAACAAATAAGTAAGTTTTGAATGCCACCAGAAGATCCAGGAAATAAATTGTATAGCAATAACTGCCCAATTTTTTTGTTAGAATTAGGAAAAAATACCAATTTTCAGACTTTCTAAATTTTTTTGCCAGTTAACTTTTTTATGCCGTAATTGTCTGACAATATTTTTTGAATTTGATTGTTTTCACAAAGGTAGCAATAAGGAATGTAAAACATTTATTTAAATAATTAGCTTAGAGAGCTCAGTGGTAAAGTACCAGTGCAATTACCGTAGTGACGCTGGTTCGACCCCAGTGGTGATTTGCCACTATTTTTGATCATGAAAAATCGCCAAAAAATTACGGCATAAAAAAGTGTCCCGCGTGCATTTAAATTTGCCAAATTCTCATTGTCATCAACAAGTATGGTCGGTCGCTAGTCGGAAAATATTCTGGCAAAAAGACATTCTGGCACAAACTCATTCTTACAAAAAATTCAAACTGCACAACAAGATAAGGGACAAAAAATACGAATTTGAAAATTTTTGATGGGGAATTTACCGTTGGAAATTTTCCGCAGGGGAATTAACCGCGAGGAATTCACTACGGGGAACCTACTGCGAGAAGGGGTACAGGCATACCGTATATCATCTAATAAGGACCCATGGTGCCTTATTTTTCAACCCCTCTCTGGAGGTGGGCCTTATTAGAAGGTGGGTCCTTATAGAAGGTGGGTCCTTATTAGAAGATATACGGTATTCACTGTCACAATTTTCACCTTCAGCATATTTTCACCGTCAAAAATTTCACCGTCAGCAATTTTCACCGTCATTTCAGTTTGACCGTTGATAAAATTAACAACAATCCCGCCAAGATGAGTTTTGCCAGTTTGACTTTTTGCCAGAATGTTTTGTGCCAGGATTTGGTGTGCCGGCTAGTCTAGCCCAAAAATTAGATGAAGTCTGATTTTTCTGGTCATTTTTTCAAATTCTTCTAATTTTGCTATAAAGACTCGGAGTCGCGAGTCGACGCCCTATTTAAAAATTAGGTCAGGTTTATAGATTCCGATTTATTGCAAAATTAGAGAATTGTAGTTTGCCTTCATTTTTGACTCAATTTCTTATAAAAATTGACCGTTTGCGGTCTTGTTCAGACCCAGCCAGAGTGCCTCCCTCCAAAGGTTCCACCACAATTGCAGTAGTGTAGGAGAGCCAGTTTCGGAAGGACTCCATAGATTCCGAGATTTTTCTGAAACGCCAAATGGTTTTATAGAGATTTAATTTTGAATCTAGGGAGCCTTACTCCACTTCTTCTTGTTGCTCAATAACAGGCAAGAAAGGTAGGGCACAATTGCTGAGTCGTTTACACAAACGCATAGAAATTCTCCGGCTTCGTGGTTGATCATCCTCGAGTTGAGGGATTGTTGACGAGGTCTGAAAACACTTGCTGGATTACATGTTTTATTGGGGGTGTATGAAAAATGTGTTCACCTTGATCTTTCCCTGGCATTCAGAGAGTCAATGAAACTGCAAAAATATGAGTTTGCAAAAAAACATTTTGATCAGTATTATGTCTTCAAAAAATAGTGCGTAGCAGGTATAGGACGGAAGAGTAAAACAATCGGAAGAAAAAAGTGTCGGAAATTGAAAAAATTTAAATATTTCTAAAAATTAAAAAAGGCGAGTGAACTTTTTAAAATTTTTTGAAAATTTGCCCCATTTTGCCGGAAATCGAAAAATGGAAAAGCTGAAAACTGTAAGACGGAAATCGAAATTTCGTCATATCTTCGGTAAGTACTACGTCGGTCTTTTTCTTTTTTTCTCAATTTTTTAGGAACCGTGCTTTTTAAAACTTCAGTTTTTTAACTATTTGTAGTTTGTAATCCTAATTTGCGCTATTTTAGCTTGATCCAAAGATGCGTAGGCTTTTGTCCACTTTTGTCCCAAATGGAAAAAAAGTGGACGACGCCCTGACGCCGATCCAAAGGCTTCGCCAGAGATCAAAATTTTTTTTGAAAAAAACCATAACGAAAAATAAAATTCAAAAGGCGCAACTTCAAAAAATATAGGCGAAAGAAAAAAATAACTGCGTAAAATCAGATTTTTTTAACAAGTACTAAAAAAATTAATTAATCAAAGATTACGTATTGTAGCATTTGCTGTGCATAGTATGTGAGCAAGTGGAGATATGGACGCCCTCGTCCATGCTTATCGGACAGAATATATCTGAGTTCTTGCTAGGCGAAGATACCTCACCAAGTAGGTGGGTTGAAGGAAGAGTCTTGGGCATGAGCACGGCTTTTGTTGGAAAATATGCGAGAACTGAAAAGGAAAATTTCTTATATGGATTACGATTTGTGCATGAAAAAGTCTGACTTCTGAATGAATCCAGAGCAGACAATGGCTTGATTGGTATAAGATAGAATCTCATCTTCTTGGCACCAAATACAAGTCACCTAGAATAGAGCACATTACCGTATATCTTCTAATAAGGACCCACCTTCTATTAAGGCCCATCTTCTAATAAGGCCCACCTCCAAAGAGGGGTTAAAAAATAAGGCCCCATGGGTGCTTATTAGAAGATATACGGTATTTGTACAAAATTATATGCGAAATTCTATTTTACTAGGGAATCTCAAGTAGCGTCTTTTTTCAAAGACCTCATTGAAAGGTTTTTTGCAGATTCGTGTAGAGCACCCGAGACTTCTATAATGAAGTGCTGCCCCTTTTACGATGTCACTTGAAAAATTGGGAAGACAGGATCTCTTAAAGTTCCCGAAAAACCATGATACGGGTATCATGGTTTTTAGTCTATTTTTGGAATCTCTCGTGTTATACATTATTTTGAGTTTCCAAAGTTATATGGAATATTTTATCGCATTCTATAGTTTTGCTAATCAGCACTCTGAAAATTATGACATAAATTTTGAGAACTTCAGAAAAAGACGGTACCTACCTTATTTACTCTAATAGTAGCCCCAGGGCTACTATTTTTCAACCACCCTCTTTGGGGGTGAAGGGGCTACTATTTTTCAACCCTCCTCCTAGGAGGGGGGCTACAATTAGAGGGTGGGGTACTATAGTAAATACGGTAAGTGTGGCGGGAACTAAAGTCTTCTATAATGAAGTGGGAAATTAAATTCCCGCCACACTTTTTGAATTGTATTTAGTTTGGGTGTATTTAGTTATGTTTGCTCTTACCGAAAAGAAGTGTGCGCATCGCCTTTAATCCAACTTGCTATTTGGCTGGCCGCCCGCTTACAGAACAACAACTACGTGCGATTTTTTCGGTGCTTGATGAGCGCAACCGATTTTCTTTAGGTATTTATTTGTAATTATTGAAGGCAAGAACTGGAACCGTTGACAATCTGAGGACAATCTGTGGTGCCTACAAGTTGTATCCGCGTGACAATTTCGTTTAAATGTTTGCCTTCGACGACGATTTGGCGCCAAAGCTTTCCTCTCTTCCTTTGGAATTGCTATATATTCAGCAGGGAACAGCTACATGAACCTGACGATCGGCAAGATGAGCTTTCAGCCGGGCTGAAGAACACTGAGTATTGAGTGCATACTCGTGGGTCACTGCAACTGGATCGTCAGAAAGATTAATCTTCCTTCGGTGGCTGAGGCTGTCATGGGTTTTAATTTATATTTGGCAACTTAATTTATCTATCATTTAGGTGCTCTGCAATGGACCATGCGTAAGCGTTCAGCTGCCGAAGCCGATAAACTCCTTCGATGACAATGGGAGGTATTTATGTGATCCGTTCAACTCTCCGAGTGCTTTATGAATACTTCTGGAATGATATGTTTGATTGCATTTTATGTATCAAAGTTGATGTTGGTTTGGTTATTGAAATGAAAAAAGTTTTATGGAAAAATTGATGCATCTATTGATGCACCTTGTATTGAACTCATCGATTTGACGTTGAAAAAAGTAACGATTCCTGGTAATTCATCGAGCTTATCAAAAACATCCTTTTGACAAAAATTTGCTTTTTATGGTACAAAATTACAGAAGGTCTTTCTTAAAAATTGGTAATGCCATGCAGTCAACTCTTGTCTAGAGTCTTTTAATATCCCGACACTTTTACCCCACCCCAGGGATTTCAAATTACGACGGTGGAACGCTTGAAAGAGGAGACGAAGGGCTATAAAATGGTACATCACATGCACCTGTGCCATAATAATAAACAAGCAATAATTAAGATTGAAAAAATGGTAGAAGTGGGTTCCTTCTTTTTTTGCGCATATACCTTTGACGCTTCGTTCTATCATCCACACCCATTTTGAGACTAACTTGTTCAGAATTTAATGCTCAGAAAGACTACGACTTTAGTTTTTCAGGTGTTACTAAAAATTTCTAGCTTTTGACCTTTCAGATGAGTATAACTTTTTTAATTTATAAAAATGGTTCAGAAATTGTGCAAAAATTGTTTGAGTAATCAAAAATAATTTACAAAGGCAGTTGTTTTTGTGCCAATATTTATTTGAATAAGAGGTATTCCACCGATTCGATATAAAAAATTGATTCGGTACAGCAGTGACGATTAGATGCAAACTCAAATTATCTAAAAACTTAGGCTTAGGCAAAGGGTTGGCTTAGGCTTAGGCATCCGCCGTTAGGCTTTCTAACTCACTTTTAAAAACGTAACGTCGAGAAAAAACAACGAAATCATCATATATCGAATAGTCACTTTAAAAAATGAGTGAACCGGAACCGATAACCGAAAAAATTTAAGGCTAGGAACCGGAACCTGAAGTGATAAAATTTAAAGAAATTTTGATAAAATATTTAACTAAAAATACAATTTTTCAAAAAAAATGTTACAACTTTTTCTTATTTTTCACAAAAAATTTTTCGTTCTTGCAATGAAAAGCTATTTTTAGCACCAAACTATTAATTTTCGGCCAAAATTTGACACTTTTAATTGGAACCGGAAGTGGAATCGAAAATATCTAAAAACTGGAACCGGAACTGGAACCAGAACCGAAAAAAACAGAAATCTGGAACCGGAACTGATGAAATTTTCTAGGTCCATTGCAACCGAACCGTGGAACAGAAAAAAACTTGGAACCGGGACAACACTGCCCAAGGCGTGCTACAAACACTTCAATGGCTGGAATTGTGACAACTTCAAACAAACTCTTAAAGCATTTTATTGCATGACAACATCAATCTCTTCTGCGTTAAATAGAGAAATCATTGGTTTTTAGGTCTACTGGCTAAAAATTCCTCAACTTCCACGCGCTCGGAATCATCAACAATAACTTCTTTATCCGCGTGCAGAATAGATCTCATTTCGTCAGTCTAAATTAATGATTCATTTATTGCTTGGAATTTTTGTTGGAAATGATGTAGAATGTTCACCCAGTCAGCGAATTTGCTTAGTCCTTGTGTGTAGCTTCTTTCCGTTCACAACTTCTAGCGTTGCGCTCAATGACTTTGCGTTGAGTCTCCAAAAAGCATTGCTTTCGTATCTCTTCTTCTTCTGGAGTGCTGAAGGTCCTGTCTGAAAACAATTCTGATATGTTGAATAGTAGTCAACTGCAAAAAGAAGAAACCTACTAAAATGCTTCTTGTATGTCTCCAATCGCAATTTTCGTCGGGATAACCTGCGGCTTTTGATTGGTAGCCGATGCTTGCTCGCTCATTCTCTGTAAAAAATTGTAAATGTGATTGGGAATGGAATAAAGTTTTTGGTTAAAGAAGCGAATGACAGAAACACCAATTTATAATTAAGAAAGGCCCTAACTGAATTGCAGTAGCAAAATACTGACTTGTCGCAGCAAACTGTTAAAGTTCGCCGATTTTTTATATTCATAATTTTCTCATTTGTTAACATACTCATCTAAGATGTTTTATGTCAACATATAAGCTTTGTTAGTTCTATTCTAGAATCGGGTGCCAAAAAAAGCTTGATCCCCCTGTTGATTTTTCCTGCTGCTTGTTTCGTATATGTGGTCCGGTATACTCCGCGACTTATACGCAGGGATTTGAGGCATCAAAACATGTCGAAAAATCGCCATATTTTAAAAACTTGCTGCCAAATTCAGCCTTGTTGCCGCAATACTATTTGGTCCATTGCGAAACATCAACCTGTAAGGATCGTCAGCAAAACACATCACAATGCCAATGTATGCTCAAACCGTACCAAATCAAACGTTGAAAATGCGGTTTTCACTCAATACCACATTTTCTCATGCCAATATCTCTGGTCATTTCGAACTGGAATTCGTTCTAGACGTCTGAGTTCTCTTTTTCTTCGAAGAACTTTAGCTCCAAAAAACATTTTTACGCATGTTATAAAATTAATTTCAGATTTTACATAAAATTTATTCAGTGCCAAATTCCTTTGAAAAATCGGGATTTCTGATGTCTCGAACAAATTCTAATTACAAATGACTGGAGATATTGGCGGCGGTAACAACCTGGTCGAATTTTACGTATCTTTGTGTCTCGGCTCACTGATTGCATTCTTTCATTCTGTAAAAAACGAAACCAATCTTGCTCTTCAACTTTTTGGTCGAAACACTGAGTTTACTATAAAAATTTTAACTATAAAAATTTCTACAAAAATGGCAGATGTCTTTATTAGCGAAGGCAAGTGAAAACAATTGTTAAAAATTCATCTCTACAATATAAAAAGTACACAAAGCAAGCATAAAAATGCTTAGAATCAATGAAAAACAATGCTATCTTCTTCTGCCGAATACTTTAGTCAATGATGAATGCCTGGTCGGCTACACCGCATAGATTGTTGGCGTTGCGGGCAAACCGGACGTAGCCCTTTTCACCCCAGTCTTCGTTCCAACTGTGAATAATGTGCAGCTTTACTTTTGTCTACCGCATTCTATATAATAGACGAGTGCCCACTCTATTAGAAGGGCATTCCATTCAGTGTTTGTCCGATTAGAGGAGACATTTAATCTGCACATTTTTAGAGTTTATATATAAATTGTCAAAGATTAAAAATTGTACTCTATATGTGTTCGTCGAACTCCTACAAAACAAAAGGTTCTCTATGGATTTTTACACGTAAAATTTCAAAAGTTTCTCCAAAAGATTAATCTGACGTTTAAATTCATGATCCCCAACCTCGATTTACCTTAGAAATATGTTTTCCTATAATTTTTGCAACAAAAATTTTGAAAATTTTATGTGAAAAAAACCATAGGGGGACCAATTGTTTTTTTTCGGCAGTTTGATGAACACATATAGAGTCGAAAATTAACAAGCGCCTTTGTAAACGGATTCATTACAGTCGACTTACAATTTAACAACACTGTTGATTTAACGACATTTTTTGCCGGTCCCCTGAGCGTCGTTAAAATCGAGAGTCGACTGTATTTCAAAAAATGTTCCTACCCATTCAATTTATTCCATTTGTATTCTGTTGGTGATTCGCTGTCTTCGTTTATTCTTTGTTCAAGTGTGTAAGATCAATGTTATTTCCCTCTTATTCGAAGCAGTATGAGCGAATTGAAGAACGATGAATCTGAAAGCGTGTCTATCGTCTCGAACGCGCAAGGCCTACACCATTCAGGAGAAACTGTCCAAAATGTTACATAAAGCTTGTCGCGAAAATTTTGGTGCTTGCGGTTGAAAAACAGACTGGCCCACGCCATTTGAAGGTCCCTCTCTACCTTTGCTACGCCCTTACGTACGCTAATAGTCGCTGACAAGCCGTAAACAGAAGGAAAAATAGACAGGGAACCCATCTAAGAGAGAATACGGTATTTCGGTTTTTATAAGGCACTAAACTATTAACAATTTTTAGAACCAAATCCTACCTATTCTTGATAATCCAGTAGTCTCCCTCAACGGATCCGTGCCATATCCAACCGCAACCATCGCATGCATATCGCTCTTGTAGTTGCAACTGCTGTCCTTGAAAACTTCCCCTTAAATTTTTACGGATGTGAGCAAAACGTTTGGTAGTTGAGGAATAATGAATGCTTACCGCCTTTGTACTCATGAAACGCCTCGGAGTCCCGAATGCTCATGGAGATCGGCCCAATGTAGCAACCGCGCGCTTTAGACTTTCCTCACTCCCTAAACTCTTTGCGCAGTCAATAGTTGGTATATTGTATCTTATTTTCAGATTTGATCAAAAGGTGACCACTTTTTTGGACGGAAATTGTCATTGACAACAAAACAAAATTCACAACGTCAGTAAACTATTACGTCGGAGCAAAGCATAGCGGTGAATCGTGGCTCTTCTCATTGGCTCTTTGTACCGACACTCTCCCATCTGAAAATTGTTTTCCAAAATAATTTAACTCTGAGGATGCGCTTTTAAAACAGGTTTGTTCTAATGGCTCTACCCCACAAGACAAAAAATGTCCTTTCATAAAGAAGCTGCCTGCGCAAGGTTTTTTTCGTTCTTTCCACAGCCTGAGCAAAATCCACCAGCACTATCTGGTGCAGAATGAAAAAGTAGAATAGGGTCAGTTATATCAGATTTGGGGGTTGATTTTCTAGATTTCGAGATTTTAGGCTCGGAAGTGGGTCAATTTCATTGATTTTCACCTATAATTGACCAATTTTGGAGCCCGAAATCTCGAAAGTTAGACGGTCGCACTCAAAATTTGGTATAACTGACCCTATTAGACTTTTTCATTCTGTACCAGATAGTGCTGCTGGATTGGCACTTATGCACTTGGGTGGGTGCCGCATTTTTTGAAAACCCAAAAATCATGTTTTAACTATTTTAAGTAATTTTAACATGCTAAAAATGATTAATAACGAGTTTTATACAGTTTTGTAACCAAAACTTTACTTTTTGAAAAATCGAAAATTTTGACATTTTGCCTTGGTCCCCACAGGGTGCCCATATCGCCCCTTTTGGGGCGTTCGCCCCCTTTTTGGATATTTCGCCCCTTTTTATTTTGAAAAAGGGGGCGAACATTAAACGTTTTTCCTTAAAGTTTCCACTTTTAAAAGGTTTTATGCCACTTTTTATTGTTTTCTTATTTACTAGTGTCTATCCGAAAGGAACCGGATGAATCTCGAGACGCTGAATGCTCTCATCTATGTCAAGATCAACACTGATTTCGATTGCATCGATGTTTACGACTACTTCCTTTCCAAGAAAAATTTAATGAAGAAAGCCAGGTCCAGTGAGAAATATGATTGGTTTAAATGAGTTTGTGTTTTGTTGAATGGCTCGATTGTTTTCTGGCTGAATAAAGTGTCATAAAATATAATTTTTGTTCATTTTTGTCTTGATTAGTTTGACGCCCCCTTTTTGGCAAATTTTTCTTATAAACGCCCCATTTTATGATTGTACGCCCCCTTTTCCCAAAACGATATGTGCACCCTGGTCCCCCAAGGCAAAAGTCTATACTTTGCACCCTTTAGTACAGCTTAGGCTTGGAGGGTTTCCAGCTTGCTTTCGTACTACCTTAAGAAGATTTCTGAACCCTCCGCTCGTACAGCTTAGGCTTAGCCAAAGTTTCCAGCCTCCTCTAGTACTAATTACCTTGACGCGCAGCGTCTTAAAGTATTCTTAAAGTAAAAGTCTTTTTTCTCCGATTTTTTCTTCTCACAGGCAAAATCGGGGTAGTGACGTTTAGCGCATTTTACAAAAAAATGTAAATTGCGTTGAAACATTTCAGCGCATTTCACAAAGTTTTTCAAATTTCATTTATTTGAAATTCTGGTAGGATAGCATGGTTTGTTAGAATAAATTTGTAAAAATAAATTTGTAAAAATTTTGTTACAGTCAACTCTCTTGACTGTATCTTTCTAACAAACCATGCTATTCTACCCAGAATCATGCGCTGAACATGTTTTGATATGACCAAAACCCCGATTTACAAGACCAATTCCCATCCTGATGGTACCCAGGTGGACATCCAGATCAAGAAAAAACAAAATTTTTTGAAATCTTTGGATGGAGAATGGTTTTGAAAATCAAGATTTTAGTTATACCAAACCATGTTCAGGACATGATTCTGGGTGGTATAGCATGCTTTGTTAAAAAGATTTTGAGAATGTTTGAATTTCGTCCATCTGGATGTCCACCTTTCGCACTGAGACCAGTGGATGTTCAACCTCCGGTTTTCTTTATGGATGGTTGTATAATACAATCATCCATACAGGTGGACGTCTGAGATTATCAGAATAAATATAACCAGGAATAAATAACTCGAGATAAATGAAATTTGGCAAAATGAAGGCAAATCGTACTGTTTTTGACAACTTTCAAAGCAAAAATCTCGAAATTAAGTTAAAATTGAGATTGAGTTTTTCCACTATTACACCCAATTTTTTTCCTAGAGCAAATCGACCATTCTGAGCCGAAGCGCCCAAAATTTTAAATTTAGATTTTTTGACCCAATTTTTTTATGCATTTAGAGGTTCTACTTACGGCTCCTTCATACGGGTACTCGGATTCCGTAGTCAGCCCTCCCAAAATTGGCTCCTTCATCATGTGCTCCAGGATCTAAAAGTTGATGATCTGTAGGCAAATACACACAATAAAATAATATTTGACTTTTTATTTAAAATTTTCTTAATTTTTTGCATCAGCTTTTAGTCTCCGACTTCCTCATTCTAACACATTCTTAGATGGTTGCTGTTGGCTTTCGAAGACGAAGGATGTTTTGGAAGTTCCATATAACCCTACTTTTGCTCCACCTTTTTTAATTAAAAACAGTCTCTATACATTATTATGCTGTGTTCTCTGTGATCATCGGTAGGCTAATAGATTTTTCAACAAAATTTTTTTCGCCAGATTCCAGCGAAGTGTACCTTAGGGTAATTTAGGATCGGGAATGGGGTTGGTTATGTGTTTTCCCAGCAAACTGAAAAATTTCCGAAATATTTGACTTCTGAGGCCAAAAACTGGGATTTTCCGCCACCAAATTGTTTGTATACATTGACAAATTTGAAGCCCTGTGCAGCGGTTATTTTGCTCGATTATCTCAAAAAATTGGAGGGCGTGACGTTTTAAGTTGGGTGTTAAATCAAAAAATTGTGATTTTGGGTTCAAAGAAAAAAGGTGTATCGCTGTGGCGCTATGGATTTCAAGGAGCGGGTTCAAATCTGCCAGCGCAAATTCTTTTTCTCGGGTTCGATTCGGGGTAGTGACGTTTGGGGTCTTTTGTTGCAGCAATGCCAAAATAACGCCAAGCATTTGTCTTGAGAGAAAAGTTAAATTGTGATCTAAAAATCGTGTTTTTGAAAACTTTTTTTTAAATATGATTGCGTTTTCAAATTCTTTGTCCAAAATTAGCCCACCTAGTGCAGCTTAGGCTTAGGCTTGGGTAAGTTTCCAGCCCCTTCCCATACTACTTGAACACTTTGTGACGTACGGGGTCTTTTGTTGCATTTGCAACAAAAGACCCAAAACTTCGATTCCGCCAGTGGAAATTTATTTTTGTCTCGGTTCGATTCCGCCAGCGCGAATTGTTTTTTGTTTCGGGTTCGATTCCACCAGCGGAAATTCATTTTTTGTCTCGGGTTCGCGTTTAGTAATAAAGCTGTAGAGGTTAACGAGCTTGAAAAAAAATTCGGAGGAGTGAATCGTTATTTTGAAATGGGTCTTCAATTTAACCAAAGTTTACGTAGGCCTTATTTTCTCTTTGTTTTATTTCTACTAACCACACTCCTTTGTTCAAAGCGACCGCAATCTATTAGCTCTTGTGCGGACAGTCGCACAGGATTGGGAAGACCAGCTTGCAGTTTGTATTGGCACTCCATGGCACCAGCAATGCTTACGAAACCGCAAGTTCCATAGTTCTACAATGAACAAGTATTGTAAAATATATAATATCAAAATTACTTCAATTAGAGATAAATTAAAATTCAGCCTAAGGTCATCAAGGTCAGATTCACAAATGTTCCACCGAAAAGTAATTAAAAAAACTTTCTTGGTGATCTACCTCCAGCTGCAAAGGTCTCTCCCTTTAAACTGTTTTTCTTCAAGGTGTTTTTCAGTTATCAGTAGTACTAGTGCCAAGTTTTTGTCCTTCAAAAAGAGGCCGCCTTTTGCCTCAGACCTTTAGGGCAATTTCCGAGGAAAGCTTAGACCGCCAAATTTTTTTGAAAATTTTTTGACTCCCGTAACCTTATAGACGTGGTCCCGTAGGCCTGGGCTTAACCGCTACGTGGAGGAAAATTTCAGCGACCCAGACGTCCTCCAATTTGTTACAAATTCGATGATATGCTAGCCAAAGAACGGGTGAAGGAATTGAAGCAAAAGAAACTTCCGGAATATTTTATTATTAATTGTTGATGTTGTTTTTGTTTGGTTCGACGAAATCCAATAAAACTCCATTTAACGACCGCCAAGTTATGTTTTGGATAATAAACCTCTATTTAACGACACTCCATTTAACACGGAACGGCTGGTTGTAACTCCTGTTGCGCTAGATGCAAAAAGTATCGCTGAGTATTTTTGTGAAAATAAATTAGGGTATTTAGTTTTGATCGAGAGGTACGACAAGGCGTTCCAAATGGCCGACCATCTGTCAAAAAAGGTATCACCTTCCACAAGCCATAAATCACCCATTTTAAAATCTCAGATGCATTTGAAATGCTTTTTCGTACCCGATCAAAACTAAATACCCTAACTTATTTTCAAAGAAATACTCAGCGATACTTTCTGCACCTAGCGCAACAGGAGTTACAACCAGCCGTTCCCGTGTAACAACACCTCTATTTAACGACAAATTTTTACCGTCCCCAGAGGGTCGTTAAACAGATGCTCGACTGTAGCAGACTAAAAACCTACTCCTTGATCAAAGACCGGCGTTACGCAGTTGCTCTCACGCCAATCCACGTGATCCGGCAATTCAACTCCAGTTTCATTCAGCGTGATTCTTTCTGCATCTTCAACCAGAAATGGCAAATCGCTGCACCGAACATGCTGCAATAACAACTTTTTACGGCAAGAAATCATACAAAGGAATCTGAAACGAATAAATATACATAGATAATATACCGTGTTTATTCTAATATAGGTTGTGCAATTGACCGGTTAAAATCTTTTTCGTACAACCCTATTCTAATAGCATGGCCTATCGTTCTATTAAAGACCCCCTTTCATAGTTTTGAACATAAAATTGTGGCATTGTGTTTTTAACCACAAAAATTCCCACTTCACATAGGCATGTTTATACTCAACAGATAGTTGACAAGGGAATCGTTTGAATTGTCTGCGAGATATTGAATTTGTTTTATTCCTCTCTTGTAGAGCGTACCCGACTTACTAATGAAACTGCTGACCGTTTCTGCTATGCGTGATTTGGAAGTCGTAAAACATGGCCGAGAAGAAGTAATAATGTAAAAAGGAGTTATGTTTCAATGGGAATTAAACCTTCGAGTCAAAAAAGCGGCACTAACGCATCGCCCCTGCACCGCTCATTCACACATCGTCGATAAGTTGTTTCTCCTATATACCTCAACACAGGTTTTCTGTGCTTCTCAGCTATGTTTCACGACTTCCCGACATGATTTAGCAGAAACGGTCAACAGTTTCATTAGTAAGTCGGGTATGCTCTACAAGATAGGAATAAAACAAATTCAATATCTTGCAAACAATTCAAACGATTCCTTTGTCAGCTATCTTTTGATTATAAACATACCTATGTGAAGTGGGAATTTTTATGGTCAAAAACACAATGCCACAAACCTATGCTTAAAGCTATAAAAAGAGGGTCTCTAATAGAAGGGCATACTTTCTTCTAATAGAATAAATAGGGTATATCAAATAAAATTACACCAAATAAAAAATACACAGACATACCTTATCCGCCCAGTCCTCCAGTTCCTCAAAGTCCCCAGTCTGGTGGTAGTTGGCGAGAAGCAATTGCTGTCGACGAAAGCCTGCTTCACCGGAATAGGATCGATCTATAAAAAAGAAGGATTCTAAAGGTTGACTTAAGCCTGTTAAAGAAAAAAACTCACTGAACTTTCGGGAGAAGCGCTCGACAACATCCACTTCGTCGGCGGTAATCTCATACCCTTTGCAGAAGTGGAACAACAAAAACACTATAGAAGCAGCACAAATTGAATGCATTGTAGTAGAAGACTGATGGCAATCGGCAAATTTGAGCTAAAATTTGTGTACATCTCATGAGCAAAAAAGTTATGTTTCAAAGGCTATGTTTTAAAGGGGGGGGGACATTTGGGGGGTTGAGAAATGGGTTTGCCAACCTGATGAAAACCCATAAATGGGTTGCAAAAAGATTTTAAATATAATATTCTTTATGTGATTTTATCATGGGTTTCACTAGATTATTTGGCATTGTTTAGTGAAACCCATGATAAAATCACATAAAGAATATTATATTTAAAATCTTTTTGCAACCCATTTATGGTTTTCCATCAGGTTGGCAAACCCATTTCTCAACCCCCCAAATGTCCCCCCCCCTTTAAAGTGTTTTTCCCCGCAATGGTTTAAAAAAAATAAGAAGAATTGTGTTAAACGCTGAAAAGAATCATTTTGACCACTTTTAGAAGGATGATGTATAATGTATTCCTAACAAAAACTGTATGAAAATAGTATGCAAAAATGATGCGAATTTAACTTCTTTGTCTTCCCAACTTTTCGATACTTTGGGGCTTTTAGACCAAATTTTTATCAGGTACGGTCTGAAAAAATAGTAAGAGAGCTCCTTTCATTAGAATTAATTACGGTGAACAACTGCTGCAGTTTTATTGCGTGCAATAACATTATTGAGGCGACGGTAAATTCAACAACAACACAGCCACAAAAATGGTTATATCTGAGCTCTATAGCCTTTTTGTAACTGTGTTGGTGAATTTACCTAATGCCAAATTATTGCATTTGTTCATTACGCTCTATCTCAAACATTTTTTTATATTTTCTAAAAAATATTTTTCATCGACAGCCAGAAGGCTCCTCTTTCAAATGCACTTTAGATCAACTCACAATACTTCGAAAATTTGAAGAAATACCTCTAAAAGTAACAGGGTGCTTTTTTTGATTTTTGCAAAAAAGTACGCTCATACCTTTAGCGATATTTCGCCATATTCTGAGCCAAATGGGGAGATCTAGAGTGCATCAGAAAGAGGAGAGCTCTGTCTATCTGGTAGAACAACTATTTTACAGAAAAAATTGAAAAATACTTGATTTAGAGCGCGGTGAACAAGTGCAACAATTCTGTTGCACGCAAAAAAAACGGCAACAAATTCGTTGCAGTTCTTCATTGTGCTCTAACTCAGTGGCTCGTCTCGCATATATATTTTGAAGACGAGAGCCACATAAAATCAGCTGAATGATAAAGCTCAAGGAGGACCGCAATTACCAAGAAAGACTGGCGAGTATCTTCTTCCCAGCTGCAGACGGGCAAAGTTCACAAACAAAAAAATGTTGCGAACAACGTAAGAATTGACGGCAGCTGGTGCTGCTTTCTTCCCCATCTAGCAATAACACAAGCAGAACCATTTGGCTTATCACACTTTCTTGCCTCTGCTACAAAAAAATTGAAGATGAATGGCAGTGAAACGAGAAAGCACATATGTATTTTTTGATCCTGTGGCCAGGAAAGAGATCATCCCATTGTTTGACATGCTCTTTGGTCATGTGTATAGATAAAGCAAAATGAATGAAATCATCCGCAGAAAAAAATCCCTTAAAAATAAAAATATTTATTGTCCATATTTTTAGAAAATATATATTTGTAAGATGTTCGAAGTTCGATGGCTGTCATAGATGATGGATGACCCTAAATCACCTCAATCGGATGGCTATCATAGCCATTTTGAATTTTTAAATCGGGTTGCTCTGTCAAAACAGAATTCGAAAATACGCGCTAAAAAGAAATTTACGGCCGACTGAAAGTGGAGGAATTTTTTGAGACCCCCTGTACTTTATAAAAAAATCACTACCTCAAGCCCAAGTATCTTTTGTTGAGCCCACTGTCTCGGTGTCCATTTTGGGTGTCCCACTTTGCAGTTGTGTCAAAGCGTGGAAAAAACGGTGTTGCAACAGGGTTTTCCTCTCAATACTTGCATGTGTGGCTTCCGACACCAGAGCGTCGTAGAAAAATGAGGCTGAATACGAGCGGATAATTACCAAAATTTATTGGATTCAAAATTCTTTACTTTCAGTCGGGCTAAGTCCATCACTAGTGCCCAACAGCAAGGGATCCTCCAAGTCTACAAAGCCCAGCAAAGTAGCTGCTCCAAAAGCGGCAGGCAGAGAAACTCTGGTCAACGGCTCTTTGACTTCGGCAGTGGAACTCGGCTTTGCAGGTTTTTCACTAACAAATCTGTCGGAGGAAGATTTTAAATTGGTGGGAAATAGTTAGTGAAAAAAGATTGTGAACAAATAAGTAAGTTTTGAATGCCACCAGAAGATCCAGGAAATAAATTGTATAGCAATAAACTGCCCAATTTTTTTGTTAGAATTAGGAAAAAATACCAATTTTCAGACTTTCTAAATTTTTTTGCCAGTTAACTTTTTTTATGCCGTAATTGTCTGACAATATTTTTTGAATTTTTGATTGTTTTCACAAAGGTAGCAATAAGGAATGTAAAACATTTATTTAAATAATTAGCTTAGAGAGCTCAGTGGTAAAGTACCAGTGCAATTACCGTAGTGACGCTGGTTCGACCCCAGTGGTGATTTGCCACTATTTTTTGATCATGAAAATCGCCAAAAAATTACGGCATAAAAAAGTGTCCCGCGTGCATTTAAATTTGCCAAATTCTCATTGTCATCAACAAGTATGGTCGGTCGCTAGTCGGAAAATATTCTGGCAAAAAGACATTCTGGCACAAACTCATTCTTACAAAAAATTCAAACTGCACAACAAGATAAGGGACAAAAAATATGAATTTGAAAATTTTTGATGGGGAATTTACCGTTGGAAAATTTTCCGCAGGGGAATTAACCGCGAGGAATTCACTACGGGGAATCTACTGCGAGAAGGGGTACAGGCATACCGTATATCATCTAATAAGGACCCATGGTGCCTTATTTTTCAACCCCTCTCTGGAGGTGGAGCTTTATTAGAAGGTGGGTCCTTAATAGAAGGTGGGTCCTTATTAGAAGATATACGGTATTCACTGTCACAATTTTCACCGTCAGCATATTTTCACCGTCAAAAATTTCACCGTCAGCAATTTTCACCGTCATTTCAGTTTGACCGTTGATAAAATTAACAACAATCCCCGCCAAGATGAGTTTTTGCCAGTTTGACTTTTTGCCAGAATGTTTTGTGCCAGGATTTGGGTGTGCCGGCTAGTCTAGTCCCAAAAATTAGATGAAGTCTGATTTTTCTGGTCATTTTTTCAAATTCTTCTAATTTTGCTATAAAGACTCGGAGTCGCGAGTCGACGCCCTATTTAAAAATTAGGTCAGGTTTATAGATTCCGATTTATTGCAAAATTAGAGAATTGTAGTTTGCCTTCATTTTTGACTCAATTTCTTATAAAAATTGACCGTTTGCGGTCTTGTTCAGACCCAGCCAGAGTGCCTCCCTCCAAAGGTTCCACCACAATTGCAGTAGTGTAGGAGAGCCAGTTTCGGAAGGACTCCATAGATTCCGAGATTTTTCTGAAACGCCAAATGGTTTTATAGAGATTTAATTTTGAATCTAGGGAGCCTTACTCCACCACTTCTTCTTGTTGCTCAATAACAGGCAAGAAAGGTAGGGCACAATTGCTGAGTCGTTTACACAAACGGCATAGAAATTCTCCGGCTTCGTGGTTGATCATCCTCGAGTTGAGGGATTGTTGACGAGGTCTGAAAACACTTGCTGGATTACATGTTTTATTGGGGGTGTATGAAAAATGTGTTCACCTTGATCTTTCCTGGCATTCAGAGAGTCAATGAAACTGCAAAAATATGAGTTTGCAAAAAAACATTTTGATCAGTATTATGTCTTCAAAAAATAGTGCGTAGCAGGTATAGGACGGAAGAGTAAAACAATCAGAAGAAAAAAGTGTCGGAACTTGGAAAAATTTAATTATTTCTAAAAATTAAAAAAGGCGAGTGAACTTTTTAAAATTTTTTTTTGAAAATTTGCCCCATTTTGTCGGAAATCGAAAAATGGAAAAGCTGAAAACTGTAAGACGGAAATCGAAATTTCGTCATATCTTCGGTAAGTACTACGTCGGTCTTTTTCTTTTTTCTCAATTTTTTAGGAACCGTGCTTTTTAAAACTTCAGTTTTTTAATTATTTGTAGTTTGTAATCCTAATTTGCGCTATTTTAGCTTGATCCAAAGATGCGTAGGCTTTTGTCCACTTTTGTCCCAAATGGAAAAAAGTGGACGACGCCCTGACGCCGATCCAAAGGCTTCGCCAGAGATCAAAATTTTTTTTGAAAAAAAACCATAACGAAAAATAAAATTCAAAAGGCGCAACTTCAAAAAATATAGGCGAAAGAAAAAAATAACTGCGTAAAATCAGATTTTTTTTAACAAGTACTAAAAAAAATTAATTAATCAAAGATTACGTATTGTAGCATTTGCTGTGCATAGTATGTGAGCAAGTGGAGATATGGACGCCCTCGTCCATGCTTATCGGACAGAATATATCTATCATCACCACCTAGCGTCTAAGCAAACCTGCCAAAGACCGGTGAATCTCAAAAATGTTTTGTAGGGTAAGGACCCACCTTCTATTAAGGCCCATCTTCTAATAAGGCCCACCTCCAAAGAGGGGTTAAAAAATAAGGCCCCATGGTGCTATTAGAAGATATACGGTATTTGTACAAATTATATGCGAAATTCTATTTTACTAGGGAATCTCAAGTAGCGTCTTTTTTCAAAGACCTCATTGAAAGGTTTTTTGCAGATTCGTGTAGAGCACCCGAGACTTCTATAATGAAGTGCTGCCCCTTTTACGATGTCACTTGAAAAATTGGGAAGACAGGATCTCTTAAAGTTCCCGAAAAACCATGATACGGGTATCATGGTTTTTAGTCTATTTTTGGAATCTCTCGTGTTATACATTATTTTGAGTTTCCAAAGTTATATGGAAATTTTATCGCATTCTATAGTTTTGCTAATCAGCACTCTGAAAATTATGACATAAATTTTGAGAACTTCAGAAAAAGACGGTACCTACCTTATTTACTCTAATAGTAGCCCCAGGGCTACTATTTTTCAACCACCCTCTTTGGGGGGTGAAGGGCTACTATTTTTCAACCCTCCTCCTAGGAGGGGGGGCTACAATTAGAGGGTGGGGTACTATAGTAAATACGGTAAGTGTGGCGGGAACTAAAGTCTTCTATAATGAAGTGGGAAATTAAATTCCCGCCACACTTTTTGAATTGTATTTAGTTTGGGTGTATTTAGTTATGTTTGCTCTTACCGAAAAGAAGTGTGCGCATCGCCTTTAATCCAACTTGCTATTTGGCTGGCCGCCCGCTTACAGAACAACAACTACGTGCGATTTTTTCGGTGCTTGATGAGCGCAACCGATTTTCTTTAGGTATTTATTTGTTAATTATTGAAGGCAAGAACTGGAACCGTTGACAATCTGAGGACAATCTGTGGTGCCTACAAGTTGTATCCGCGTGACAATTTCGTTTAAATGTTTGCCTTCGACGACGATTTGGCGCCAAAGCTTTCCTCTCTTCCTTTGGAATTGCTATATATTCAGCAGGGAACAGCTACATGAACCTGACGATCGGCAAGATGAGCTTTCAGCCGGGCTGAAGAACACTGAGTATTGAGTGCATACTCGTGGGTCACTGCAACTGGATCGTCAGAAAGATTAATCTTCCTTCGGTGGCTGAGGCTGTCATGGGTTTTAATTTATATTTGGCAACTTAATTTATCTATCATTTAGGTGCTCTGCAATGGACCATGCGTAAGCGTTCAGCTGCCGAAGCCGATAAACTCCTTCGATGACAATGGAGGTATTTATGTGATCCGTTCAACTCTCCGAGTGCTTTATGAATACTTCTGGAATGATATGTTTGATTGCATTTTATGTATCAAAGTTGATGTTGGTTTGGTTATTGAAATGAAAAAAGTTTTTATGGAAAAATTGATGCATCTATTGATGCACCTTGTATTGAACTCATCGATTTGACGTTGAAAAAAGTAACGATTCCTGGTAATTCATCGAGCTTATCAAAAACATCCTTTTGACAAAAATTTGCCTTTTATGGTACAAAATTACAGAAGGTCTTTCTTAAAAATTGGTAATGCCATGCAGTCAACTCTTGTCTAGAGTCTTTTAATATCCCGACACTTTTACCCCACCCCCAGGGATTTCAAATTACGACGGTGGAACGCTTGAAAGAGGAGACGAAGGGCTATAAAATGGTACATCACATGCACCTGTGCCATAATAATAAACAAGCAATAATTAAGATTGAAAAAATGGTAGAAGTGGGTTCCTTCTTTTTTTGCGCATATACCTTTGACGCTTCGTTCTATCATCCACACCCATTTTGAGACTAACTTGTTCAGAATTTAATGCTCAGAAAGACTACGACTTTAGTTTTTCAGGTGTTACTAAAAATTTCTAGCTTTTGACCTTTCAGATGAGTATAACTTTTTTAATTATAAAAAATGGTTCAGAAATTGTGCAAAAATTGTTTGAGTAATCAAAAATAATTTACAAAGCAGTTGTTTTTGTGCCAATATTTATTTGAATAAGAGGTATTCCACCGATTCGATATAAAAAATTGATTCGGTACAGCAGTGACGATTAGATGCAAACTCAAATTATCTAAAAACTTAGGCTTAGGCAAAGGGTTAGCTTAGGCTTAGGCATCCGCCGTTAGGCTTTCTAACTCACTTTTAAAAACGTAACGTCGAGAAAAAACAACGAAATCATCATATATCGAATAGTCACTTTAAAAAATGAGTGAACCGGAACCGATAACCGAAAAAATTTAAGGCTAGGAACCGGAACCTGAAGTGATAAAATTTAAAGAAATTTTGATAAAATATTTAACTAAAAATACAATTTTTCAAAAAAATGTTACAACTTTTTCTTATTTTTTCACAAAAAATTTTTCGTTCTTGCAATGAAAAGCTATTTTTAGCACCAAACTATTAATTAATTTTCGGCCAAAATTTGACACTTTTAATTGGAACCGGAAGTGGAATCGAAAATATCTAAAAACTGGAACCGGAACTGGAACCAGAACCGAAAAAAACAGAAAGCTGGAACCGGAACTGATGAAATTTTCTAGGTCCATTGCAACCGGAACCGTGGAACAGAAAAAAACTTGGAACCGGGACAACACTGCCAAGGCGTGCTACAAACACTTCAATGGCTGGAATTGTGGACAACTTCAAACAAACTCTTAAAGCATTTTATTGCATGACAACATCAATCTCTTCTGCGTTAAATAGAGAAATCATTGGTTTTTAGGTCTACTGGCTAAAAATTCCTCAACTTCCACGCGCTCGGAATCATCAACAATAACTTCTTTATCCGCGTGCAGAATAGATCTCATTTCGTCAGTCTAAATTAATGATTCATTTATTGCTTGGAATTTTTGTTGGAAATGATGTAGAATGTTCACCCAGTCAGCGAATTGTTTAGTCCTTGTGTGCATTTACAACTTCTAGCGTTGCGCTCAATGACTTTGCGTTGAGTCTCCAAAAAGCATTGCTTTCGTATCTCTTCTTCTTCTGGAGTGCTGAAGGTCCTGTCTGAAAACAATTCTGATATGTTGAATAGTAGTCAACTGCAAAAAGAAGAAACCTACTAAAATGCTTCTTGTATGTCTCCCAATCGCAATTTTCGTCGGGATAACCCTGCGGCTTTTGATTGGTAGCCGATGCTTGCTCGCTCATTCTAAATGTGATTTGGGAATGGAATAAAGTTTTTGGTTAAAAAGCGAATGACAGAAACACCAATTTATAATTAAGAAGGCCCTAATGAATTGCATAGCAAAATACTGACTTGTCGCAGCAAACTGTTAAAGTTCGCCGATATCATATAATTTTCTCATTTGTTAACATACTCATCTAAGATGTTTTATGTCAACATATAAGCTTTGTTAGTTCTATTCTAGAATCGGGTGCCAAAAAAAGCTTGATCCCCCTGTTGATTTTTTCCTGCTGCTTGTTTCGTATATGTGGTCCGGTATACTCCGCGACTTATACGCAGGGATTTGAGGCATCAAAACATGTCGAAAAATCGCCATATTTTAAAAACTTGCTGCCAAATTCAGCCTTGTTGCCGCAATACTATTTGGTCCATTGCGAAACATCAACCTGTAAGGATCGTCAGCAAAACACATCACAATGCCAATGTATGCTCAAACCGTACCAAATCAAACGTTGAAAATGCGGTTTTCACTCAATACCACATTTTCTCATGCCAATATCTCTGGTCATTTCGAACTGGAATTCGTTCTAGACGTCTGAGTTCTCTTTTTTCTTCGAAGAACTTTAGCTCTAAAAACATTTTTACGCATGTTATAAAATTTAATTTCAGATTTTACATAAAATTTATTCAGTGCCAAAATTCCTTTGAAAAATCGGGATTTCTGATGTCTCGAACAAATTCTAGTACAAATGACTGGAGATATTGGCGGCGGTAACAACCTGGTCGAATTTTACGTATCTTTGTGTCTCGGCTCACTGATTGCATTCTTTCATTCTGTAAAAAACCAAACCAATCTTGCTCTTCAACTCTTTGGTCGAAACACTGAGTTTACTATAAAATTTTAACTCCATAAAAATTTCTACAAAAATGGTAGATGTCTTTATTAGCGAAGGCAAGTGAAAACAATTGTTAAAAATTCATCTCTACAATATAAAAAGTACACAAAGCAAGCATAAAAATGCTTAGAATCAATGAAAAACAATGCTATCTTCTTCTGCCGAATACTTTAGTCAATGATGAATGCCTGGTCGGCTACACCGCATAGATTGTTGGCGTTGCGGGCAAACCGGACGTAGCCCTTTTCACCCCAGTCTTCGTTCCAACTGTGAATAATGTGCAGCTTACTTTTGTCTACCGCATTCTATATAATAGACGAGTGCCCACTCTATTAGAAGGGCATTCCATTCAGTGTTTGTCCGATTAGAGGAGACATTTAATCTGCACATTTTTAGAGTTTATATATAAATTGTCAAAGATTAAAAATTGTACTCTATATGTGTTCGTCGAACTCCTACAAAACAAAAGGTTCTCTATGGATTTTTACACGTAAAATTTCAAAAGTTTCTCTAAAAGATTAATCTGACGTTTAAATTCATGATCCCCAACCTCGATTTACCTTAGAAATATGTTTCCTATAATTTTTGCAACAAAAGTTTTGAAAATTTTATGTGAAAAAAACCATAGGGGGACCAATTGTTTTTTTTCGGCAGTTTGATGAACACATATAGAGTCGAAAATTAACAAGCGCCTTTGTAAACGGATTCATTACAGTCGACTTACAATTTAACAACACTGTTGATTTAACGACATTTTTTGCCGGTCCCCTGAGCGTCGTTAAAATCGAGAGTCGACTGTATTTCAAAAAATGTTCCTACCCATTCAATTTATTCCATTTTATTCTGTTGGTGATTCGCTGTCTTCGTTTATTCTTTGTTCAAGTTTGTAAGATCAATGTTATTTCCCTCTTATTCGAAGCAGTATGAGCGAATTGAAGAACGATGAATCTGAAAGCGTGTCTATCGTCTCGAACGCGCAAGGCCTACACCATTCAGGAGAAACTGTCCAAAATGTTACATAAGCTTGTCGCGGAAATTTTGGTGCTTGCGTTGAAAAAACAGACTGGCCCACGCTATTTGAAGGTCCCTCTCTACTTTGCTACGCCCTTACGTACGCTAATAGTCGCTGACAAGCCGTAAACAGAAGGAAAATAGACAGGGAACCCGTCTATCAGAGAGAATACGGTATTTCGGTTTTTATAAGGCACTAAATAGTCTAAAAACCGCCCATAGAGAGCTCCATCATCACATCCTAAAGTGAAGAGACAGCGTTCGCCGCAAGCTAGGCTACCCTAGTGCTCCAATTGCCCCTATTGTATTGCTTATATTTTGGCCTATTCATAATTGTTAGGGTATTGTTAAACAGTTTACCCTATTGTAACCCTCGATGGAAGATAGATTCCATTCGTGCAATTTCTTATTTTCCGGTTTATGTTTAAATTGGTTAATTACCCAAATTTGAGCTGAATAAAGTGAGCCGGTGTAAGACTCCTTTATTGCCCTTAACACACACACGTAGTCCCTTCAAGCAGACCATCGCAGCAGCCTAATTACATCGGCCCAGCAGAACCCCGCTTCCACTTGCGAAACTCGCTTGTTTAGTTTAAACTAATCAAATAAGATCTGAGTAACAGAATGCCAAAATGTATATGAATTCGATGTATATGAATCACCGTTTCCCGTGTATTCAGGTATTCCTACCGATTATCGGTAAAAACATGCGCTTCTGAAATAGCGCCGGAAAAAAATACATTTAAGGACTTCTTTCTACTTTAGACCATGGTTCAGGCGCAAAGTAGGCCAGCGTGTGTAAGACAGGCTCAAATGTCCCTGAATTTTATATAAAAAAAAGTTATTCTGGTTATTTATAGTCATTATTTAAAATTCAGTGAAACGGACTCGGGGAACTCAGGGACTCGTCGAAATCTTCGACTCAGCGCGTCGAAAGTCAAAATTGCAGTTACATTGCAGTGTTTGTGCGTTAAGTAAAAAAGACGATTTCAAAAAAAAAACATAATTGTTTCTTTGCATTGAAAGTTCTACATGTAATTGTCATAAATATCTTAACAATATTCATAAGAAAGCCCGTAATCTGCGCTTTCTTTTGAATTAAAAATTACTGCAATCGGTGAAAAAAATTAGCGAGATATACCCGTTTGAAGTTGCATGAACAGAAATCAGGAGTTGGCTGGCTCAGAGTGGGGGCTGACCCTCGTATAGTAACTTTTTTTAAACTTCTTTTCACTATCGAGTTTAGCGTAAATTCTGAACAAAAAGCGATACTTGGCACGCTCCACCCCTTTAGAGTGTTGAGCCAACTTTCAAAAATCAGTCTGGAATAATTTTTAAAAATTGCAAAATTAACATTTCTTCTACAACCTTAACAACCAGCTTAAGCACGCTCACATGCTTACGGGGACTTTAGTGACTATACGGAAAGCATGATTTCGGCAACTAACTTGACAGGATCCTGTAGCGAGACTCAAACCTTGATGCGACTGGACGTAATCACGCATTGTGTCTATCTCTAACGTAAACGAGAAAAGTACGGGGTTTGAAGTGCAATTTCGTTTGTTGCAGTCATTAAATAAATTTCAATCGCAATTGTGTGCTTTTATCAAAAAATGTTTATTAGATAATAAAGCTAAAATATCAGTATGATATCAGCTGTAAAAAAATCACACGGAATTTGACAGATCACAGACGAAGTTCATTTTCTGAATGCACAAACTCGACCTCATAGATTACTTTCTGAATCAACATCTTTGCTCTAGCTTTCTTTTCAGCATCCATTTCAGCTAGTTTGTGGCCAATTGCTTGACCAAACAATAAATCTGCTGATTCAGATTTGGATTCCCTAATTTCAGTGGATATATTAGCAATAGAATCCAATAGTTGTCTTCGAATCCATTTGCATAATTTAGTTTTCTCTTTTTGGTTGCTGAGGTTGATGCAGTAGCGGGGTTTGGAGACAATAGTTGGTTCAACTGGTTGTCATCATCGGCAAGTATAGACCCGAACTCTTCAGCAAATGTAGTTTTGTCAAAGTCTTGGCATAGGTTGTGGCTGAAATTGATGATTGAAGCTGTAAATTTTTCTGATTCTTCACACCTCTTGTGCATCCGCCATCCATTTTTGCATAACGGGTGAGTAGGAAAAATCCGGACTGAGTGAAACGAAGTATTTGTCAGCTATTTTATCAACACCTATCAGCTTATAATACATCATTGTGTAGCCTGTTTCATGATCTTCTAGATGCACTTTAAGTTGGGCGATTTGCTTACTAAACAATAAGATATGACATTTTTGAACTTTTCGTCATAAAATAAAGCTGTACAAGATTTTCACGCGTTTTTTAAACATGGTAAAACATGACTTATTAATGAAAAAAAAGTGTTAAAACGCTAATTAGTAGATCGAGCGTGGCTCTACCACATTAATTTTTCAAAAACGTCTTTTGTTAAAAATAACGCAAAGTGTGAACTTTTCAAATTACCAACTTTTCAGGGAAATTGCACATTTTCGGGAAACGGTAAATTCGCCTACAGTAAATTCGGTGCGTTGACGTTTGTACGATTTATGCAAATGCATAAAATCGTACAAACGTTTGTACGATTTTATGCATTTCAAAAACAACAGGGGGGACCAAGGCAGTTTTTTTTACGTTTTTTTTCGAAAATTTTTAGATTGTGTCCGAACCATCTCAAACCACCCACAATCACCCCAAACACCAAAATCGTATTGTATCAAATCAGTATTGATACAACTTTTGAGTTGTACCTGCCTGCCTTCGGCAGGCACCCTAATTCAATAGGAAGCCCCTTTGGGGGTACATGGTGCGGGATAAGGCTGACCCTTTGGGGGTACATGGTCCGGATAAGGGCTGACCTTTGAAATGGTTAAAACCTGTTTTTGAAACAATTGGCTGTGTGATACGATGTGTGACTCATGTGATAGGCTGCGTGACTTTTGTAAAATCAATCTAAAAATTTTCGAAAAAAACGTAAAAAAAACTGCCTTGGTCCCCCCTGTTGTTTTTGAAATGCATAAAATCGTACAAACGTCCGTTTACCGTAAATTCGCCCACAATTCGCCTACACGTAAATTCGCCTACAGGTAAATTCGCCTACAGGTGAATTCGCCTACAGATAAATTCGCCTACAACTCTTGAATTTTTTATTTCAACAGGAGGGACCAAGGCACCTCTTTTAAATTTTTCCCAAAAATTTCTATACTATCTCCAACCCATCTTAATTCATCATAAACCTTGCGACACTCTAACCCATTCTAAACACCTCAAACTACCCTTGGGGTATACTTTTCTGCTACAGTCGACTCTCTCTATAACGTCTTTCAAGGGACCGGCCCAAACACTTGTTTTGATATCTTTTTACCTCCATTTTTTAAACTTTTGGCAGTTTGTTCTGACAGTCTGGTTTCAAATATCGCAAGGATTCCGATTTTGCCGATCGTTTTTCAGAAATTCAAATTTTTTTCCTATAAAAAAGCAAAAAATCAATCAAAAAACAGTGATTTTTGAAAAGGTGCGACGTTATATAGGGTTTTGCTTTATCAGAGAAAAAATTTTGGGTTTCTGAAAAACGATCGGCGAATCGGAATCCTTACGATATTTGGCACCAGACTGTCAAAACAAAACTGGTAAAAAATTTCAAAAATCGGGTTAAAAAAGTGTCGTGCCCTAGGCGGGAACGAGCTCGATACGTTATAAAGAGATTCGTTATATAGAGAGTCGACTGTACTCAATCAAGATATGCCATGGGCTCGCTTTTTCCAAGATATTGAAGGAAACGCTGCGACTGTGGACGAATACGTGGAACACTTCAAGAACCATCAGTTTGGGGGTCATCGCAGCAGCTTCTTTTAGCAGCCAAACTCTATTCTGTCAATTTCATCCTTTACCAGCCGGCTATAACTCCTCGTTACGTAAACTTTAGAGTAAATATTGTAGAGTAAAAACTTTAGAGTAAATATTGTAAATTAAATATTGTGATGTAAAAATACCATTGCCTACGTGAACCTATCTTATAATTATTATAAAAAGGTAGAAATTTGTGAAAATCAATCGATCAATCTAAGGGTCCGCTTAAGAACCATGTTCACGCCTTTTGAATTAGAATTTCTGGCCCAATAGTACGGACGAGGATTAAATGTGCCACCTTTTGGCTGAAAAGTGCCACCCTGTAGCTGAAAAGTGCCACCTTTTTGAGTTTTAGTCAAAAAAGCTGAAATGTGCCACCTTTTGGCTGAAAAGTGCCACCCTTTAGCTAAAAAGTGCCACCTTTGGTTGAAAAGTGCCACCTTTGGCTGAAAAGTGCCACCTTTTGTTGAAAAGTGCCACTTTTTGTTGAAATGTGCCACCTTTTGGCTAACATGTGCCACTCTTTAGCTAAAAAGTGTCACCTTATCTACTTTATTCTACACTAGGGTTGGCCTACCTAGCTTGGCCTAGCTTTTTGCCATTTTGAAGTGAAAAAAAAAGATTTGACTAAAGTTTAAAAAATAAAAAAGATTTGGGTGCCAAAAAAGGACAAATCTTTTTAAAAAGGACGATTCGAGCCCTGAGCTAATGTCAACCTCTATAAGCAGCAAGCATTGAGTGTAGGATGTAAACAAGTGCCCGAAAAGTCATTTTCCTTGCAATCGCTCAGAAAATAAGACCAGAAAGACATCTTGAAGACTGAGAAAAATATACTTAAAGCTATCGCCAGTGTCGCCAGCGGCCACGGCAACAGCTCGTGAATTGGAAAAAGGGGGAATGGAGGGGATATTTGATCCCACTGCCTTTGGATCCGCAGGGAAATGCCTTAACCAATAGGAAGAAATTTGTAGACATCACTTGCGTCGAAGACGCAAAACCAGTCGCTATTTGTCGCAATTTAAATTGTCGCAAGATACTCCTGCCCCTAAAAACGCAAAATATGCTGGAAAAAACACCGTAAAAAGCCTTTCGCTCTCTTTCCTTCCTTCGCTTTCCTGCAATAGACCTGCAATTGGCAAATCCATAATTTCTTGTGGATAGAAACCCTTCTCGTCAGATTACCCACATTTGAACAAATTTGGCACTTTTCAGCCAAAGGTGGCACTTTACAACCAAAGGTGGCACTTTTCAACAAAAGGTGGCACTTTTCACCAAAAGGTGGCACTTTTCAGTTATCCCAATAGTACAGGTTGGTTTTGGCAGGGCTTAAATAGATAGAGTCCAAATAGATCTGCAGATCTTGCATCACTAAGCCGACGCGCGTAGGCCTTAAGAAAGAATCTTGGTCGAATTGGGAATAAAAAATGAACCGAACCAGACATTAAGCACTGATTTAATGAATCTTGTGAGACTCTCCTTATGAACCATGGGACATTATTAGTTAGTGCGTTGAAATCGGGGTCATGATCATCACTAAGAATCTAGTCTCCAGGTATGTTGAGCTATCCATATTTGACTTCATTGAAGTATATTTCTGTTTTTAACATTCTGCAAAAATTTTTTGTCATTTTTTTAAACCCTTCATTAATAAGCTTTTGGAAATAGGCAATGTGTTTAATTCGTACATTTTGAATTTGAATAATTATTTAAAGCAAATAATTTTGTATTATGAAAAAACACACATTTTTTATAAATTTACTTTTACTTAAAAATCACGCTAAGCATTATTGAAGGAGGGTTGAAAGCTGTTAAGGAGATAGTCTCGACACTAAGAATAATACAAAATTTTGTGCTTTTTAAGTGTGGTTTGAGAGCCAAATTTTGTGCACAACTCGGTGTTGTAATATTAGACAAACTTGTGCTGAATTAACAGTTGGATTAGCATCATTAATATCAGAATTTCTGCATTCTTTCAAAAATGACCTAAAAATCTATATGCAAAAGAAGACTAATCAACTTTTTCGCTGTTTTTTCCCTTTTCTTTTCGATTTTCAGGGCATTTTTTGAATGAATTTAGAAATTCTGACGTTGATGATGCTGATCCGACTTTTGATTCTGCACAAGTTTGTCTGATATAGCAACACCGAGTTATCGACAAGTATGGGCTCTACAGCCACGTTTGAAAACACAAAACTTGGATTAATCTTTTTGTGTCGAGACTATATCTTTAACAGCTTTCACTCCTTTGAGCTGGATCTAAAATTGTATTAGAGATTGAATGTCAACAATAGATGCGTTTCTTACAATAGATGCGTTTAGCTGTCGCATTTATTTTTTTATGTCAACTTATTTTAGTATGACCTTGCACAACACTGTCAATCTGCAAGAAAACTGCGTCTGGCCGAGGAACGAGCCCGAAAGGTAAATAAAATTAATCGACGCTAGTAGCGAATACCCCCCCCCCCCAACGATTTTCACTTTTTTTACTTTAGTAAAAAGTGCCCAAATTTATGTCCCAGACCCCGGAAAATGTGCGCAAACTCTTCATTAGTCACAACTTCCGTACGCTGGCCTACCCCAAGCCTAAGGGCTAAGCCTAAACTTGTTGTTTGCAAGTGTAGTTACAGCAATTTTTAAAGGTCGGATGCTTGGGGGGGGGGTATTCGCTACTAGCGCCAATTAATCAATAAAATAATTAAAAAGTTACATTGTAGGCGGAGGCAAAATGCTGTATGTTGCAGGAAAACAAACAGGCTTCTGGTTATTTACTGATTTCAAAAACGAAAAATGAAACTAATATTTAGTAAAATGTGATAATATGCAGTGGCTTGACGATTCCAGTGACGAAGAACCCGAAGAGCAAGGTAGGATATCTAACACTTTGAATTTTTTATTTATTTTTTCAGATCCTGAGAAAGTGATAGCTGAAGAACTGGCTGTGAAGTGAGCTTATTTCTAAGTTGTTAAAGTGGTATAAAGCACTCTGAAAAAGTATATTCTTACCTAAGGTTCAAGATATTTTTAAAATCAATTGGTAAAATTGAAATTCTTGCAGTTTTTCGACATAGAAAACATAAATTCAGAATGTGAAATTGCTAAAGTGGTTTCCACAGGGTTGTCCAAATTTTCTAACTATCTTTTTGCTCATAACTTTTGAATATGCGCTATTCGACGGCAGATCTTGCCATCACTAAGCCGACGCGCGTAGCCTTAAGAAAGAATCTTGGTCGAATTGGGAATAAAAATGAACCGAACCAGACATTAAGCACTGATTTAATGAATCTTGTGAGACTCTCCTTATGAACCATGGGACATTATTAGTTAGTGCGTTGAAATCGGGTCTATGATCATCACTAGAATCTAGTCTCCAGGTATGTTGACTATCCTATTTGACTTCATTGAAGTATAATTTTTTTTTACAATTTCTGCAAAAATTTTTTTGTCATTTTTTAAACCCTCATTAATAAGCTTTTGGAAATAGGCAATGTTTTAATTCGTACATTTTGAATTTGAATAATTATTTAAAGCAATATAATTTTGTATTATGAAAAAACACACATTTTTTATAAATTTACTTTTACTTAAAAATCACGCTAAGCATTATGAAGGAGGGTTGAAAGCTGTTAAGGAGATAGTCGACACTAAAGAATAATACAAAAATTTTGTGCTTTTTAAGTGTGGTTTGAGAGCCAAATTTTGTGCACACTCGGTGTTGTAATATTAGACCAACTTGTGCTGGATTAACAGTTGGATTAGCATCATTAATATCAGAATTTCTGCATTCTTTCAAAAATGACCTAAAATCTATATGCAAAAGAAGACTAATCAACTTTTTCGCTGTTTTTTCCCTTTTCTTTCGATTTCAGGGCATTTTTTGAAATGAATTTAGAAATTCTGACGATTGATGATGCTGATCCGACTTTTGATTCTGCACAAGTTGTCTGATATAGCAACACCGAGTTATCGACAAGTTATGGGCTCTACAGCCACGTTTAAAAAAAACACAAAACTTGGATTAATCTTTTTGTGTCGAAGACTATATCTATACAGCTTTCACTCCTTTGAGCTGGATCTAAATTGTATTAGAGATTGAATGTCAACAATAGATGCGTTTCTTATAGATGCGTTTAGCTGTCGCATTTATTTTTTTATGTCAACTTATTTTAGTATGACCTTGCACAACACTGTCAATCTGCAAGAAAAACTGCGTCTGGCCGATAGAACGAGCCCGAAATAATAAATTAATCGACGCTAGTAGCGAATACCCCCCCCCCAACGATTTTCACTTTTTACTTAGTAAAAAGTGCCCAAATGATGTCCCAGACCCGCGGAAATGTGCGCAAACTCTTCATTAGTCACAACTTCCTTACGCTGGCCTACCTACAAGCCTAAGGGCTAAGCCTAAACTTGTTGTTTGCAGTGTAGTCAGAATTTTTAAAAGTCGGATGCTGTGGGGAGGGGGGTATTCGCTTACTAGCGCCAATTATCATAAAAATTTTAAAAGTTACATTGTAGGCGAGGCAAATGCTGTATGTTGCAGGGAAAACAGGCTTCTGGTTATTTACTGATTTCAAAAACGAAAAATGAAACTAATATTTAGTAAATGTGATAATATGCAGTGGCTTGACATTCCAGTGACGAAGAACCCGAAGAGGCAAGTAGGATATCTAACACTTTGAAATTTTTTATTTATTTTTTTCAGATCCTGAGAAAGTGATAGCTGA